>OZ038477.1:52495733-52563233 GCA_964036315.1 Acanthosepion esculentum
TCCAGCATACACTTTAATATAGGTGAATTGATATTTGATGTTGAGAATTGATATTAACCTTACTTTTTTTGTCTCTAACAAAATTTTCCAGTTTTTCTTTGCTTTTTAGAAAGTACCTTTCGCTATCTCAATGCGTCTTCGGATTTCGGTGTCACTTTTATCGTCCTCTGTTTATACATATTCTAAATATAATGAACAACTATTTTATTATATTTTTGAAAAATTTCCGGCGTTATTTTCTTATATATATAACAATTGAATGCAAAGTGAAATCCGACTTTTTGTTGGAAACCTTTGTACACATTTAATAATTTAACAGATCCAAAGATAGTTCCTTACCATGTTCTCTGTTATTGATATTTACTAAAAATAAATTAGCACGACACAGGGCCAAGTGGAGGGATTTCGTATTTAGGAAAATTCTCTTATACCGACATCATATTTAAGGAGAAAACACCTATCATTATCTGCATACAAAAAATACACTATCTTTACAATATTCGGACTGTTATCCTCATATTCATTGACATATTCACAACGTTTCAGCCGTTGTACTCTCCGGTCTTCTTCAGATGATTGGAATTTGGAGCCGAACCCTTTATTTCGTCCACCGGGGTACAACGGTCGAAACGTTGTGAATATGACAATGCAGATGAAGATAACAGTGCGAATAATGTAAATAATGTAAGTAATCATAATACCTCATCTCAGAGATATAGACAGATACTTTCCATGATATCTTTCATGTTTTACGAAATAATCCTGTTCTAAGATATCCTTAAAAACCAAAAGTTCGCTTTCCCTCTTGTCTTTGCAGTTCATGTTACTTTATTCAGGGAGTAAGCACAAAAATAAAAATAAACAAAACACTTAAAAAAACAAAACAAACAAAACGTCTTGCCTTCTCGGCAAATGATGATGTTCAGAGAATACATTTCACTATTAGTTATTGATACTACTATTAGTATAGTATTTGTGATTTATACTACTATTAATATAGTTGTCGTTAACCGCTCGCATCCATGCATCGGAATCGTCATCCTCTCTTCGTATTCACTTTCTTTATCTTGGTGGGGAAGGTGGAGATGACTGGGTATCAAAGAGAGTTTGACGAGACCTTACGTGTGAATTTGATTTTTGGGAACAACTCTGCGCGACTGAGAAGCCAACACACTTGGCCAAAAGCGCCTCCTTCGCGTCTCAAAGAAGACTGAGACAGGCGAGATCTGGCAAAGCTGGTTCCATCTCCCTATCGGATGCTTGGTCTGCCTTGGTTACACCAGCCCGACTGGCGCCTCCCTCTTCCACTGATTTGGCTGTTGAGATCGTGTAGATTTTGCTTATTCCGCCGTTGGAGACTTCGGGAGTTGGTGATGTTCAGTCTGGTCCTTCCTATTAACTTACCGCCATGGGTGGCCCTACAGGAGTTGGAATTCGAGACCGATTCGCTCTTGGGATCACTGGGACAAGTAGGCCCTCTACCATGACAAGGAACGACCATATATATATTTTATACTGGATGTTGGATTGAACAGTTTCTTATCAAATTTACCATTTAGTATAGTATTAGTGATTCATATTATTATTAGTATAGTATTAGTGATTCATACTATTATTAGGATAGCATTAGTGATTCATACTATTAGTGACTCACACTACTAGTCTTAACGATACAAAAGTACGCAAAATTTGTGGCTCTTAAGAATCAAAGATAGCAGCATGAAATTTATACTCATTAAGTTTTAACTTAGTATAGATCGGTTTCAAAATGTTTTCAAAATTGTTTGGCATACAAATCGTTCCTAACATTTTCATTTAACACTGCTCTACTCAAAAATTACTGGCTTGATAATAAGCGGAGCATTTTTAGTGTTTATTGGATACGTTCTCGAATAGACTGTACTTTCAGAGGACCAGAAGGAAATCCGAAGACGTATTGGAATATCCGAATATGTCTTTCAATAGCTAAACAGATTATTAAGAGACAGAAAATAACTATGTTAGAAACAAAGAAAAGAGTATGGCTTCAACTACAAATATTTTGTACATAATTGTATACTTTTAGTGCAAACGTATGTTTTTGAGATATATAGTTTGTAAATGATAAAATATATTGCTGATAATTTTACTATAAAAATATATTTTTTATATGCTGTATTAGACGCGATGTTGCCTCGCTCTGCCTTTTTTACAAGTACTTTCACGGTAATTGCTCCGAGGAGCTGCTTTCGCTTGTCCCTAGGCCTCGTGAATTTAAACGTCCTATGAGGCTGGCATCCCGTTCCCACCCCTTCACCGTTGAAACTGTTAGATGTAGACGTTTCTTTTACTCCAATAGCTTCATGTCTCGCTCATCTCGCCTATGGAACGCCCTTCCCTATTACTGTTTCCCTGACAAATACAATCTCCAACGGTTTAAGTGTAGCGTCAATCGACATCTCCAGTTGCCTTGATCTATCCACTTCCCTTCTCCACATCCTTTCATCTTTCATTCCTATCTGCTCTCCCTCCAAATCTTCTGTAACCACCTTGCCTTGATCGACCCACTGTCTTTCTCTTTCTCCACATCCTCTCCTTTACCACTCCTATCTGCTCTTTCTCCAACCCTTCTATAACCCCATGCGTGATAGTGGCCTCCAGCCTTGCTTGGGGTGATACGCTTAAAAAAAAAATTTTTTAAATTGTCATTTTGCTATAAAATGTATTACTACTTGTAATTATTTAAATAAATAAATTGCTGGTATGTTTACCATAATGTATTTTATACTTTCTTAGTGAAACATCAAACAAAAATCAAAACATTATTTGCCCATAGCTAGGACCCTAACAGGTGCTACCACCTCAGGTTAAGGAAGACTTGGGTACAACAGAAATTAAAAGGTGGTTCCATGCTCCTCAAAACCTCTAATCTCTCGAAATATCTAAACTGTCTGCAGTATGCAACCACTTTCTCAGATCAATGATTAAAAATAACTTTGAATGAATGACGTCTGTAGGTCTTAGTGAGGACCATCTTTCTTCAAACCCTGTGGACTGGTGCTACAGAAGTTCTATGAAACAAAATATTTGTTTATCAACTATTAATACTACTACTTCTACTACTACTACTAATAATAATAATATTAACAATGCCAGTTATCAATAGCAAAAAGACAATGTGAGGTATTAGATTTCGCTCTTCCAATGGGCCAGGAAGTAAATTGAAAACAAAGGAAAAATATAGAAAAATATTAAAGAACATAAAGGTGACAGTCGTGCCTATCATTGTTGGAGCACATGGAAAAGTGCCAAAGAGCTCAGCAAAATGATTGAAAGAAGTAAAATTCCAAGAAATATTTGTTGGTTGGTTGTTTCTGTTTAGCGGCATATCATCCTCTATGGGTTATTTAATACCAAAATCTAAATATTTTGTTACGCAATTCCATATTTTTTAGTGATACATCTCTTACTAATTAATTAAGAGGTTGATTCATACATTTCCCAAGTGTATTTGCGTGTAAATGAATATAACGAACCCAATTGGAATTAGAACTCGGCTCTCTGATGTATAATTCCGAACCATTATCCATTACACCTCCCACGCATCAAAGCTTACAGCACCTGCTACTCTCAAGTGGTCACCCATCTACGTAATAACCAGTCTCGACGTTGTTTAACTCCAGTAATGGCACGGGAATCGATGTTTCAACGTGATGTGGCCGTAAGCCTAAGTCTATTAGAATTATCCACTCACCTTGTAAGGAGGGACATAACAGGTGCCACCTGACCCTCGTCCAATGACTTTGCAAAAACGGCGTAATAGGAGTTAAACTCTTTGGAATTGATCGCTCGCCAGGTAGGGGAAGACATGAACGACAGGCGTCACCGGACCGTCATACAACAACTGTTCGCATCAAACAAAAATAATTCTCGGGACGTGTAATGTCAGAACACTAAATTAATGTGGCTATTTAGAATTATAATTCAGGAAATGAAAAACACTCATTCTTGGGCACATTATGAGGAAGGAAGGTTTGGAAAATGTATTACTCTCTAGACTTATTTTAGGAAAGTAGGTTAGAAGCAAATAGAACTACTTAGCTAACGGGTTTGTGTGAATGGGTAGCAGAGTAGGGACAAATAGGAGTGGTAATGAGTTAAACGTTGTTTAGAGCTACAAGGGATTGAACCATCTGAATGGTCATGATCGGTAACACCCTAAAGTGTCAGGGCACGTGACGATGATGACGGAAATTGGACATAAAATTACTTAAAACTGTACTGTCATAATTTCCAAGATATTTGTGGGTGGGATTAAATCTCTACATCAATAAATTATCAAATCATAATCTGAGCAACATATGTTTCAAATTTGACTTTTTTCCAGTATTTCAAAAGTTACGGTAATTGATACAATGCAGTAATGTTGGAAGAATTTGTCACCAAACACACAGTCATGTGATTAAAGATGTAACCAGAAGAAACGTTAATATTTTTGGTGGGGATGAGCAATTTACTATCATAATATTCAAATGCTAATGAACTTTTTTGCATTTGTGAATAAAACACAGTTGTCCGAATACTGCCCGTCTGAACCGGAATATTTTTATCTTCATTGACGGGCTGGTGAAACTCGTTAACACGCTCTTTTTGAACAATGAATCCTACTATCGAATAGATATTATCTTAGTTTTAGAAAGTTTACGATGATAAACGAAGAGAAATGAAAAGAAAGAAAGAAGGAAGGAGAACAAAATGAAAGAAAAAAGAGAAACAAAAAGAAAGAAAGAATGAAAAGGAAAGAAAGGAAGGAGATAATCTCTCCATATTGGCAGTTGTAAAAAAAATTTCTAAGTGTCATTATGGTGGAAATTAATGCTAACCACGTAATTTGCAGCAGGGTAGCCTTTTCTGTCCCCCACCATCCCAAATCATTTTTAACAATTGCGTGGAAAATTCAAATAGAGAAAGGATTGGCTACCACTATCTACGTACCCAGCAAACGGAATTAGCTGAGTAATGTCATGGCATCACATAACCGCATATATTCATAAACACCAGTACAGAAATTCTGCTACATGACACACACACACACACACACACACACGCACACACACACACACACACACACACACACACACACACACACACACACACACACAAAATATGTATTAATGTGACTAAATTAGAATTCTAAGATTTTGTTACGACAACCTTTCAATTAGGGAAGTGGCTAAATACTGTTTGCGGCAAAATTATTAAAAAAAAACTAATGTGAGTCTGAGTATGGTTGAACGGACAGAATGGAGTCGTTGCGCGCCAATGCAACCATTAATGTACCCCTGTGTAAAAAAATAATTTTCAAAACGTGAATGAATATGTTTGTGGACAATTTATATCCATAAATAAAATATTTATCAGGAATACCATATGTACTGGGTTGGTCAAAAGGTTCATTTGCTTATTAAGTAAAAAATAAACCAAATGAATTTTTTGATCAACCAATACATATATATGCATATATTCCAGTAAGATATCTTTAATCATTTCTAAGATACAACGGCTCAAAGCTTAATCTAGCAATTGGATAATTTTGGTGTTACACGATTTGGACAATTTTTCTGTTCCACCTGGTATATATCCGGTATATATATATATGTGCATTAGTGGCGCACGCGTATTGAAAGGTGGATCAATCACTCCGTAGCCTAAAAAGTAGATGGGCATACCCAGCCGTTACCATTATACATACATACGTGTGTGTGTATATATATATGTATATATATATATATATGTTTCGAGAAATAAATTGTCGTCTAACTATATATATATATATATATATATATATATATATATATATATATATATATATATATATATATATATATACCCGATGCGATGAGAAGGAAAGTAATATATAAATTCCAACGTTCGCAGCGTTAATTTAAAAAAGAGCTCGATACAGATAGTTGAGCGATAATTATTTATTTATTATAATTTTATCATATAGACAAAACCATTTAACTCACTACAAAGATGCAACTTGGTTTCAGTGCATTTTAACTGCACATCTACGGGTGAGGGTCGGAAATGGTTATGAACGATCCTGTTTGTAGGCAAGCCGGATGTGAAACGTCACTTCCTTTTTTCCATTTGTTTGAGAAGAAAAATATATATATAAAAAAATAAGTATCTGAGTGAAACAATAGTGCTTGTATATATATATATATATATATATATATATATATATATATATATATATATATATATATAGACGACAATTTATCCCTCAAACTCTCTCTCTCTCTCTCTCTCTATATATATATATATATATATATATATATATATATATATATATATATATATAAAGAAAGACTGAAAGAAAGAGTATAATCTCTCCATATTGGCGATATATAACCACATACCAAGCCACGATAAAATCACTACATAATGAAGAAAAAGTATACATAGGAGTAACTGAAGGACCCTGGAAACAAAGAAATTATGCATACAAAACATATTTCACAAATAGTAAATACGCGAACAGCACAATCCTTTCTAAATATATCTGGGAAATTAAAAACAAAACTCACATCACACCAAAAATATCTTGGAATATAAAGATAAGATCATCAGCCTACAACAACCAATCCAAAACTTGCAAACTTTGCTTGGAGGAAAAAATAGCTATCATTACCTTCCCAAACCAAAATAAATTATTAAATAAACGATCCGAGCTCAGCTCAAAATACAGATATGAAAACAAATTTTACTACGTTACTTAAAAATCGAAAACTGAAAAAAAATAAAATAGATAAATAAACAAAATGACAATAAAATAAGTAAAATAAATTAACCCAAACAAATTACCAAATCACAATCGTTAGAATAGACGAAATAGAGATAAATAAATAAAAAATAAAAAACAAAAACAATGAACCCAAAAAAATAAAGTAAATAAAAACAAATTAACAAACCATTATGACCAAAATATTAGTTAAAATATGAAAATCAAACAAAAATTGGACGAAAAACATAAAAAAAATCGATAAAAAAATACTACCTTACTTAAAAATCTAAAACCGATAAGAGTAAATTAAAATATATAGTTTAATAAATAAATAATAAAATAAATAAATTAATAATAAAAGTAAAATAAATTAATCTAATTTAATCCAAATAAATAAACAAACTAACAAACCGATCCCGATAAATTAATCATTAGTAGAAACAAGTAAAGATAATCAATCCAAATAAATAAATAAAGTAATAAACAAATTAAAAACTGCTTCCGCCAGAATAAAAGTTAGAATAAACAACAGCAATCAAAAATTGAATAAATTGCTTTAATTATCTTCACAAATTTATACAAAACTATTAGATAAGCAATACAAACAAATTTTTACTACGTTAATAAAACACCGATTAAAATTAAAATGAATAAATAAATATATAAGATAAGAAATAAAAATAAAAAATAAAAATAAAAAATAAATAAAAACAAGCAACATAAACTAACCAAAATAAATAAACAAATAAACGACTTCCGGCAAAATAACAGCCCAAATAGACTACCCACATTGCACCACTGGCCCGTATATATAAATAACTGAGAAAAAAACAACACTCGTGGCCTGACGATTGCATCTAGCATGAAACAGCCTGTAGCCTCTAAGTGCTGACTTCAATGTTCACTTTAATATATATATATATATATATTGTACGAGGGATAAATTGTCGTCTAAATTATGCAAAAGTGAAAATCACACTTGACAGATATATTTACCAAAATTACACAAAAAATATCTTGAAATAATAAAGAGTAAATTCATTCAATAAATTCACAATTTCTCTCTATATTTCTGAGATTAGGTATTATGTACACTATTTACATTATTCGGAATATTGTCCTCATCTTTCGGCCGTTGTACGCTCCGGCCTTCTTTAGGTGGTTGGAATGTCGAACTGAACCCTGGGGTTCTTGTTCCAAGTGCCATGTTTAATGGATGTCAATTATCAATTATCTCCTGTTAATTCCCCTCTGAAAGTTCTCCACTGCCTAAACGGGTATTGAACTCCCACACTTTGGGTCTTGTCACTGGATCTAACTAACCTGTGCCATGTATCCTTGAGGGCATCTGTGCACGAATTTCTGGGTATTATAAACCTAATGTCACCAGATCTCTGGTGTTCTTGAAGCCTTACCTTAAGGTTACCTTCAAAAGCTTGACGACACTTCGCAGATATCTCTCTCGAGTAAGACCCCCCATAAAGGAGAACACGCTTAAAGTCTGTGTGTACGCTATCCCGTGCAGCTGCGGAAAGAAATATAAAGGGGAAACAGGCCGCTCCTTTAAGGTAAGGCTTCAAGAACACCAAAAAGCTGTAACACGAGGGGAAGTGGGAAAATCAGGCGTGACTGACTAAATATGGTGAGAGAAGGGAGATCACCGCCTTCTGTGGGATCAGGTTGAGATCATAGACAGAGAACACCATTGGGAAATTCGTAAACGTAAGGAATCAGCATATATGCTAGGCCACAAAAATTTCCTGAGCCGACCAAACATGGAAATGAAAACAATATGGGAACGAGTAATAAGGAGTGCCAGAGAAAAGCGATAATAACAACAAAAATTGCAATATGGGCTCTGCTAAAAAATGGTTGCTGAAGACATTAGGTTTATAATACCAAGAAATTCATACACAGATGTCCTCAAGGACACATGGCACGGTGGATAGCCAAAGAGTGGGAGTTCAATACCCGGTTAAGGCAGTGGAGAACTTTCAGAGGGGAATTAACAGGAGATAACTGATAACTGACATCCATTAAACATGGCACGTGGAACTAGAACAGTCTACCCCAGTGAGCGAAATAAATTCACAATTGGCTTCTATCACGGCCACCATCACGACTTCTGGACGGGTTTCTTGTTTAAGTTGGTGAATCCTGCCATAATCCTTACCTTCAGTTCATCTTTGGTGTTACATGGACTTTTGCGCCCCACAAGAGGTTTGCAGTCTAGTGAGTTAGGTGGCCAGATGTAAACGGTGATGTGGTCGCAAAACTTGTCTGATGGCCATGACTGGTTCTCCTACTTGTGGGGCATGGTGTAGAATCATGTAGTCAGACATAGGGTCACCCAGCAGCCACCCTCTTAGTCCAGGGTAGCACTCTCCCCTCAAAGCACCTGATGTAGATCTCTGTTTTGAGACTGAATCCCGCACCAACAAATTCTTTTCTGAATTTTTTTTCTTATCAGAACGATCAGAGTGAGTTTTCCGAACTGCCGTACTTTCGTAATGACCATTAAACTCATCCAACTCTTTCCGAAACCTCATTAAAAACGACTGACAAGGTACTGCGGTTAAGTTATTTACTTTTTCTTCTGTTCTTATAATTTAAATTTTCTTCTTTTCTGGACGTAAATTATGTAGAAATTGTCCAAATGTTTTGTATGTCAGAGCGCTTTCGACTACACTTTTAGCCATTATCAAGGATGATTTTAGTTTTACTTTTAACTGAATATATAGTTTGTTTTATGTATGTATCTAGAGTTATACAAATGTTCTCTTCTCCGAAAACGGACAGCACATTATGGCCGTGTTCATAGTTGATATTATTAAATGTTACCCTTTTCTTTTTTTATTAATAATTCTTCCCTTATTATTAGTCCTTTTTACACATGGAAGAGACTATTATATTATGAGACTATCAAACTTTATCCCCAACATACTCGTTGATAATACAAACATATTTTTTTCCCTTACTACCTTTCTTCTCGCCGTGGAGTAGAAGTTAGTAAGTTTGTCTCTTTAATATTCTCCTGGCTCATCTAAAAATATTTATTGAAATTTTCGTTGTCATTTCATTTTTCTATTACATGACGAGCGAAAGAGGCTTTGCAAATGCTATGCAGAGTGCTGAGAAACAGAAAAGTTGAGTTAGAAACATCGAAAAGAACGCTGAACTGCTGTGTGATATCCATCCTCTTATATAGCAGTGATTTTTTGACAGTATCCCTACGAGTGTGAAGAAAACTGGAAGCAACAGAAATGTTGTTCTACAGAAGGATACTGAGAATTTCATGGACAGAGCGAGTAAGCAACGAGGGAATCTTACAGAAAAAGGCAACAGAAAGAACACTCATGCTCACAATCAAGAAGATAGAGAGAGAGAGAGAGAGAGAGAGAGAGAGAGAAAGAGAGAGAGAGAGATGAAATTCCTTAGACACATAATGAGTAAGAAGTGATTGGAAAACTTAACCCTCACAGGACATATTGAGGGTAAGACAGATAGGGTAGGGCAGTGAGCTACAGACATGACAAGTTTGTGTTAATGGGGGCTGCAAACTTAGCTAAGGGGGAAACTGTTGAGGGCCACAAGGGATAGGAAGTTTTGGAGAATCATTATCGACCATGCCCTGAAGGAACGCGGCACATAGAAGAAGAAGAAGAAGAAGAAGAAGAAGAAGAAGAAGAAGAAGAAGAAGAAGAAGAAGAAGAAGAAGAAGAACAACAACAACAACAACAACAACAACAACAACAAGAACGAGAACAAGAAGAAGAAGAAAGCATTTAAGAAGTGGGGTTCATTATATAAACAAAAAGGGGGATAGGCAAGTTCACTACATTACACTCCCCTTCTTCACCAGTCCTTTATACAACGTTTCTATAAACGGCACTTTTTAAAAGAACGAGAAACTAGATTATAATTTGAAATACGACTGAAATTTCTATAAACATAATGATGTGTATGAAATTAACAGACACATCTGAATAAAACAGTACTGGCATGTAAAACAAAATAGGTACTTTCATCATTATTTAATACTAATATTTTTTTAACAGCTCCAAAGAGGGGTCTATAATGTAATCTATCCTGACCTGGCATCTCAACTTCAGTCACTTTCTCGCCGACGCGACGTCGCTTCCCTCTGTTTTTCCTACAAATATTTTCGTGGCAACTGCTCTGACGAATTTTTTCCCTAGTACCCCCGACTACATGAATTTAATTGGCATCTAAGTCCCACACCTTTTACTGTTGAAATAGCCAAATGCGACCGCCACTTCTACTTCAACAGTTTCTTTTCTCGCACTTCCAACCCGTGGAACGCCATTCCGTTTATTTGCTTCCCTGATAACTACAATCTTCAAAATTTTAAATGCAACGTCAATCGTCATCTTCTATCTTCTTGAATCCCGTTCATCTTTTTCCTTTCGTCAATCCTCCCAATACTCAGTATTCTCTTTCACTTTCACACCCCGTAACCCCCTGCGTTCTAGTGGCATTCCTGCCTTCCTTGGAGTGAAATGAATATTTAAAAAGTATCTTCAATGTGTCTGTCCTTTTTCCATATTTTTTCATAACTTCCACTGATTCTGTTTTATTGCTTCTCTCTTTTTAGTGTTTTTTAGCCGTATTTTCATTTTTGCTATTTATAAACTTTAAATGACATTTTTTCTCTACTTTTCTTCCTACACTTATTCTTTCTTGGCTCTCTCTTATATATTTGCCGGGAAGGTTGTAATGAATTGTTCCCACGGGACTTTACTTTGAGCAATAAGAATGTGTAATTACTCTCCAGGCTTAACAGAAGAATCGTGATGAAATCAATCATAAACGAAAATGACATTAATTAATCATAGCTAAGGATCGGAAGCTCAGAAAGGATTGGAATTAAGTTCATATATATATATATATATATATATATATATATATATATATATATATATATATATATATATATCCAAGTCTAGGATTGGTGTATACGGAATAAATTCCAATAACCAACAATTACTATTCTTAAAAGAGTAGAGCATATATAATTGTTTATTTAAAAATTATAACATAAATATGCTATAAAATCACTACAAAAATAGCCATTTTGTTTTTCAACACCTCCGGTGTCTTATCAAGTGATGATGTTGAATGTAGAATAAAGGGTTTTAAAAGTTTCAAATTAATTAACGATGACCAATCACCTTTTTGTTTCATCTCTCTCACTTAGCCTCTCGTGATTGGTCATTCCTGCTTATGTAACAGCGTTTCCCCTTACGAAGGATCGTTATTTTTAAATAAGCAATTATACACACACACACACACACACACACACACACACACACACACACACATATATATATATATATATATATATATATATATATATATATATATATATATTATTCCATGATCATTTTCCAACTTATTCAAGGTGATCTTCGCCTTCTAACCTTCTAAACTCCTGTCCTGGAGTAACAGGTGCCTCAGAGGTTTCACATACGATTTCATTTTCAAGTGTTTTTTTTTACTGCTCTTTGGACTGCTATAGCTGAAACTCTTCTCTCACATGACAAACATCGTATGGATTGAGGTGGATCTTTTCTAATTGATTTCTTTAACTCTAAATTGAAATGATGATCCTTCTTCCTGTTGTGACCTCCACATCCAGTTTTTCTCTCTGCTGTTCCTCCTTTTTAAAACGTATCCACCGTTCTTTTGACGGTTCTTGAATGGACTTTGAAGATAGAAGCCAGAGTGTGAATGTTGGTACCATTACTGAAGGTCTGAATAATCTTTTTCCTCTCACTATTGCTCATTTGGGAAGACAGTGTGGCTGGCACAATACGATTTTAAATTGTTCTCTTTCTAGCTGAATAATTAATAGGGTTTTTTAGTGATAAATGGTGTCAAGATGTTTAAACGTCTTTTCTGTAAACCTGGACAAAAAAAACTCGATTAGTTTAGTGGTTGTTTTAGATATTAAACATTGTGTGGGATGGATAATTATATTGTAACACGATTTGGATAATTTTGCTGTTACACCCGGTATAAAGGAAAAAATGTATAAAGCATTGTTCTTCCTGTTATATATGTGAAGAAGATTGTAATGATTTATTCTCACTGAGATGTTGGACGAAAGGGCCTTAAGGACTATTACCATCAATAAATTCCTTGTTTTTAAAATATTATATATATATATATATATATATATATATATATATATATATGGAGAGGTTTATAATGAATGGGGAACTTATATATATGGAGGAGTTTTTTAACAAATTGTTATCACTGTTATATATGCGGAGTAGTTTGTAATGAACTGTTGTCGGTATTATATATGTGGAGAAAGTTTTAATGAATTATTTTCACTGTTATAAATGTGGAGAAGATTGTAAAGAATGGTTCTCGACGTTATGTATGTGGAGAGGTTTGTAATGAATTGTTTTCAGCGTTGAGTCGGTATCACTTGTTTCCTAGATTCTATTTGTATCCGAAAATTGTAATCCGCAAATTCTCGTTACTTGAAACATACACCTCTCTTTCACTGTTATTCATGACGACGTAGACCTGACCTATTAAATCGAGTTCTTCTCATCTTTTGACTGTATAAAATCTAGCCCCATATTCCCTTGTCGTGAGTAAATGGTTTGTAAGTTTAATCTTTTTGAATATGACTACTGAGTAGTGAGTACGATTCCCTCTGTGTTCCCTGTACAAAATACAATATTAAATAACCCTACAAGAGTTGACCTCGTAAAATCAACAAACCAACCACCTTAGCCCACAGGCGTACAAAAGTGGCAGGAGTTTAGTAGTTAGAGCAGTCATCATTCAACTATCCCTAATTTTTTTTCTTTCTCCTTCTAAAAAGAATATTTTTCTACTTCAGCTCCTCTTTCTCTCTGTCTCTGTCTCTGTCTCCGTCTCTCTCTCTCTCTCTCTCTATCTATCTATCTATCTATCTATCTATCTATCTATCGGTCTATCACATTGAATGTCTACCTTTTTGTGTCATCTCTCTCACTTAGCCTCTCGTTTTCTTTCGGTAAACATATAAAACAATAACAATAACATTTGTTTAAAAATGGCGTCTTTTGTACACAAAGTGTTACCTGCTTCTCATCGAAATGGTGCAGAGTCATCTAAAAACTTATCGAACATTCCGACTCAAGGCCAATCTCAATCTCTCTAGCAAATATTTCCTACTTGAATTGGTAATTCTGATCTTTGATCCAAGGTCAAAAGAACCATTTATTTACATAAAGTCTGACAGTCTTTCCCGTATTTGCTAAGGAGAGTTCAGTTTTCGATTTTATAGAAATATGCTGGCCTTTAATGATACAGTAAAAAATATATTGTATAAGTTATCTACTGTTTCACATTCTGTAAAAATCTATATCTTTTTATTAGTCAAGTTCGGTTTCTCGATTCTTAAACTTGTTTTACTGGTGAAAAATATTGCTATTTTCTGAATTGTACTTAATAAAACAATTTAAACACCTTCACAGCGCCTCGTTATTAGGTAATGAAGAGAGCGGTTAGTCTTTTTGAATATTAATAACATTATTCACTGGATATCCAAAACGAAATTCGGTGTCAGATAACTTCAAAATGATTGACATGTTGTAAAGTCAAGTAACTATAAATGTTTTCTGCATTTAAACCATGCGTTTGTTTCATTTCTTTTTTCGAAATTAATTTCATTCGGTTCGTCAGGGCAACACATGTATAGTAGCCATAGTAGTAGTATGTGAGCATTTTTACGCTATTGTTCACAAGGCCCAAGAGCCACTCATAGTACAGGTTTACTATATGGAGTGTATTTGGCGTAGCAGGTCATAGCTATAAATGTTTGAACTGGTGGAACTAGGGAATGTATCTTTTCAAAACATTTTCCATTGAAATAGCGATAGAGTATCGTTCGGCTTGTGATGTTGCATTTGTGGGAAAGTGGTTGCTGTGTGGGGAAATAATTTATCGCCGACAACACTCCTTTCTAAGTAGAAAGTTTGAATAAAAATAAGATATATTAGATTGATTTAAAAGTTTCCAGCGTCATTTTTTTCACTGTTATGCTAGCGTTATTTTTTTTGTTTTTTGTTTTTTTGCTTTTTTAACTTGATTCAATCAGCCAATAGTAAATCATCCTTTATAAGATTTGTGACATTTTAGAAACTAGAAAAACGTGTTTCATCAATGGCTTTTCTCTTTTGGCTCAAAACAGAAAAATTAGTTTACACAAAGTAATCGCTAGTGATAAAGAAACAACTCTTTAAATTTCATTCTTAATCATTTTATGTACCTATTCCTGTTTTTTTTTGCCGTTCAAATTGTTTTTCTTTCAAAATTTCTTTTTAATTGAAGTGAAGTTAGTCTACCTCCCCCACCTTTTTTTTTTTTTTTTTTTTGAAAACTTTGTTTGAATATTAGCTCTTTGAATTTCATGCATGTTTTAGACGCTAACTCAATTCCTGATTCACTGTCGTGGAGCGTTTCGACTTCTTTAGGAACTGAATGGTCATATTAGCACCGCCCTCTCCCTCGATCTTGGGATTTAAATTTGGATGTAGTATATGGTCAACAAAAGAAAAAAATGTCACTCCTTGCTAAATTTTCATCTACGAAGCCACGTGAATTAAAATGTATCGTTGTCAGTCTTCTTTTGTTTGTATCTCTTTGAATTTCGTTCTTAATCATTTTATGGACCTATTCCATATTTTTTTGACGATACTCATTCTTTTTTTTTCACAATTTCTTTTTAAATGAAGTGAATTTAGTCTACCCACTTTTTTGTTTTGAAAACTTTGTTTGGATATCATCTCTTTGAATTTCATGAAGTTTTGGATGCTAGCCCAGCCAAGAATCTCCTAGTAACAGAATATCTTTCTGTTATCAACGAGCAGAGTGGAACTCGTTGCGTGATTTCCTCCGCAACGTCCCCTGGAATGTGGTTTTTAATCACCCCGTTCAAAAATGTGCGCCTGAGGTTTCCTCCTGGCAAAAATCTGGCATCGAGGCTTTCATCCCAGGAAGAAAATATAAAGTTAAATTGCGCTCATCTCCTTGGTTCTTAGCTTCTTGCTCGGCTGCTATTGCCCATAGAAATCACTTCTTCCGTTTGTACCGAAGCGACATGTCTGATTGCAACAGACGTCTCTTTGTCTCTGCCTGTAATGAGTGCAAGCGTGTCCTCAATGAAGCAAAGTTACTATTTGCTGATAGAATGAAACAACGTATTGCATCAGGCAAGTTTGGTTCTAAAGATTATTGGGAGTTCTGCACAACAGCAAAAACAAAATCCATCCACAATTCAATTCGAGATCCTGAGTTCCATAGCTGATAAAGGCTTAATGCTTTGCTCGGAAATTCTCATCCAATTCAACACTCGACTCATCCGGAGTACCCACCCCTGATTTCCCCGCTAGAACTGAGGCGCTATTGAGTGAGATTAGCCTAACTCCGTCGATGGTTTTGGACGTCATCTCTAAATTAGACTCTTATAAGGTAAGTGGTGATGACGGGATACCAGCCGTAGTCCTAAAGAAATGTGCCCCTGAGCTTGCCCCAGTTCTATCTAAACTATATAACTATTGCTTCGCTGACTCTTGCTTTCCAGTCTATTGTAAGTCTTCATCTGCTGTCCTTGTTTTTAAGAATTCTGGAAACCTTTTTGACCCATCTAACTACCGCTTTATCAGCCTGGTACATCTCTTTGGCAAAGTCTTCGATGCTTTAATCAACGCCGAATTGGTTAAGTACCTTACATTTCATAATATTCTCTCTGACAAACATTATGGTTTCTGCTTTGCCCGGTCTACCGCTGACGTGCTCACGACAATAACTGAATTTGAATACCATGCTCTTGATAATAACGGCGAATTTCGAGCAGTGGCTCTAGATATCTCTAAGGCGTTTGATAGGATTTGGCATGACGGCCTTCTTCGTAAACTTCATGGATACGGTATTACAGGACGATTATTTGATTTAATCCAATCATTCCTGTCAAACCGTGAAATGAAGGCCGTCCTAAACGGGTTCCCCTCCAGTTCCTTTCATACGAACGCTAGTGTTCACCAAGGCTTTATCCTGGGACATACATTGTTTATGATCTTCATCAATGATCTTCCTGATGTAATCAGTTCGCAAGTAAGCATCTACGCAGACAGCACTACTATTTACTCCTGTCTCAATAGTAAATCCAGCATCGCTGAAAAAGTTAACCTGGCCGCCGGTCTCAAAAAGGACCCCCAATATGTGGTTGACTGGGGCAGAAAATGGCTTGTAAACTTTAATGCCTCCAAAACGAAACTGCTCTCATTTACCCACCATAGAGAACCCTCCCTGTCTCCTATTAGCATGGCTGATATACTACTCCACGGGAGTGTCTCTCTACATTTTCTTGGTCTCACGTTTTCCACTGACACTAGATGGAACAACTACATTGAATCAATAGCTTCATCTAATGCAAGGAAAGCAGGTTCTCTGTCGCGCCAGAAGGTCTTTCTCGCCTGAGTTCATCCTTTAATTCTACAAATATACCATTCGTCCTTACATTAAATACTGTTGCCATATTTGGTCTGGTACCTCCGCTGTTCATCTAGAGGTCCTAGGCAAAATACACAGACGGATATGCAGTGTGATAGGTCCTGATCTGGCATCTCGTTTGCAGTCACTTTCTCAGAGACGTGATGTGGCTTCCCTCTGTCTTATATTTTACAAATATTTTCATGGCAACTGCTCAGATGAGCTAATTTCACAGATGCCCCATCTGCATGAATTTAAGCGTGCTACGAGGTTGGCATCTCGACCCACCCTTTCACTGTCGAAACAGTTAAATGTAACCGCCTCTTCTACT
Source organism: Acanthosepion esculentum (assembly GCA_964036315.1). Lineage (NCBI taxonomy): Eukaryota > Metazoa > Mollusca > Cephalopoda > Sepiida > Sepiidae > Acanthosepion > Acanthosepion esculentum. The sequence continues at coordinate 52,513,352 of OZ038477.1, forward strand.
CCAACAGCTTCTTCTCTCGTACTTCCCGGCAGCGGAACTCGCTTCCTCCTACTTGCTCCCGTGATAGCTATAATTTTCAAATATTCAAATGTAATGTGAATCGTCATCTTCTGATACCTTGATTCTAATCCCCTTCCTTTCTTTGCTCTTGCTCTCACTTTCTGTAAGCCCTTCTTGCGTCCTAGTGTCACTCCAGCCTTGCTCGGGGTGAAATACTTAAAAAAAATACAAAACGATGAAATTTATAGCTAGATTTATTGTTACTAAATTGTGCATAATATAAAGCTCGAGAACTACTCACGATAGAGAGTTACAGTTGGAAAGGTAATGATTAATAAGGTGTGTGAAATGAATGGGAAAGAAGTTAATAGCTAGGGAAGCTTATGAGGATGAGAATAATAAGGTAACGATTGACTCATGACTTGAAGATCCAGGGTAGTCTTTAATAACTTGACTTAAACGGAATTGACAGGAATTAAAAATTGTCTTATCTATTTTTGATAGAAATAGAATGAAATTACGAATTTCTGGAACATGAAAATGTCAATACGCTCTGTTACATTAAGTTACTGGCTCATTTTAATGACGCCCTGGGGCATAAAAATTCAACGCCTCTCTTCTTACTGCAAATGAGACATAGCAGCTGCGCATTGAGCTGGGATTGCAAATTCTTCTACATGCACCGTATTTTCCAGACCTATGACCTTCGATTGTCACATTCATGAAACACTCCGTCAGCAGTCCCCAAAATTTATCTGAAAATTCGTCGAATCAAAATTAAAATGTGGCACGAACCCGCAATAAGAACCAAATATCGAGAATTAATTTAAATGAATATAATGAATGATTTAATTAAATTTAAATGAATTCAAATGAATTTAAATGAATTCAAATGAATTTAAATGAATGATTTAAATGAATTTAAATGAATGATTTAAATGAATTCAAATGAATGATTTAAATGAATTCAAATGGATTCAAATGAATTTAAATGAATGATTTAAATGAATTTAAATGAATGATTTAAATGAATTTAAATGAATATAAATTAATGTTTTAAATGAAGTTAAATGAATATAAATGAATGATCTAAATGAATTTAAATGAATTTGAATGAATGTCTTTCGTGTAGTCGATGTAGGCTTTCGTTAAACTTGTGTTGTTGTATTCCGTTTTTTTTGTGAGTTCAATCTCTGGATATGGTATCGAATCTAGCTCAGCGGGAACGAACCAGAACTGACATTACAGAGACAATGATGAACAGATGTTCCATATGAGACAAGCCTGAAGATGGCCAGAAAATACTTGTCCGAAATGTTCTATCGATAATAAATCAGATGAGAACAACAGTTTATAATAAATTTATGTATATTGACAATTTCTCATCTAAAAAACGAAATATAAAAATAACTCTCTTATGATGGAATTTAGCTGAATTTTCTCATATTTTCATAAAAAAATGAGGAAAGTAATTTGATTGCTGAATAATTATGATCTGAATAATATATTTTGTTAAAAATATTGACAACATTTCCATCAATTTAGGAAATTACGTTGTTTGTAAATCGTGAGTTTCCGGATATATGACCCATTCATTCTGTTGTTTTTTCCCTCAGCTTTTTAGTGTTTTTTATCCAGTTTTAGGTGTTTTTTACGGAATTTTAATAAACTTAATAAAACAACCATTTTGTAAAAAGGTTGTTATGTCTTATTTAAATACAGGAGTAGATAGGTTTGCCTATTGTCCAGTTCACACTCCTTCCTGTCCTTTTGAACAGGGGTAGAGTTTTATCCGGTTCTCTCTAAAGTCTTTTCCTTCTCTTTCACTTTCGGTAGCTCCTTGCGTCTTGGTGACATTATCATCTTGCTTGGAGTGGTGCCTCTTACTCTGTAACCGTCTAACACGAGTGGCAATTGAGCCTTGTCCAGAGTGAACCTCATCGTAAAAAATACGTTTTTTCGCGGTATTCGTCCTTATTTATTTGAGACCATATGTAACCAATTATTTGTGAATGTCGGTTTTATGGAGCAACACCAACATGTATTCTTCAAAATAAAGTCCATTTCAACGATCTTCTGCCAGCGATCAGCCAACATCCGAATCTGTCCCAGATACCAGTCCGGTGGCTTTGAATAAAAAAAAAAACTGTAAATAATCGTTGGTCGCGGGGGAAGTATGCCATTGAGCGGAATAGGCTATAGTCACTAGGAGCAACATCGGGACTGGATGGTGGATGTGGAAGAATCTTATCACCGCCCATCTGTTTAAACTTCTTAGTCAACATGGCAGCGTGTGGCTTCGCATTGTCTTGCTGAAAGCCCGACCTCGACTGACCAATGCAAGATACTCCTTCTTTAGTTTGTTGTACACGTGGTCTAGCTGCCGGCAATGAATTTTAGCGTTGATGTCGCGACCGTGTGGAACAAGCTCGAAATGTAGTACTCCTTAGAAATTCCAGCAGACTGAGATCAAGATTTGTTGTTTTCTTTCCGCTTCCTAAGTGTGTCAGGTCTTTCTGGCCAAACTTATATATTTGCATTTATTTTTGTGCATGGATTCAGCAAAAATATTATTGCTCATTTCGGATAACAGCCATCATAAAATAAGGGAGCAGTTCTGGTACCCAAAGACATCGATAAACTGCCGATTATGTATCTCTCTATCTTTCTGTTTTACTGTTGCTCTTAATAATTCTTACCGCCTTTGCATCCATCATTTTCATAGTGTTCATTGTTCTAACCTCCATTTATTCAGACTCTTAATGTAATTTACTCAGTTTTCTTAGGTTTTCAATATACTCTCTGTGTGTTAAATTCTCCAACCCTTCTTTCATCCTAATTTGACCAAAAACTTTTATCTATCGCTTTCTGATTGTTAGCAGCGATTTCCTTTTCCCCTTCAAACTTCCCTCTTCCTTACATGCTTTACCTATGGTATTCTAAGCATTCGTTATTAGAATTACATCTCTATCACTTAAGGTGTCTTGTCTATCTTCCATATTACACAGTAGTGCAACAGTTTGTTTTTTTTCTAAGAATATTTTCTCATTTTTGATACTTAGTTTCTGAAACACGCTCTTCCTATGTGCCATCGGATTTATTTCACACATCCTGTTGTCTGTTTCTACACTTCCCAGATATTTGTGTACCTACTCTATTACGACGTCCCCAATACGTAACACGCATTTTGGGTTGACTCTTTTGCTAGCAAACCTGTATTCTGTCTTCTTAATTTACCTTATTTACCTTCGGATTTATGTGTCAAAATTTTGTTGCTTGTTTGTATATTACCCAGATGGTTACATTTCTGTACTTATTCTATTTTGATGTCCCCAATAAGTGACACGCATCATGGTGGTGTCCATTTTACTAACAATCATGCAATCTATCTTATTGTACATATTTTGTAACAAATATCTTTGCTATAAGAATCATTATTACTTATTTCAGGTGACCGCCATTGTAGAATAGTGGCAGCAACGACGCAGCTACAATGGCCACAGAAGTAGATGATCTGTCTAACTTACCTGTTTTGAAAGAAAACATAATTCTTGATCTCTTAAGAACCAGATATTTTAAAGAGAAATATTACGTGAGTACAATTTCTTTATTTTATTGTATGTTGGAAAATTTTGTATTAAGCATATCCGAAATATATAATCTTTTTTTAAAAAAAAACAAAAAAGGATGCATTACAAATGCCCATACTTACTTGGGCGTATCAGTGACATATTCACTATTAATGACGTAACTGATGTTTGATAAGGGTCAAGTTTTGAATAAAAAGCTTTATGGTAAATCTGTAATGACACCTAACTTTATGCAACTGTAATTCCATCTCTCTCTCCCCCTCTCTCTCTCTATACATATATATATATATATATATATATATATATATATATATATATATATATATATATATATATATATATATATATATATATATTCGGTCGATCTAAGTCGGACATTAATGAGTCTATCACGCCAACCATCACTGACCTGTATCAAGGTCAGTAGTTCATTAGAATGGCATTTTGCGTTATAACATGTCTGGTCAATGTAGGTGGCTGCTGGGCGACTTACTCATCTTGATCCGTGGCTAGGTGTCAAGAGCAATATATCACTCTAAAGTTCTTGTTTTGTTCGCCAGCAGTGTCTTCAAAGCGCATTATGCGTTCGCGTAAGATTGTAGAAATATAAGAAATGGGTCCATAGAGCTGTGATTTAGTTGGATGTTAAGTATAGTACTCAGCATCCTAGTAGTGTTCAATCAAGCTTAGACTCTAGGCTTTTAGTTAATGTCCAAGCAGTGGCACCATACATTAACACCACCTCTATAGTGGCACGAAAGAATCTCCGCTTGAGGTTGTCTTGTGGATAAGATTTCCAGATTACATCCATTTTATTCAAGGCGGGCCAGGTTTTAGCTATGCGAATTTTTACATCCTCTTCAACAGAATTTATTTCGCTTCCGTATCATTTACATACTTCGGAAGAGAAATATATATATATATATATATATATATATATATATATATATATATATATATATATATATATTATTTTAAAATCAAAGTTTTGACGGAAAATATTTGTCATGGAACGGTTAAAGTCATGAAAAAGCGCACAATACAAATTAAAAGAAAAATGTATGTTGAACAATTTAAAACAAAATTTTTAGAATGTCAACCTTCCTGCTACGGCGGCTTCTATCAGGCAGTAAATCGAATCTTCCATCACAAAGCACCTTTTTATACATAAACATGCCACTGACAAATGGAAAAGGGGAAATCGCGGTAACAAGGAGGTCATAAATATATATATATATATATATATATATATATATATATATATATATATATATATCAATCAAGTGTGTTGCATCTGGGATTTTCATTGAGGACACTTTCCTTTAGCATACACCAGAAAATTAAACTATTTCCTTTGATAAAACTGTGGAGGTAAAAAATATAGTTAATGAAATTTCCTATGTGTTCAGACTTTAGGAACACTATATATATATATATATATATATATATATATATATATATTGAACAATAGAAAATATTAAAAAATTAAAATCTTCAGACACACTGGGTTGTATATTAATATTCTTTCGCCTTTATTATTATTTCATTTAGATTCCTCGACAAGTTTCGGCCAATATGGCCATAATCAGGAGAGAAAAAATTTCTGCTTGCTGGTAGCAGTGAACTACAGAAATGAATGTCTTGATGGAGAAAATGAACTTTTGTCTGTAGTTTTCATTTGTTCTTTTATTTTTTTAACATGAATTTTGGTCGGTCCTTGTGTTGGTCAAATAGTCTATTCTAAGTTGTTATTTAAGATTAAAGCTGGATGGATTCATGCTACACTGAATTCCCTTGGTCATTTTGACACTTTTATTGGTTCCAGGAAAGGGGATGTGTCTCTGTTAAGTGTGTATGTGTTATTTGCTTCTTAGGGAGTGAGTGAGTATGATGCGTGTAATTGTGTATATTACTATGGGTGTGTATTATCATTTGGCTCATTAGGGAGGGAGTGAGTATGATGTGTGTAAGTGTGTATATTCGTGTAGGCGTGTGTATAAGTGTGAGGCCTCAACACCTCCGTAAGCATGTTTGTCTTGTGTGGGTGGGAAATGTGGGTGGGTCCTGATTTGTGGGGTTAGATATTAATATTACCTATATTGTTAAATTTGGGATTAAGCCCGTCTGGATAGTGAGTTTTTAAACGTTGTATCCACTTATTTTCATGGAACTCTAAAATCTTTCTAATGTTATCTGCTCAGAACTTTTCTATTCTCTCAATTATAGTGAATTTGGCATGGGTTTTAAAATTGTGTTTCTCTAGGCGGAAATGTTGTTCTACAGGTAATAAACTTTCATAGGGAGTCGACTTAATTCGATTACGATAATTATTAATTCTGTAGTGAAAGGGCCATTCAGATTTCCCTACATATTGTTTCTGGCATCATGTGCATGCTAGAAGGTAAATTATGCTATGACTTCTACAGTTAGAGTCGGGATAAATTTTGAAAGTAGATTTAGTGACTGAGCTAGTGAATGAATTCATGTATTTAATGTGGTTGCAGCATAAGCTTCTTGTATTGTTACATAGTTGGGAAAATCCCATTGTTTTTGTTGTTGCTTTATTACGGATTACCTTGTCCCCTGAAATGTGGTTACTACCTATGATTTATATATATATATATATATATATATATATATATATATATATATATATATATAAGATTACGTCTAGCATGAAACAGCCTGTCGCCTCTGAGCGTTGACTTCAATGTTCACGTTTATATTTATATATACATACGCTCTATCTCTGATATTGAGCACTTCATTCCATAAATATTGCACACTTTAAAACTATACTTCCGCATATATATATATATATATATATATATATATATATATATATATATATATATATATGCGTTATTTTTAGTGTGTATTGCTTTCGCAAGAAGTGATTTTCTACTCATAACAATTATTTGAAACTTTTGAATTATTAATACTATATAATAATATACAAAATTTTAAAAAATTATCTAAATTACTAAAGATAAAATTATCTAAATTATCTAAATTACTAAAGATAAAATTCAGGTGGCTTTATAATTATGCACCACACTATATGCTGTTGCAACTGCATATGTTAGCTCTATCACGAATATTGAGCACTTTCTACTAAAATACCGCATATATATATATATATATATATATATATATATATATATATATATATATATAGATATAGATATAGATATATAGATATATATATATAATTGTGTATTTGTGTAGCAATCCCTCTTTTATACAAGTTTCTTTAAAAACGATTGACAAGGTACTGCGGTTAAGTTTTTATTTCATTTTTCTTATGGTCTTAAATTTTTTTTCTTTTCTGGATATAAATTATGTACAAAATCTCCCAGTGTTCTGTATGTCCGAACGCTTTCTGCTATACTTTTAGCCATTATCAAATATGATTTTATTTTTACTTTTATATGAATGTATGGACTTTTAATTGAATGTATCGCAAGATCTTTTCTCAGACAAGCAATATGACATTCGTTTCTCCAGGTCTACTGCTGATGTACTAACGATAATTACAGAAAGTGTCTATCATGCTCGAGATAAAGACTGAAGCCTGGTCTGTAGCAATCGGATATCTCGAAAGCCTTTGGCAGGGTCTTACATTCAGGTATTCTCCACAAGCTAAAAAGTTACGGTGTCTCTGGACACTTTTTTGAACTGATCCAATCTTTCCTATGAAATTGTGAAATGGAAGTTATCCTGAACGGCCACTCATCTAGATTCTTTCGTACTAACGAGGGTTTCTTCCAGGGCTCCATCCTTGGTCCTACTCTGTTTTTAATTTTCATTGATGACCTTCCTAACGACATCGCTTTCAACTTGGCATCTATGCTGCCAACACAACTATTTAATCCTTCCTCGATAGTAAAACTGATCAGTCCGACAAGGTCAAAAAGGCAACCGATGTCCAAAACGACGTCAAGTTCGTCTTTAACTGGGGGAAAAGATGGTTTGTTAATTTTAGCACCAGCAAAACGAAGCTTCTTTCCATTAATCATCTGAGAGACTCCGCTTGCCTTCCATCTGTATGGCTTATGCTAATCGCCAGGAAGGTAACCCGTTACGCCTTCTTGGGCTAACGTTCTCAGCTGACATGAAGTGGAAAGACTATATTGAATCCATTGCTAGGTCAGCTGCTAAGAAAATCGGTTCTCTGTGTCGTACAAGACAATTTTTCTCTCTAGAGTTTATCTTACATATCTATAAGTCTACCATTCGTCCAGGCTTAGAATATTGCTGGCACATATGGTCCGGTGCCCTTGCTATTTACCTTGAGCTCCTTTATAAGATCCAAAGAATCAGCAATATTATTCGCTTTTCCACCGTCGTAAGGTTGCCTCTCTGTGTCTTTTCTATAAATACTTTCACGGTAATTGTTCGGATGACCTCTTTGCTATGGTACATAGATTTCTTGAATTTAAGCGCAGTATTAGATTGGGATCGAGATCTCATCAACAGTTGAGCTGGCTAGATGTAGCCGTAGGTTCAATGCTAAGATTTTCTTTTCTCGCACTTCTCGCTTGTGGAAATTCCTTCCAGTTGCATGTTTTCCAGCCAACTTTAATTTTCAAAAAATTAAATGCAATGTCAATGGCTATCTGCTGTCCTCATGATTATTCTTTTCTCTTACTGCTCCTTATCAATGTTTCTGTTCCTAATTCTTCCACATTCTGTAACCCCTTGTATCTTAGTGGCTTTACTGCCTTGCATGGGATGATACCGATATATATATATATATATATATATATATATATATATATATATATATATATGAACTACTATGCCATCCCCCATCCAGATACCTTCGCGATTAACACGTGTCTTATTTCCATAAATGTTTGAAGGCTGTGGCCGAGGTTCAATCTGATGAAAAGTTCCATATTTTTTTAAAACATTTGACGTTACACTAAAACTTGAGTAGAATAGATAATTGCTTGCAGGTCCTCGGATTTTCCCCTTGAACACGAGTTTATTGTATGTGTATCCATGTAGTGGATAGCAGTGGGTAATGAAGAGGACTCCATCATTAAATCCAAAGATTTCATCATCAAACCAGCCGTTACTTTCAAGATCAGTTTAAATTTATGCTGTAAAACTCTCGACGAACTTGTGAGCGAGTTTCCAGTGAACACTTTCTTTCTTGTAATCATCACCTTCATGCTATTTAAGGATGGAGTCATCATCATTACCCACTGCTACTAATAACCATACTGACTTATCCAATATGTTCCATATTGGTAAGATTATTTCGATGTCCTGTCTAAAACTAACAAATGAAGTAGCTGGGCTCAAATGAGAATAAAAGTCTCAGAATACAACCCCATTCGAAGAAAATCCAATTTTTACACAAGCGTCATCGAATCAATCTTCAGAAACTCTAACATACAGTTTAACTATTCTGATTTCGGTTCGAAATTCCAAAGTATATCACCTGTAGAATGCCGGAGTGTACAACGTCTGAAACGTTGTGAATGTGACAATAAAGATGAGTCCGAACAATTTAATTAGTGTAAAGAGTTATAATACCTCATCTCAGAAATATAGAAAAATGTAAGTCATTATTATGGCATTTTAAATTTGGTGAGAGTAAAAAAAAACCCTTTGCCTTTCACAATACTAAAATAATCTGCCTGATATAGGATTAATATAAAATACTGAGTTTATTTTAATGGCTTACATAAAAAGAAATCTTTAATTGTACTTATGGAATCTCATGGAAGGATGTTCAGCATTCCTGGAGTAACGCTTAAGGATACAGTTAAATATAACTTTACCTCATTATTCGAATTAATGTGGTAGATTCTATATTCCGAGGTAAGCGCATAAAATTTGAACCTTATCTGAACAGAGTGATTACACAGTCCCCTAAGTAGGAACTTGGTTTGAACATTAATTTTGCTTTTACCGGTGGGGCTATTGTGACTGTTTAGAGCGACGGAGCTTCTAGTTCAGGTGCCAACAGCCGACACAATTGGGGATTGTGAACGAAAAGCACTCCCGCTCTGTTTTATTAGTTTTAGCGAACGAAATAGTGGCAAGCATGACCGGGTCACATTCTTTACATACAACCTTTAAAGAAACATTGCTGATAACTTTAAACCCTTATATTTTACAGCACGAATACGACGAAAGTCAACAAAGCAGCTTTTTACACTAACATCCAGCAGTAAGTTTGGGACAATGATAAAAGGTTAACAGGATCAGAAATCGATTAATAAATATTGTTTTTAAAAAGCAGCCTACATAAACTATGTTTATTGTAAATACTTCAGATCAATGTAGAATATATTCTTAATTACTCTAATCTTTTCCCAACGTACGATGAGGATTCACTGTTAAGTTCCCGTTAAGATCGAGTAAGAAATGACTCAAAAATAATATTCTGATGTTTCACGATTTGCTCAAACTTTGGGTCTGAACATTTCCTCATCGTAGTGGAACAGTTGCAATAAAGTGGGCGTTTGCAAACATGTCCCTCGAAGCAATGATAGTACAGCGAGTACAATCCTCAATGGATACACCACAAATTTGATCATAAGTAAAAACTCATCTGTGACAATAACCACTAAAATAAACGTGTGACAAACTTATATTTGAATGTAACCTCTAACGAATTTGACCCTCTCTTGGTGCCTTCTGTTTAACATCATGAAATAGATGAGGTTAAGATTAGCAAACACACACACACACACACACACACACACACACACACACATATATATATATATATATATATATATATATATATATAGTTTACGAAAAACTAGGTAATCCGTATGGGTAGACCCAATGAGGATAAAATCCAGAGAGCTCAATGTAAATCAGAGCTAATAATTTAAATAAAAACAGATTACTTTAAGGTTCCATATAATAAATTATTTCACCACAGCCCTTTTAAAGGACAGTGGATCATCAGATTTATTTCCAAATGTTGAAATGAAAAAATTAAAATAAATTTACACATTTATGACGGGCAATAATATATATATATATAGTGTATTGGGGCAGCATATCATTATTTAAACATATTGTTAAATATAACAGACAATGAATGTCTATTATGTCTGACCATGAACCTTTAAAATTTCGTATATTGGCTTTAATTGTGGGTGAAAATAAAGACAAAAATTGTCCAATATTTGGATATTTTTTAATTTAGTTGGTCCTTGATCTAAGCTTCAGAGTATTTATACGGACATTTTAACAAAGATATTCACCATCGAAGATAATATTTTGTTATGTTAACACACACACACACACACACACACACACACATATATATATATATATATATATATATATATATATATATATATATATATATAAAGGACAATTTTTCTTTACAAACGCGTTTCGTCTTCTGATGGACTTTTGCGAGGCGAATGCAAGAATTTTATTTTGCGACAATTATTAATAAACAGAAATACAAAATATCGTTAGGTTTTCAATTTTTTGAAATTTAAGCACGCTCAAAATTCTTCTTAAGACTAACTGTTAAAACAAAGGTAAACTATGGAGGATGGTAAGTGATGTAATTTATGTCCTAATGAACGAAAGTTTAAATGTGAGATAGATAGATAGATAGATAGATAGATAGATAGATAGATAGATAGATATGAGAAACCAAAGTATTGATAAAACCAGCACAAAGTTTTCAATAAGTGTTTTTAAATACAATCCGATAATTTTATTTTGTCGTTATGATGAGAATATAAATTTTTGAGATCATTTTCATTATCTGAATTGTGATGGGCACTTAGTTTTAGGTCTTTCTCAGTACGGTGTAACATGATATCTAGGGAAGATCAAGTATTTTTTTTGTTTCGTTGGTTAATTCTATCGTATATTTGTTTGCTTTATCTACAATGCCAAAGTAGTTTTGTGAAGATATATTAATAAAGCGTCATCAATATATAAAAAATATGTTGTTTAAGTAAAATGTTTTGGAAAGGACTAGATTAAAGAAATTCTACGAAGATACACACTAAAACCTCACTTAGAGGCGAACATATTCGTAATCCATATTTTTGTTTATAAACATTTTTGTTAAAGTTGAAATAGTATTGATTAGTGATGAGTCGATAGATTTTTAGGATTTTAGCTATTGGTAGGGAGTGGTTTATTTTTAATTGTGTTAGATGCTTTTTTAAAAGATTTAAGCATTTGTTAGCAGTCGCATTGGTGTAAAAAGTTTTAATATCACATCATAACTAGTCATGATTTTGACAATCATATTTATATCCCATAGTTTTTCAACCAAGTTACCTGGATTATTAATATATAATGGGCTGTTTTGTGATGTCAACGAACACTCGTTGCCACTTTTGTAATATCAACGCATACTCGTTGTCATTTTCATAATGCTCGTTGTAATAGAGACACTGTAATTGCAGATACAACTATAGTAACGCCGTTGAACAATACTTGTGTCAGACGCCTGCAAATAACACTCACACTAATAGAATTTGCTCGATAGCACTCGCTCGAACAGTAATCCGTATAGTGACCCGAATAGAGAAATAGTAATAGTATAGAGAATAGTGATCCGTATAGTAATAGAGGATAGCGTAGAAATGGAGATCCGCATAGTATAGAGGATAGACTAGAAATAGAGATCGTTTAGACGTCACGCTACTTTCTACTTATGCGTTTCCTCTATGGTCACGTAGTCTACTTAATTCAATAATGGGATCGCCTGTGTTTACTCTCTGGTGATCTAGGTTCAAACTCAAGTGCTGGCAGGGACACTTTATTCCTATATGACGGACTGATCGCTAAATTTTTTGTTATGGCTTTCGCGAGTAGGTGGGGAAGGTTAACAGTTCCTGACATAATGGGGCGTATCGGAATGTCCTATGCGTGGGTTTTAGGGAGACTATATAGCTTAGGTATTCTAGAGTGATCTTGTATTAGCTTATACCATGATTTGTTCTCATTATTAATTAATTTTCTAGTTTTCTACGCATGCACAGGCCAATAGACATAAGTTTACACTGTTTTTAAAAAAGCAATGATATCTACTCAATTACGTGCATTCTGTAAATAAAACGTTTAAAGTAATAAATAATAATCTTTTATACGCTGTGTCCCTTCAAGATCATAGCCCTCCACAATGCCCTGCCCTTTGTGGCTCTGTACAGTGTTTATCATTTATCCCCCATAGACCCTGTCCTGCCATCTATTTACGCAAACTTGTTAGGTAGCTTGATATTTTCCTCTGGCTCTTTTGCCTTCAATAGGACATATTGACATGTGAGTGTTAAATTCTCACAGCCCTTTTTTCTCATGTCGTCTCCCAGAAATTCCAATCTATTTCTGATTCTCAGTACAAGTGCCATTTTTTTGTATTTTCCTTAAAACTTCCTCGTTACTCACATGTTCCGACCATTACATTCCCAGTATCTACCTGTAGAACTATATAAATTAGATGTCTATATTCGGTTTTACTTTTATTGGTGAAACGCGGAAAAAGTGTAGCCAACACTTCTACTCGTTTCATAATTGGAGAATGTTATACAGCGATAGTTTCGTATTTTCTTATTGGGCAAGTGTGTTTTTTGTGTTGAGTCGTGTAAATGCTTTATATCAATAAAAGTTATATTATTGATAAGGAAGTTCATTAATGTTTACTATAAATTAATAACCGCCTTTTTTTTTACAGACATACATCGGAGAAGTCCTGATTGCTGTCAACCCGTTCAAGACAGTCGATATTTATGGAGCTAAAGCAAGTTCAATTATACTTTTAATTAACCACTGAAAGGTCGCCTTACATTTTATTTATTTTTCTTGCCAAATTAAATTATTTTTCATCTACAAAGCTAATCTGACAAAAATAGTTTCGCATCTATTGAGTATAAAATATCAGGTGTCTGCGATATGAAATTGCTAAACATTGCACTAGAGCAGACCCCTTACCAAGATAAATAAGAATTCATTATGGTGAACAGGTTCACGCTATTTTCAAAATGTTGCTTCGTTCAGTTGTTCTGTCACTCCTACATTCTAAGCTCTATCCATTGTTTTTCTTTCATAATCCCCCACTTTTCCACCCACCCACACCTACACACTCACTCGTTATCACTCACTTCCTTCTAAGGGATTGTTCAATAATGGAATAGATCGAAATAGGTAGACAGATAGATATTCGCACCACTGCTGAGAAGCACAACACACAACAATTATTATTATTATTATTATTATTATTATTATTATTCAGAGTATAAATTAAAGGGTGCTTCATTCATTTTTTGTGATTCCTACATTCTAAACTCTCACCTTCTCTTTGCTTTCGTAATCCTCTCTCTCTCACACACACTTTCTCCCAAATTCTGTTTCTCCCGCTATCTCTCTCTCTCTCTCTCTCTCTCTCTCTCTCTCACACACACACCCGCACACACACACAGACACACACACTGACGTATTCACTCGTTATCACTCTCGTTTTCACTTCCTTCTAAGGAATTGTTCAGTAAAGGAGTAGATTGAAATAGGTAAAGAGATAGATATTCTCACTACTGCTGAGGGGCACGTCACACAAGTATTATTATTATTATTATTATTATTATTATTCAGGGGACAACTCCCCAGTGTTCTTATTTTAATTCTATTTATTTTTAAAACAGGGACTAAATAGGGCAGAGAAAACCGGTTTTTCGTTGGAAATTTTGTACACACCTAATATTTTCATACATTGAATGTTCACACTGTTAGTGGAGGTGTTCACTGTAAACTGCCAATTGAAGTGACAACAAATATTGCCAATACACAAGCTTTGCCGTCAATATTCAAACTGATTTTAGCAGTGCTGTTATCTGAATATCTTCGTGTTTTCCTAATCTTTTAAACTCTTTGCAAGGATCTTTTATTATTATTATTATTATTATTATTATTATTATTATTATTATTATTATTATTATACAGTTCTCCCGCATGATTTTTCATTTTCAACGTGTTCTTCATCAAGTCGTACGACTTCAAACAGATAACATCTTTCGCAGAGCCATACAATAAAGACTCCTGATGCAGTGGAAGACTATGCTTTTTTACTGATTTTCTTAATGTACGTCTTTAGGTTCGGTTGCATAGACACCAACTCCAATAGTGGTCTGACCGTCCCACAATCTGGCAACCTCAATCCGGAGGTCAGCGTACATTTCATTTCAATTTTCACATCAGTGTATCTGTTGGCTTTCGATAAGGATCAAATGATAGAATATCCCCTAAACCTCCATCAGTCATTTCAGTATTCTTGCACAATTCTATAAACTGAATACTCTCTCTCTCTCTCTCTCACACATACACACACACACACACACACACACACACACACTAACACACACATCAGAAGATCTCCAATTTTCTCTGTCGTTTCACAGCTCTCTTCTAGATAAAATTTATGGCTACCATAGCCATCATTTCTTACCTCTCGAGTAAAGTTCTGAAATTTGTTCAGGTTCCCGATCATCCCGTTTTCTGACTGATAAATTTGTATGCCTTTTTTATTTTTATTTTTAAGCAAATCACCGTACACAAGGCGGGAGTACCACTAGCACGCAAGGGGTTACAGAGATTGGGAGTAAGAGTAAAGAAGAGTGTTTAGGAAAAGGATAAAGAGAAGGACAGGTATCAAGTCCATGGCATCAGAAGATGTCCATTGATATTACATTTGATATTTGAAGATTATAGCTATCAGGGAAGAAATTGATAGGAAGTTCCACTGACGTGAGGTACGAGATAAGAAGTTGCTGGAATAGAAGCGATGGCTACGTTTAGCTGTTTCGACATTGAACCTAGAGATGCCAACCTAGTAGCACACTTAAATTCATGCAATTTGGGAATCAGTGAAAGTAGCTCGTCGGAGCAATTGCCATGAAGTTACTTGTAGAAAAGAAAGAAGGAAGCCGACTGTAGACGGGATGCCAGATCAGGACCAAACACGCTGCATATCCTTTTCTGGATTTTGTCGAGGACCTCAAGATGAGCAGCTGGAGCACCAGACTATATATGGAAGCAGTATTCCATGCAAGGTCGAATAGTTGATTTGTAGATTTGAAGGATGGACACAGGCGAGAAAGACATGTCAATTTTAGATTTGTATTCATGTCATTTATTTTCATAATATTTATTATTATCTTATGAATTTTCCAACAATATCAAATGGCTTTCAGTGAATATCAAATTACAACACATCTAAGTACTCCAGGGCACTCATCGATATTCTGTCTGATATTAGAAATGTTGTTGTCTGGAAAGTTTCAGAACTTCCTTTTATTTCCAATCATTTACACCACTTCGACTTCTGTTCCACTACTGCCACCACCATCATTATTATCACCACCATTACCAAAATCATTATCATCGGCATCACCACCACCACCACCACCACCTCTACAACCAGCACTATCATCATAATTATTGTTATAATTCTGCTTATTCTCCACTTCCTTAGCACGTACGTTACGTTAAAGACATATCAGAAGCACTATTTGATTTCAGTGAAAAAGAAAGAAAGAAAGAAAGAAAGAAAATGGACGAAAATAGAGGATGCGATAACGCTCTTATGCGTTTAACGTCTGCTTCAGTAAAATGGATAAACTTGTCAATTTCAAATCTTTTCATTTGTGCCTTCTTTAAATAATGACATGCATTCATACTTATGATTGTTACTGTAATATTTTGCTAAAGTTGTTAAGCATAAATATAGGGAAATTTATAGGGGGATTTTATAGTCGTTGAACTCGCAATGAGCTTATAGAATCATTAACTTAAGAATTATGATTCATCAAAAAATTCCCGCGTATTTCTAATTATTATTATTATTGTTGTTGTTGTTGAATTTTCACACCAACATTATCGAACGCCTCTCTCTCTCTCTCTCTCTCTCTCTCTCTCTCTCTCTCTCTCTCTCTCTCTCTCAGTAATAATACTAATATCTAAAAAAATTCCATATTCTTGTATTAGATAATCTCATGACTAACAGTTCTATCTGAATTTGGCATAAATTCACTTCACTCTCCTAATTTAATTCTTTATTATTCTCTACTGCCATTTTATCCGACAGGAACATGAACTCTACAGCAATGTCCAGATTCGAGGAGATTTGCAAGCCCACATTTTTTGGGTGGCCGACAATGCATACCAGCGCATGTGTCAAACTGGACGCACGCAGTGCATTCTGGTTAGCGGCGTATCGGGCTCGGGCAAAACAGAAAGCACCAAACATATGGTGAGGCATATTGCACAGCAGGGTGCATCAAAAATGCATCCTCATATCGACACCAAAATTAAAGAAGTAAGTTGATTATTACAGGAATTTACTAGTTTTGTGTGACACGAAGCATCGAACAAGCAGCGACTAACTTGTTAGCCATAACCTAAAGCTACAGTGCCCATAAATGCAGAGGCACCTAATAAGGCCCGAACTTATCAAAAAGTAGGAATTTTCTAGATACACTTGTTAACCATTACTCTCCAGTGATGTCGATATATTGCGCTATCATTTTGAGAAGAGACGTTATCATTCTAAGAGATGTTTAGATTATCGATTTCTCTCATTGTACTGATTTTGTTTGTACCGCATATTTTAACCAATAATTCTACAACCTTATTCAATTTTACAAATAGATTACAGCTATATTAAGTCGAAACACCTGACACGATCCCCGAACTTAAGCAATGTTGTGCGTAGTCAATACCAAGATGGGTGACCACTTGGGAATGCTAGGTGCTGTAAGCTTCGATGTAGGTGTGGTGTAATAGAAAATGGTTCGGAATTTTTAATCGGAGAGCCGAATTTCAAATCCCGTTTGGTTCGTTATATTCACTTACACGCAAATACCTTTGGAAAGGCATGAATCCAACTCTCCTCCACGAGCTATGGATTAATTGCTAAAACTTGTATCCCTAAATCCTTATGGGGAATGTTAAGTGACTTAATTTAATGTTTAATAAGAATTTAGTAATTTTTTTAATAATAAAATTAATAATTATTTTAGCTTGGGATTTATTTATATATTATATTTTATTTTTTTATAAATAGTTCAGAGGACGAAACATGTAAGCTAATATAAGTTTTTATTTTGTCTTTATTCATTCATATATATATATATATATATATATATATATATATATATATATATACCGAATGTAATGAGAACGAAAATAATATAAATTCTAACACGTTCACAGCATTAATTCAAAAGAGAGCTCAATACCAAGAGTAGAGCAATAATTATTTATTATAATTGTTACATATGGACAAAACAACTCACTACAAAGATGCGTTCTTGTTTTGATGCGCATGCATCTCGACTGGTGAGAACCAAAAATGGTTATGCATGCGCATCGAAACAAGAATTCATCTTTGTAGTAAGTTGTTTTGTCCGTATGTAACAATTATAACAAATAAATATATTGTTATTATTAAAATTGTTGTTTAAATAATAAAACCTAAGGTCATAAACATAATATACAGTACCAATATATTGTAAGATCAATTAGTAAAAACAAACTTATGATACTTGAAGCAATACTCATGCAACAAAATCCTCAAATGTATATAAAAAAAATTTACGCATTGCATCTCACTTACGTCACAACTCTCATTAATTTTACGAACTTTATACATTGTCCTTATGCTAACAATCAAGTTATAATGACACCATTAATGTAAAATGTATGCTCCATCTTCTAAAACTAGATTTAATCGTTCATTTATTGATTTTGTGAACTGTTTTTTTTTCTTCATAGCATCCAGAATAGCATTCAAACATTGATCTTTGCTGGTAAATTGCAATCTATCAATGTTAACTTTCTTATTTAGAATTCTCGACAAGTTTTCAATCAGGTTACGGTCGGATGAATAAGGCGCTCATGTAATCAAGTATCTTTAAAATCCTTTAAAGATAGTCATTAATCTTTGCTGAATGTGATGAGGAATCGTAGTGCATGAAAATTTTCTACTTTCCGAAAACGTTTGACTTCTTTAACTAGGAAGCCAAGTGTGCCTTCATCTATAAACAATATCTCTGAACTGTCATTTTAACAACATTTGGAACTGTCCATGCAACAACCAATCCATTATCTATAATTCCACCTCGAAACATCACGAATTAAAAATTAAAAGAAAACAGTTAAATTCTTGTTAACAAATTTAATAACGTTGAAACCACAATAGATTTTCCCCTCAAATAACACTTTACCCTTCCTAGATATCATGCTACATAGAAGTAATAATGACCTTTAGTTGGAGGTTTACAAAAAAATCTACCAAGAAGAATGAGCTTATCAATTTCTTTTCTAACCGCTGTTGATGTTTAAGCCTTTGCTCTGTCCGTCTGGCCCATTGAGTTTAGTCTGTGTAAAGAACGCCGCAAAAACTTGAAACTTGCTTAAATTAAAAATTGCTGCCCAAATACACCAAATACATATTTATTTCTAGTTGGTGCAATTTTTAAAAGTAAGATATACATAAATAAATAAATGATTCTCCCAAACCTTCTGTTGTAAAGAGACAAACTTACACACGTAGAGTTTATTTTTATGTTATTATTTTTAAACCATTCAACTATACACCATAAATTGTCGTATTGAAATACTGATGATTATTCGTACAATCAAAACAGATCTTTAAACCAGTTTTTCCCTCTCAGGTAAATCCATTGCTGGAAGCTTTTGGAAACGCTCAAACAATTATGAATAGCAATTCGAGCAGATTTGGCAAATATTTGGAACTGAAATTTACAGAGAACGGAGACCTGGTCGGAGGTAAGACATGTCAATTTTCATTCGTAACTTTTCTATCTACATCGTTTAGACTGGGTTTTTTTTAATCTTTTTATTGTCATATTCACGATGTTTCGACCGTTATACGCTCCGGTCTTCTTCAGGTGTCATACGTTGGAATTTCGAACCGAACCCTTTATTTAGACCACGTGGTAGATTATTCTAATTACACCTGCCAAGGACACATGGCCCAGTGGATGGAAGCGTTAGTTGAAATAATACAAAAAGTAACTTGACCCAAAGAGTTGTGAGTTCACTACCTAACCACAGCAGTGGGAACAAAAACTTGAAGAGTTCAGTTACTAAGGGGAATTAACTAAAACTGAGATATCCAGAAAAAGCATGACATGTGGAATTAGAATCAATCTACCTCCGTGGACTAAATAAAGGGTTCAGTTCAAAATTCCAACGTATATCACCTGAAGAAGGCCGGAGCGTACAACGGACGAAACGTCGCGAATATGGCAATAAAGATGAGAACAACGGTCCGAACGATGTAAATAGTGTAAATAGTTAAAATAACTCATCTTGGAAATATAGACAGATAAGTTTTCTAATTTGAAAACTCTAAATGGAGGAGGACGTTTTGGAAAATATAACAGTCGCACAGTGAAGATAAGAGGTGTAGAGGAAAACATCGAATAACTTAACGAGTTTATGCAAATGTATTACAAACCAGGTCTCGTACGGATGTTAACGAGACAAACATAGTTCCAGAAGCATGCGAAGAATGCCATGGATAGCGCATATGAAACGAGTGAATTTTAAAAAAACTTATTACTATATAAACCTCTGTAAACTTTGTATCTTGTGTGTTTGCCAGAAGTCATGAAAAGAAAGTGGGGAAAGAAAGATATAAACAAGCCATATATAGAGAGTTGGGAAAAGAAAGATGTACATTTATTATCATGTAGAAGGTGGAGAAGGGAGCCGATTTTCTTACGAGAAAGTGTATAAAACATACGAAATCCGTCCCCAAACAGGATATGCACACCTGTCATCAATGTCCACGCCACTCTCACTTTTGAACTTCACAACCTCATGCTAAGAGCGACAGCGCTGAAAAACTTCAAAGAGACCGCTTCAGACTACGGCAACACCGTCCACAGTAATTCTATTTCTTGAATCCTCTTTACTATGGACCATGCACACACGTGTTGACTTTTTCACACAAAAACACATATAACAACATTTCATTGTTTCTCACATACGTACACAAAGAGAATTTATATTTTATTTCAGAATTTTATTAACCCAAGACATTACTTTCCAATTTATTCCCAATTGCTTGTATTCTTGTCGTTATATTAAATTAATATTCATTTTTTAAACTACGTTGTCTTTTCTACTGAACTTTATTCTTTCAATGAAAATCATTTGATTATTCTAAACGTCCGAATTACGCGCAGACCCGCAACAATATTTTATGTTATTGTATCGAATTCCAACACTCCGAATTTTGACATTCCAAGCTCTTATGCTTCAACTTTCTTCAAACAGACAATTTTTTAATGTCGAAAGCAACTTCAATAATTGCAAATAAGTGTATTTTTGAAATATCTCTACTTTCACAAACTCTTCATGAAACCAAATGTAAACAGTAAACATGACAAGGTTGACCCAACGGGTCACAAGTGGTTTAGTAAAAGAAAAAAATGTCTAGGGTACATTATGAGAAAAGAAGGCCTGAAAAATATGTCATTCATCGAACATTTTGAAGGCAAGAGAGAGACATCAAATTGAAGCACCGCTTCCCGTACCATCACTGAAGTTAAGCAACGTCAAGCCTGGTCAATACCTAGATGGTAGATCGCCAGGGAATACCGGGTGCTATATGCTTGGGTGTGCGGCTGGTGTAACGGATAATGGTTCGGAATTGTTAATCGGAGAACCAAGTTCCAATTCCAGTTAGGTTCGTTAGCCGCTAATAAACTTGGGTAAGGTATGAATACACCGTTTCTCCTTTATGAACTCTGCAATCCTTTCTTTAGCTGCATATTATGTTCTTCGCTAGGGCTACATAGAGTTGTTCTTCTTCTAGGCTGGCTGCCAACCAAGAATGATGAGCTCAGTCCGTTGTACTATTTAACCCATAGTTAAGGAAAGAATTATTTGATTCATATATTTCCTAAGAGTATTTGTGCGTAAGTGAATGTAAGGAACTGGACTGACCGCTTGGGAATAATAGGTGCTGTAAGCTTCGATGTGCAAGTGGTGTAATGGATAACGGTTTGGAATTGTTAATCGGAGAGTCTAGTTTCAATTCCCGTTGGGTTCGTTAAATTCACTTATGCACAAATATCATTGGGAAAGGTATGAATCCAACTCTTCTCCCCAGTTATAGGTTAATTAGTAAGACTTGTTTCACTAAATCATTATCTCAAAAAATATTCTTACAATCTAAAAACTATTTTCTATCTTTAAATTTACATGCAAAGGGTTGATAAGTCGTACAAAATGCATCAATCAATAAAAAAAGCAAGAGATACGGAGTAACCTACTTAAAAATGTTGTGCATCTGGAGGGCAGAAGATGGCCGGAGATGGATTGTAAAAAGGCAAATATTACTAAGAGCTACGAAAAACAGGAAGTTGTGGAAAGCAATGATCTCTCATGTCCCGAGGAGAGACGGCACATAGAAATGATATCTTTAAATAAAAGGCTTTCATTATATATTCTTTCAATTAAGAGTCGCTAAAAGGAACGTGGTGTTGCTACGGTCCTATATGGGGGATTCTATAAGTTTTAAGATGACAAGAAAAATAACATCCTATGAATATCAATAAAGTATTTAGAATTTATAAGTTTAAATGCTCTTCATCTCTATTTCATTTCACCTCAGCTCAATTGAAGGACTTTTTACTCGAGAAGACGCGTGTTGTCCAACAAGGTACAGGGGAACGGAATTTTCACATTTTCTATTACATGTTTGCTGGAATGACTAAAAAGGAACTAAGAAATTACTTCTTGATGTCACCCGAAGAATTCAGGTCTGTTTATTTTGTTTATTTCCTTACACAAATAAGAATATCGGGTACTAATTTTCGTTGGTAATCTGAATTCATATGAATAGAGTTTATAGACATATACAATAGAAAGAAAGAAAGAAAGATAGAAAGAAAGAAAGAAAAAATAAAGAAAGAAAGAAAGAAAAAATAAATAAAGAAAGAAAGAAAGAAAAAATAAATAAAGAAAGAAAGAAAGAAAAAATAAAGAAAGAAAGAAAGAAAGAAAGAAAAAACAAAGAAAGAAAGAAACACTGCTTTGTGGAATCGACTCCCAAAACGATGTTTTCCCGATCAATGTAATCTTAACCTCTACCTCGAGTGGCTCTATGGCCTTTTACAGAGTGAACATCAATTTAAAAATAAAGATAAATAAAACTTAGAAAATTACGAAATATATACATGTGTGCGTCCCGCTTTACAGAAGAAGTCTGCCAGAAAGCACATTACCCCACACACTCACGCATATACATATATATATATGTGTGTGTGTGTGTGTGTGTGTGTGTGTGTGTGTGTGTGTGTGTGTGTGTGTGTGTGTGTGTGTGTGTGTGTGTGGTCTTAGCGTAAGGCATAGAGCACAAATAAAGCGAAACTGGTTCAGTGGAGATCTATTTCTCTAGCAATACCACATTGAACTCGCGATGTAGCGTCAGGAGTATCCCCTAATCATTGCAGCAATAGGCCAATGAAGCTGGGTTATTTTTTAATCCAATCACACACAAAATTTAGTTGGTCCGTATATTTAAAATTGGTGCCATATTCCAGCTTCAACACGTTTGGTGTTGATGCGGTGCTTTCTGTAGGAATTAGTGTTTTACTGAATGGAATTGCTAACCCTACTCTCAACCAGTTTTGAATATATATATATATATATATATATATATATATATATGGCGGGGTATCAAAATTCTTTTACAAACTTTGGGGGTGGGTTCCTCACACTAAAACAAGGTCAAAAGTTCACATAAACATATGTCGGCAAAATTTACGGTAGACGTTGTTAAATGTACATTCCAAGACACAATCCAAAAATCCTTGATCCATAGTTTGTGGTGCCATGAACCCTGTCTCAGAAACGCGACAGTAAATACCAGTAAAGGTAGAACACTTGGCTGCCTTTGGTCTGGAAACGCAATCTGATACAGCCGGGCAACCTCGCGTCGATTACTATTCGTGCGACCGTATGTAAAAATCACATTTACTTGCGCATGATATGTATATCCTGTATATATATATATATATATATATATATATATATATATATATATATATATATATAAGAATAGATAGAATAAAAATCTACATACAGGAACATATATTTGCATATACGTATGAAAATATTCCTTCCTCAGGTATTATAAATACAGTGCTCAATGTCATGAAACAAAGCTGTAAGAATATGTTAGTGAATATATCTAATATCCAGCGTCGATAGCACGACTCGGCATTTCATGCAGTTCATGCAATTTTCAGGTGCAAATATCTTGTAGAACATATTTGCACCTGAAGAACATATATATATATATATATATATATATATATATATATATATATATATATATATATATTTCATATATAGCTAAAATATATATGTGTAAAATGACAATATGAATAAAGACAAAAGCAAAATTTAATGCCGACGCATTTTGCATTCTGATGAATTTATGGCTATTTGTCTTGATAAAGTCTATCAGAGGACGTAACGCGATTGGTGAAGATTCCGTCTACGAAACTCTGGAGTCGGGATACTGAAAGTAACACGAATCAGCTAAATAACAAACTTTATACTTGATTAATTATATATATATATATATATATATATATATATATATATATATATGTGTGTGTGTGTGTGTGTGTGTGTGTGTGTGTGTGTGTGTGTGTGTGTGTGTGTGTGTGTGTGTAATTTGGCAACAACTTTTCTTTTAAACATGTAGTATTGAATGTTAAAGACAACATAGTCTTGCATATTTTCTTTTGAATTTTCTCATATTCTCTAATGAGACTTTTTATTTGAAAATGATTTTGAAATATGTATTGTCCATACGATGACCTAGCGCTTTCGAACATCATTGTTCATCTTCAGGGTCAATATTTTTAGTCAAAACTTTTTTAAACAAATATTTGCCAATTATCTTGTAGCATAATCATGTTGCTACTGTTTTACAAACTAAATAAACGTTAAAATCCTTTTAAATTCAAAAGACGCGATGATGTTATCACGTGCTGGGCGAAGATTTTTATCATGTGACAGCGTGAAAAAGATTTCCACTACACAAGCCAAAAGATCGAAGAATACGTTATAAAATTTAAATATATTATAAACAGTGTAATATGTTACCAGAAATATTGTAATCTATACGATTAATAAGATGTCTTTTGTTTTTAATATGTAATGCCTCTAAGATTTTAAGGCGTCAAATGTCTGTATGTTTATCTATAATTTTAGTATTATCGTATTATTATAAGTATTTTACGTATATCAGATTGCATAAGGGAAACGGTATGTGACTTAATATGTTGTTTAATGGAGCTAGAATTATTTAGATGCAGAGTTAATCTTCTGGAGAGCCGGGTGGTTGTAAATCCACTATATGTATGTGGATTAGAAGAGCATTCTTCCATGGGACATTTAAACTCATACACAACATTGGTTCTATCAACAACCGCAGCAACTGGAGAATGATTATTACTCATTATCAGGTTAGAGGTTTTAAATTTACTATAATATATATTAAGTTTTAAGGCCTTGTTGGAATCAACAGGAAACACATTATGGTGTATTATAGACTTAAGTGCCTTTTCATCCATGCTGTATTGTCTATGCATTTGTCCTCTGTAGAAGAGGTTAATTGAGGATAAGTTTCTGGGTGTATCTCTTGTTAGGTCTGAGAAGTATCTATCAAATTCATTATCAACTAGATAGTTAGGAAAACCATTATTAATAAGGGTTTGCTTGATGTTAGTCAATTGCTTATGAAATATTTTATTGGTAGAAGAGATAAGTTTTGCTCTAGTAACTAGGTTAGAAATTATTGACCGTTTATATTTAATGGGGCATTCACTAAGATAGTTGAGGGTGCAATTGTTATCACTTGTAGGTTTTTTGTATACAGAAGTGGTAAAAGTGTCATTACTAGTATCTATTAAAACATCCAAAAAAGGGATATTATTATCTTTAGTTAGTTCATGTGTAAAATTAAGTACTGAATTATTTTTAAAGGCTTGTTGCAAAAAGGTTAATTCATCAAAATTTTTAGCAAGTATAAGGATATCATCAACATAACGGAGGTATATGCTAGGTGTTTCAATAATACCAAAAATTTTATCTTCGAGATGTGACATATAAAAATTGCTAAATGTTGGACCAAGGACAGATCCCATAGAGACGCCGTCCACCTGTAAATAAATATTATTAAGGTGGTCATAGAAAGGAACCTGTGTAGTGCAGATTAAAAGGATTTTTTGAGTATATTCGGATTAATTTTAAGAGGTTGCATAAGAGGGTTGTTATAGATGTAATTAGTAATTATATCAATAGTTTCAATGACGGGGACGTTAGTAAATAGACTTTCCACGTCAAAGGAAGCTAGTATTCCATTATTCAGTTTATGAGAACGTAAGGTTTTTATTAACTCATGAGTAGAGTTAATATTATATTTATTAGGTAGATATGGTGTTATTAATTTATAAATAATTTTTGTCAATTGGTAAATAGGAGTGGTTACTTGAGAAATAATGGGACGAAGAGAGTAGTTAGATTTATGAATTTTAACCGTACCATATAGGTAGCCAGGCTTATAGTCACCTATAATTTTAGGAAGTTTTAGGCTATCACATTGAGCATTATTAGCTGTTATAAGTTTGTTAATTTTTGTTTTTAGTTCATTAATAGGGTTCTTATTTAGTTTTTTAAATTTAGTATGGTCATTGAGGATATTTTGTAATTTGTTATAATAATCAATTTTGTCAATTACTACAAACATGTTAGTTTTATCAGCTTTTCGTATAATTATGTCAGGATGGTTTTTTAATTGTTTTGCAGCGTTTTTTAGTTTATAGGTCATAAGAGATGAGGAAGTAAGTTGAAGGTTACATCTGTTATATATATATATTGACATGTTTTTCCGATGAACTGGCGTAATCGGCAAAACATGCGAAGTTGAAGTTTTCCAGTTGTTTTATATATTTACATTCCCTCTCATTCACATCCAAATTTACTCCTTCAGACACACTCACAAACACATACATATATGTGTGTGTGTGTGTGAGTGTTTGTATGTGTGTGTGCGTATGTGTAGAGCTTGTCTTTTGCACACTCTCACCACACGCGCGCACATATACACATTCTAAGACAAAACAAGCATAAACAAGTTCAAATTCCAGCTTAATCTATTGCGCTCACTTTCGTTCAAATTCTCTTTGAAAAAGTATTAATCCATCCAGGACTTGGTGTTTAAAAATGTTAAATTTATAGTTTAATGGCATTTAAAATGTTAAATTTGTAGTTTAACGGCAATTAAAAAAATTAAATTAATAGTTTAATGACGTTTAAAATGCTGATAGTCTAATGTTCATTCAGGTTGAATCTTGCACATAAATAATTTTCAGTTAAGTTAAAAAAAGAAGCCAGTCCTGATTTAGAACTGATTTTTATATTTTAATAATGTGGTGGTAACATTGCAATTTATGTTGCAATATAAAAATAGAGGGCTTGGAAAATGTGACACTCACAGTACATATTGAAGACAAGGGGGACAACGAATAATCTACCTCGGAAACTTGGGAAAATGGATGACAGAACATGAAGTGGGAAGGATAATGAAAAGACAAAGCTTACGGAGAGATACAAATGATAAGTTATGGTGAACCATGATCGCCCACACCCTGAACGAACAAAGCACATAGAAAATGAATGCAGAACTTGTCAAATTCGCACTCTAAAACCATTTTATCTGCTATTTGCTTTAATTCTTAAAAAGTCCTACATTCTATATTTTAAAATACATCATATTACAATTCCGCTTGTTCCTTTCTTAGCCCGTATGTTACACCTTACAATTACGTCATGAATAATGGACTGTTCTATTTGGATCACAATGAAAGACGGAAAAGACATATAAGAGACGCTATTTGGTTTTAGTTAGAAGAAAGAAAGAAAGAAAGAAAGAAAGAAAGAAAGAAAAGAGGAAGTTATAATACTTTCATGTATTCAAGTTCTGCTTCAGTGAAATGGAAAAATTGTCAATTTTACCTCTTTTATTTGTACTCTCATACTTATTTAAATAACGACTAGAGTTCATACTTTTGATTGCTGTTGTAATATTTGGTTAAAGTTGTTAAACTCAAAAATTTAACAATTCAATCGGGGTATTTTTACGGGTATTTTGCAGGCGTCGAACTCGCAAGGATCTTGTTTATTCATTACATCAGAAAATTCAAAAAGGAAAAGTTTGACATTTTCACGGATATATCATCCTCACTCAGATCTACATAGATGTTAAGTGGCTATGAGGAAAAATCAAATTAATTTTTCTACATCAGATCGTTGTGTCGCAGTTAATGTTTCTCGAAATTCTGCGAGTATTTTATATTATTCAACTACCTTCATAAAGTATTGCTGATTATTATTCATTTTTACTGGTGTTTCTTTCGTCTAATTTCTCTTGATTTTTATCAACTCCCAACATGTCATTTTACGACTGCGTTAAAGAAGACAAATTCGAAAATAAAATATACTTACTAATTTCTTCAAAATGCTAAAATTCACAGACATAATATATATTAATGTATGTGGTTAATTAAATTTATCTGCACTTATTTTCGCCTCTTTTGAATTGCTATTATTTTAACTGTTTAAAAACAATTTTAATGTTTTTTTAAATGAAGCTTATGTTTTGAACTCTAGAATACTTCATAGCGATAATCGAAAAAGACCGATCTACCAATGCCTTGAAGACCTTGAAAACAGTCGGGTAATGTTTCACAAACAGCTGAATGTTATGAAACTGATTGGATTCACAGACTGGGTGAGTTACGGAATTAAATATATGTTAAAAATAGGAGCAGATAGGTTCACACTCCTCCCCGGTCTTTTAAACAGGAATTAAGGTGTATCCCTTGTTTTCTGTCTAGGATTTGATCAACCCTATACTTTTAGCGTCTCTGCCTAAACTTTGAAATTTGATTTACTATTTATTTTTTTCCTCAATAGAAGTAGATAAGTTTGCCTATCATCCGACTCACACTCCTTCCTGAATCTTTTGAACGGGGTTTCCAGTTCCTTCTAAAGTTTTTCATTCTTTTTCACTCACAGAAGCAGCTTGCGTCTTAGTGGTATTATCGCCTTTCTTTAGGTGAATTGATTAAAAAATATATGTTTAAAGATTAAAGCAGATAATCATTTTGCTCATGTATTTATTTAATATTGAAGACGTAATTTTAAACTGTACTTAAAGTACTGATCACGAAATGACGTGCATTCATAAATATAGATAAAAAGGAATCAGTTTCGTTTGTTTTTTTTGTTTTGTTTTTTTTGCTTATGAATTTCTTTGCCAAACGAATTCACTTGATATTTTTTACGAATTACATTCTGAAACAGTTAAGTATAAATTATCTCCCTTGCAAAAAAAATAACCAACTCTGCTAAATCTTTAAAAAGTATTTTATATTACTACTTTTTCAATGCAGTTACGACTATGACTATAAATGTTATCGAAGTCAGATGAATATATTAATTATAATTTCGTTTTATTGGCTCTAGGAAATATCTATGGTGTTTACTTTGTTGGCGGCTGTGCTGCATATTACCAACATAAATTTCGGGAAAGATGACGATAATGATGGCGTCTACATTTCAGACATTACTCCACTTGAAAATGGTGAGTAACGCCACTATTTTGATTACATTTTTTCTGAATCTTTTTGCTTCATTTACTTGACTTAAGAATTGATAACTATACAATATTATGAAGCATGCATACTTACTTACATAATGGCTACCTGCTCGTTTCCAAGTACAACCCAACTGCTACGGTAAGGATATACACCCTGTTGCAGATGCTCGCTCAGGAGCATTTGTGTTTCTTTAACACCTGCAGAGCCAACCTGTGGTTTATACAATGCTGAGTAGACGTTAGTTACAATTTCTGGTAGAAATCGTTTAATCTAACGTGATCAACAGTTTGAACAAAGCAAGTATAGTCGAACTTTCGGTCAAGAGGACTTGGGACGTCGTGCAAGCAAAACCATCGATGGCATTCGAAAGGTCTCGTCTACCCAGTTTTCCTCAAAAGTCTTGGGTAAGCCCGTGGTATGGTTTCCAGGCACTTACCAACAACGTCGCATTTGGTTTCGTCTCCCCAGACCGATATTATCAAGGTCAACTACGAGACAAATAGATTATGATGAGATTAGAACTTGAGTCTCATGATCGGAACTCTAACGTTCTAACATAAATAATAATAATAATAATAATAATAATAATAATAATAATAAGCGCCGGCTACTTGTTTCTAAGCACACGCATCTATTAGGACGATTAGCCAATCCCTGTTGCAGACACCTGCTCAGGCAGAGCATCCAGGCAACCTACCTGTGGTTTGTACAGCAACTAGGCTAAGCGGTCCTTAATTACAGTTTCTGGGAGAAACCGCATCATCTGGCGTGATCAACAGTTGAACAAGGTCAATACGCTAAAACCCTCTGTCACGATGACTTTGTGACTTTGTGCTAGTACAACCGCTGCTTCGTAATAGATCCGCCTGCCTAATTTCACACGTGGTATGGTTTTCGGGTATGGTGAGATAGGTTGATAACATGAAGATGTAACCATGACAAATCGACTATGCTGAGATTCAAAACCAGATATCATGGTCGGAAATCAAACGCTCTAACCACTCGGCCAAGGCAGCCTCAAATCCGGAATCTATGCAGATATACATATGCATGCATCAGATGAAATTAATTTCGAAAAGAAACTACTTGTAAAAAAGGTAATATTTTATTAAAACGTGCTCTGAAGATGATGTAAATCAGCATCGAAATATTATCAAAATCAATCATATTTTTTTTTCGTAAAACGATTTCATATAATCATGGCTTCTAGCTACATATATCATTCATGTCTTCAATCTTTCTCTTTGTTCACTCTCTCTCTCTCTCTCTCTCTCTCTCTCTCTCTCTCTCTCTCTCTCTCTCTCTCTCTCTCTCTTAACTACATCCGACAGCAATGCATCTGATCGGGAGATTAGAGGTTTTAAGGATCGTGGAAACACCTCTTAACTGTTGTTGTTCCCAGGTTCATAGTGACCCGAGCTGTTAGCACCTGTTAGTGTCCCAGCTATGAGCAAATAGTGAATTCCCAAACAAAAATCGACAGTAGATGGTTATAATAAAATGAGCAATAAAACAATTTTTTAGCAAAATAATAATCAATGCAACATTAAAAAATATAAAATTATATTTCTATAGTAAAATTAACAGCACATTATTATATATTACATATAGAAAAAAAAAACATACCTATACTATGAAAGCGTAAAATTAGGTACGAAATATTTAGATATCGGCATTAAATAACACATAGAGTTGTTGATATGCCACGAAACAAAATCAACCAACCAATCTCTCTCTCTCTCTCTCTCTCTCTCTCTCTCTCTCTCTCTCTCTCTCTCTCTCTCTTAATCTATCTTTTTCTTCACTGTTTCTTTCCTTTTTCTTCCAGCCACTTGCGCTCTCCGTCACTTTGCCTCTCTATTTTTCTCTCGCATACAAACACCCCTTACACACGAACTATCTTCCAGCTAGAATGACAATCTCTTTATCTAGCTAGAAAGTAGTCTTAAACAAAATCACTATATTGAAGAGATTTATTGGCAACTAGATCAGAGTGTAAGAGAGATTTCCTTTCTTCTAAAAGAAATGAATAAACTTAAATATAAATGTCCTATTTTCAAATTCAGAAAATTCAATAGTTTTACGTTTTGAATCCAATTTTAGTCTCTTTAATCTTTACAGTCTTTTAAATTAATTTCTACTTAAAATTTAAAAAAAAACTTGTTTTTCTTTACTTTGTTTCTTAACTAAGGAAAGGCCGACGGCAGCCGAGATCACAGAGGTTTTGTGAACTGTACGATCCTTTCTTTATTTACATTAGTATGTGATTCGCAAGGGCTACATACAGTTTTTGAGTTCAGATCCGTTCTTCTCCTAGACGCCTTGCCAGTCCGCTCTACTATTTAATCTATAGTTAAGGAGAGGATAGGTGAACTCGTTTCTTTGTTAAGATTATCGGTGAATGTAACGAACTCGACTGACCGGTTAGGAATATCAGGTGCTATAAGCTTGGATATGCGGGTGGTGTAATGGATAATGACTCAGAATTATTAATCGGAGAGTTGAGTTCAAATTCCCGTTAAGTTCTTTATATTCACTTTTTCTTTAAATACGCTTGAGAAAGATATGAATTCAGCTTTTTCCTCCCAGGTATACGTTAATTAGCAAGACTTGTATCCCTAAACAGTTATTATCTCAAAAAAAATCTTACAATCTAAAAATATTTTCTGGCTTTAAATAACCAGCAAAGGGTTGATAAGCTGTACAAAACGAATCAATCAATCAATCAATTAACGACTGGAATTCGAAATCGGCTCTCCGATTCCCATTCCGAGACGCTTTCCGTTACACCATCCGCACATTATCTTTTACTTAAAAAAGTAAATATTTCATTAAAACAATTACGTTTTAGAGAGATTTTTTCCAGACGTTTATATAAACGAATCCTTGTAAATATAAATACATGCGAACAGTTCCGCGATATATTTTAAATTTAAGCGTAAATTGTTATAGATATATTTAGATACAAGAGAAGCAGTACCACTTTTTTCTGACAGTGTCATAATTACAAGATGGCGCTGAAAAACTCTAATCCGATTCATTTCCTTAAATCTTACCAAATGACAAATAATCAAATTTTGAACCCCCTTCTTTTCAGCAAATCGTTTGCCTGACGATAATGAAATTAAGCATTAGATTTATTCACTGACTGATACCTGAAAAATGTACCTTATTTTTTTAAAAAAGTAACTAAATCAGTCAAAATAAATCGTTGAGAATATTTAGGTGTTTTGTTATTTATCCTCCGTATTGCTGATGTACCATTGAACAAACGTGCCGTTTTCTACAATGGTAAGCTCGTGACTGCGCTCGAGCACGCCCGAAGACACACACAAACAAATACACGCTCTCAAAACAAAGTATATAAAGTCATAAAAATCAAAATAAATCCTTTCTTGTCTTTATAAAAGATCCGATCATTTTATTATCTGCATTTAATTTAAGAATTGCATTAATAAATGTTTTCTGGTTGAAATAAAATAACTTGAAAGATTTTCTGGGTTCAGAAAAAATATTTCCATGTTTTATTTCAAAATTATATACCGTAATCAAACTTATTTTTATTGTATTTTATTTATTTATTTATTTATTTATTTATTTGACAGTTTGCAAGCTTATGTCTGTGAGATCCGAAACCTTGATAGAATCATTAATCACAAGTACAACGTTCACAAGAGGTCAGTATTTTTGCATTTCTATATAAATAGCCAGTGTAATAATCGCTCAGGATTCGATTTCCACATTATTAACTGTGATAAGTTTATCTATTTCTCTCTCGAGGATGTTGGTGGTGTTTTTGTTTAATTTTTTAAAAATTGGTTCAGCTGTTTTTTTAATAACAAAAATATTGGATTTATCGGTTTCCGAATTGCAATGTTTTTCTTGTTCGTCACACGCTTTCCTTAATGCTTTGTTTGGTTCGTCTTTTGTCATTATACCTTCTTTTTATGCCTTCAACCTTAAGTAATGTTCTTAGTCCATGTTGTATTCCTTATTCTGGTGATCTTTTTGTAATTCTTCTCAGTAGCTTGACAAGATTCTTTTAGTTGTGCAATCATCAAACATTTGCATATTACTATAACTAAATTCTACTGTCAACTCTTCTCCAATTGTTCTCCAATTCAAAAGAGTCACAAAAACACTTGTATTCATTAAGTCTTCACAGTAATAGTAACTAATAACTTTCACGAGAGATCAAGAGACAACAAATCAGCTCTATAATCCAGGACTCGTGTCCGTATTCTAGCCGACCCTAAAACCATACTCAGTTTAGACAGTCTCATTCCTTTTTCAAATCACGAATTATTATTATTATTATTATTCTGCTTGTCACTCTGTTAGTTAGGTCCTTAGTTCGCACGACCATTACGCCCTGAAAATACCTCATAAGTAAAGGACTATTCCATTTTGACCGCATGAAATCACGGAAATGGCATCAGAGATGCTACTTGGTTTCAGGGGGAAAATAAAAGAAAGAAAGATAGAACTATTTAACGTCTGTTTCAGTGAAATGGAAAATGTTCTTAATTTCAAATCTTTTCATTTTTACACCCTTACGTCTTAAAAAAAACGACCGGTATTCACATTTATGATTGCTATTGCAATATTTTGTTAAAGTTGTTAAACTCAGATAATTAACGATGCGATAAGGGAATTTCTACGGATATTCTATTGTCGTAGAATTCGCCATGAACTTATTCAATCATTAACTTAAGAATTATGAGTCATCAAAATATTCAAAAAGAAAAACCAAGAAATTATCACTGGTACTACTAGTTAATAATGTTGTCACATTTTCACAACAATAGTAACTGGTGACTTTCAGTGACAGCAAATCTTATCACTGTATTTTAGTAACAATTGTTTCGATTCTTCCAGGGTTTTCTTATTCTTTCAACCTCTTCACAAATTTCGGTCCCAAACGTGCCAATAATAATAAGTCCAACTGACGCTTTTGTGTACCATATTTTTTTTAATTTCCTGACAAAGTGCAGATTTATTATTATTACTATTATTATTGAAGCATTGTTTGTTTAACTGTTTTAAAACCCGAAAAAATGGAATCTGCAGAGTTCAAATTTCGGTTGAAACCGCTTTATTTACTAAGTACTAATTTTCTTGGGAAAAGCTTGAACTCATTTTTCTCACAGAATCAGGTCGAGAATTATATTATGCAGCCAGCATCCGGCGATAGGCAAATAGCAAAGCGAGTGGATCCCTTCAATACTGTAATGCGAAAAGGCTACTTAAAAAAATAGCTTCGTTATTACCTTAACTGTCCGGGCTAGCCGAACTACCAAGGAATAGCTTCAAGTTTAAAGCAGGAACTCGATATGAGCGCGTTGGTCTTACAGAAAGTAACAGTAGTGACAGTCATTCCTGGAACACAGAGAGCGATCCTGATCATGAAAGGCTTAACGTAAAGGCTGGAATAACTGGAAATCCGGGGAAGAATTGAATTCATTCAAACGATAGCACAACTGAAATCAACTAGAATACAGAAAAGATTTCTAAATAAGACAACGTGCTTTCCCTTAACCTCCACTGTAGACCAATAGTTACGACTAGTTGACAAACTTACTTAGTGAAATAATAATAATAATAATAATAATAATAATAATAATAATAATAATAGCAAAGGTCAAGGAAGGGTGTTTTACCTGTGCTTCCGTTGATTTTATTTCATTTAAAAAAATTTTTAAACATTTCGCCCCAAGCAAAGCAATAAAGCCACTAAAATGCAAGGGGTTACTGAGTGTTGGAGAATATGAGAAAAATATGCTATCTGAGAGAGAGAGAGAGAGATAGAGAGAGAGAGAGAGAGAACAATAAAAGAACAAGAATTAAGAAGACAGTAGATAACGATTGACACGGTACTTAAATTTTTGAAGATCAAAATCGACTGGTGAGCAAGAAGCTAAAAGAGAGTTCCACAAGAGAGAAGGGCTAGAGAAAAAACTGTTAGCATAGAACTTACGATTAAATCTAATCATTTCAACTGTAAAAGGATGAGATCTTGCTGCCAATCTAGTCCGTGTGTTTAAATTCATAAAGTCTAGGTACCACAATGGAAAGTTCATCAGAACAATTACCATGGAAGAATTTACGTTACGGCGGTGGGAAGGGACTGAAGTTGAGATGTCAAGTCAGGATCAATAACATAGCAGATTCTTTTTTTAAATTTTATCAAGAATCTTTAAATATGTGGCAGGATCACCAGACTAGATGTAGCAGCAATATTCAAAACAAGGACGAATGATAGACTTATAAATATGTATTGGTTGGTTGATTTACTTTAGTGGTATATCAACCTCTATGGGTTATTTAATGCCGAAATCTAAATATTTTGAACGCAATTGTATGCCTTCAACTGCAGGTAAAATGTATTGTTTGTTATTTTTCTATAAAATGTATTTTTGGTAAAATCTACTATATATATTGATGATAGTTTTACTATAGAAAAATATATTGCTGTATTTTACAATAAAAATGTATTTTTATAATTTGTAGTGTTTTGTTTTTGTTTGGGGGTTTCTTATTTGCCCATAGCTGGGACTCTAACAGGTGCTACCACTCCGGGTGTGGGTGGATCTGCGAACGACAGCAATTCAGAGGTCGTTCCACGCTCATCAAAACCTTAAATTTTCCGACCATAGGCTTCGCTGCCGGATGTAGTTTATCGTCATACCCAGGACTATATAAATATGTAAGATAGATTCTTTAACTGCAATTCAGTTTCTCCGTAGAGAACACGTGCGGGATAAGTCATGAAGTCATAACTTGATTTTGAAAGCATTGTTTTGTTTTTGCCCGATGGATTGGAACCTTCATTTGACGCCAGCAATTCTTTCTGCATGAGGGTTATCAGTGGTTTACAAGTGGTCCAAACGCTGCCTCCCAATTATTAAACTTCCTGCATCCTGAACACAGGGAAAGAACAATAGGTGCTCTTTCTATAAATGATAGCAGTAGGCTGCAACTCCATCAGGTCCATCCAAATTGAAGTTCTTTTCATCTGACCACATCACTTTCTTTCTTTTTATGTGCCGTGTCCTTTCATGACGTAGGCGATCATGGCTCTCCACTTCCCTCTATCCCTTGTAGCTCTCAATAAGTTTCGTGCCTCTGCCAAATCCCCCAGGCCCCGTTCTGCCATCCGCTTGATTAAGCCCACCAGGTGTGTAATGCGTTGCTTTCCTTTGTCTCTTTTTCTTCTATTCGACCTGTGAGTATCAGATTCTCCAGGCCCACCTTTCTCATTACATATCCCAAAAATTTCATCTGCCTCTTCCTTATGTTAAGTATAAGATTGTTTGCATCTCCTCTAAGACCTCATCGTTGCTTACACACTCGTTCCATGATATCCTTGGCATTCTTCTGTAGAGCCACATCTCCGCTGCCTTGAGTCTTTTCTTCATCTTTGCGGAGACCGTCCAACATTCGCTATCGTATTGGAGGATAGATGTCACATAGCAGCTCGGTACTTGTTTCTTTGTCAACAAAGAAAGACTTCCTTTTTCCATAATGTGTTGTTTTGCTTAAGTGATGCTTTGGGGAGTTATTTGAGTCTCATGGCCTTCAGAATCTTCGGTTAGTTGATTTCTTCAGCTTTCTCCACCCAATCCATCCTGACACATCAACTTATAGAAAGAAGAATGATAAGCTGAAAGTTCAATTGGTCATTTAGACACAACACTAATATTCTTGTTCGAACAATGAATGTCATGGAATAATGCTTTTTGCAATTCTTCCTTTATTTGTTTAAAACTATTTCTATAACATTGTTACATATTTATTCATATTTTTAATCAAGGAGAAAAGCTTGTAAAAAATAAAAACTTGGATCAAGCCATTGACGGAAGGAACGCTTTAGCCAAAGCTCTCTACTCAAGACTCTTCGGTTGGATTGTTCGACAGATCAATGTCAGATTGCAACCTGAAGCCTCGCAAAAGTAAGTTCTTTTCAGAAAACTACATTTACAGTTGACCTAGCAGAAAAATAAGTTATCAACTTATATATATATATATATATATATATATATATATATATATATCGTTTTTAATGAAATGTGCTTGAAAGAAGGATTGCTGCCTAAATACACAAATATATATATATATATATATATATATATATATATATATATATATATATATATAATATATATATAATAAAAAGATCAAACACTAATATTCCATGGTTATAATTTATTAGATTGGAATTGTGATCACGATCCAATTCATAAGACCTACAAATTCAAAAAGAAATCGGAAAATATAACTCCGGGTATAAAAAACAAAATTTTAGTGAGAGTGTATGTGAGGGAGTAGGAAACAAGTGTGAAAGTGAAATGTATGAAAGCTCTAGAGAGAGGTGTAACAGAAGAAAGAAGAGCAGGAAGGCCTAAAGCTGAAGGTGGGGATTAAAATTTAACAGAGAGAAGTTTTAAAGAGAGGAGTTAAATAACGGTTTAAATGAGTGAGATACAGATAAATATGAATTATTTTTCGATAGTTGCTGAATCTTCGTAGTGAGATCATTTCCAAATGTAGACATAAAAAACGTTTGAAGATATAAAAACGGTTTTATAATGTGTTGCAACCTATAAATCTTGGATCATTAACATCGGTCTTGACATTTAAATGGAATGACTTTTATGATTATCTATATATATATCATTATCTGTGTTTATGTGGTGCGCTATATATTTTTTGATCATTTAATTTGTGTTAGCAAACTTTATTGATGTGTTGGTATATGTGTATGTGGGTATGTAGGTAAAATTTTTCCTAAATAACTGATACACCAAATTTTATAGTTTTCTGATATTTTTATATACCTAGGTATATATGTAGACATAAGAGATATATACGCGTTAATCACTCCGTGGTTTTTTTTAATATTGTTAACGTTTTCTTCCTCAGTAGTTTTTTATGTACAAATTAGTTTAATTCTACCCATCTATTTTTATATGTTTAATGTATTTATGTATGGATGTGTGTTTTTTTACCTTTTACCTTTTAATTTATGTACATATATATATATCTATCTCTCTCTCTATCTATCTATATATATATATATATATATATGTATGTGTATATGTATGTGTATTTATGTATATATATCTATGTATGTATGTGTATATATATATATATATGTGTTTGTGCATGTGTAGATAGATAGATAGATACGTTGTATATTTGTTTAGATAAGTGTCTGTATGTATATCTATTGATGTGTGTAAGGTTTTATGTAGATATGTTTATGTGCACATATGTATGCATGAGTGTATGTGTATTGATATATATATATGTGCACATGTATAAGTATGTATGTGCGAGTAGATATAGATATGTTGTTGTGTATGTGTGTATGTGTGTTTTGGGGCATATTACAGTAGGTCCTTACTAGATTAAATATTAGTTAGATTTTATGTTTATGTTAAATTTTTAAGCTGTAGGTGATATTACTTGCGTTGTCAAATTTTCTTTATTACACATCGGTACTCTTATAAATACCGTTCGTTTTAGCTTGCCCCCCCCCCCATCATTTTTTATTTCTTTTTTTTTCCTCTCTCTCTTTCATCTCTTAGATTTTAAGTTTAGATCATATCGTTTTTTATTCTGTGTAGTGTCACCAGAAACGTATACACACGTTTCCGGTATCTGCTTTTTAATTTTAATGTAGGCCAGCGATTCGGTAGCGAATTATGCATCGAAAAATAATTCATATTTATCAGTATCTCACTCATTTAAACCGTTATTTAACTCCTCTCTTTAAAACTTCTCTCTGTTAAATTTTGGCCATCCTGTTCTTCTTTCTTCTGTTACATATCTCTCTAGTGCTTTCATACATTTCACTTTCATACTTGTTTCCCACTCCTACACATACACTCTCACTAAAATTTTGTTTTTTATACCCGGAGTTATATTTTCCGATTTCTTTTTGAATTTGTAGGTCTTATGAATTGGATCGTGATTACAATTCCAATGTAATAAATTATAACCATAAAATATTTGTGTTTGAGTTTTTTATTATATTATTACTCTGTCCTGGACATTGAGTTCTACCTGGATTCTATTCTCTTATGAATTTGTTTATATAGATTTATATACATGTTTATGTATTTTATATATATATATATATATATATATATATATATATATATATATATATATATACCACTAATATTATATATATATAATAATATATTTACCACTAATATAATAATAATTATATATATATATATATATATATATATATATATATATATATATATTTATATATAAAATTATTTTTTATATCTAATTTTATTTTTGTGTGTCATTAAAATAATTTTATAAGCTTTGCTAAAATAATTTTTACCAGGCGATTTTATTATTGAATTCATAATGTACCTTAATTCCCTATGTATAATACGCACTATTTTTAAAAAATACTAAGTAAAATTAGGGGTGCGTATTCTGCACAGTTAGAAAAAACTTTCAAAAATTGCCGTTTCATAGGTCGAATTCAGATGCGAAAAGACTACTCACCACAAACATACGACAATTTAACATTAACATTCGGCGATTGCGACCCCATAAGGATATCAGATACAATGATATGTACCCAACAATACTTATAAATGTAAAATAAAATAAGAATTATCATAAAACTAAAGTAGAAGAATATTATTCTATGTTTAAAAGCATTTTTTAATAAAAGTAGGAAACGCTGGCCGTAATGAAATTAGAGGTACAATTTATAGGGTTTGATTACCAAACAATGGTGTGTATTATGCGTGAGTAGAATCATTTTCCCCCACTTTCAGCACAAAATTAAGGGGGAGTATTATGAATGAAGGCGTATTATACATGGGAAATTACGGTATTTTATAAAGTAGTGTTTATTCTCTGACACACACTGTTTCCATTTATTTGAGTTTGCAAGCGCATATGAAATGAAAATGCGTATATCTGAATTGAAATGAGATATTCAAATATATATATATATATATATATATATATATATATATATATTACACAACAGAGAAATTCAAAATTACCTCATGGGTATAGTCTATTTCAGCTGACGCCGAGTACGTCAGTCTTATTCAACCCAGACGGTGGACTGTATTCAATGTCGGAACTAGAGATTTAAAATTTAATATTAACAAAGACAGCAGTTGAAGAATTGGGAAAGGGAAAATATTTTTAT
The DNA here is from genome assembly GCA_964036315.1 of Acanthosepion esculentum. Taxonomy (NCBI): domain Eukaryota; kingdom Metazoa; phylum Mollusca; class Cephalopoda; order Sepiida; family Sepiidae; genus Acanthosepion; species Acanthosepion esculentum. The sequence goes on from OZ038477.1 coordinate 52,553,854, forward strand.
ATAGTTGTCAATTAAAATTTTCGTTTTAGAAAATTTCTTTTTTTCGGCCTTCCTTTAGTTTCACTTCATCTTTCTTATAACCCCAATTTGGAGTCTTACGGTTAATATCTGGGTTGAATTAGTACAGCTTCTTTCCTTTTAGGACAGATAACTTCCGTCCTCCCCTTATCACTACTTAGACAGTCTGTCCTGACGAGGCTTCAATATAGGTAGGCTCTGTATCAATTTTTCAACTGCTGTCTTTGTTAAATATTAAATTTTAAATCTCTAGTTCCGACACTGAATACAGTCCACTCTCTGGGTTGAATAAGACTGACGTACTCGGCGTCAATTGAAATAGACTATAGCCATGTGGTAATTTTAGATTTCTCTGTTGTGCAATTTATATCCTCTGTTATAATAAATACATTGTGGTCTTTTTGTGGATCAGTTTTAATATTTTATATTATTAGGACACACTTGGATTATATACCAACGGATTTTTACCTGTACCATATATATATATATATATATATATATATATATATATATATATAAGATCACACTATAGATATTCGACTTTAGTTTATTATTAGATAAGTTTCTTGTGTAGACTTGGGCGAGTAGGCTTAATGCACATTGTTTAAAAACTAGAGTGTCTATTTCAAACACGTTTGATGTAATAAAAATATCGTATTAAAAATAAATCTATTAATTCTTTACATACATATATATATATATATATATATATGTGTGTGTGTGTGTGTGTGTGTGTGTGTGTGTGTGTGTGTGATGTTACTTGTATGCCACAATGATTTACGATGAAGAAAGCAGAGTGTGCATTTGGAAAAATCACTTACTCTAATAACTGTCTTGCCACGGTATTAGCAGCAGAATAACTTTTTCCTCTATTGTTGAATCTTAATAAGTCCAGTCATTTTAATGTCTATATATATATATATATATATAAAAAGCAGTTTCAATTTGATATATGATAATATCGATATAGTCATTTTCGATTCAGTACGATATAGTCATATATTTTATTTATTTAATTATTTTAATTTATTCATTTATTCAAAAATCCAGAGCAAACCTCTGCAACAACATTGCTATATTGGATATTTCCGGATTTGAAGATTCCAAAAACAACAGCTTCGAGCAGCTTTGCATCAACGTGGCTAATGAGCAGATGCAGTGTCATTTTAATGAACATATCTTCGTTATGGATCAGAAAGAGTACAAAACCGAAGGTGTGCCATGGGAGAGGATTAATTTCAGGAACAATGAAGAAATCGTCGAACTGTTCATGGCGGTAAGATCGTATTTGGATTTCGAAAGCGAGAAAGTCACCCGTCCTCGTTACTTATTCTGATTCTTAGAAACTGATATTTCTTTTTTTATCCCCAACATTGAACACATGTATACGTATTTGCGCATATAGTTTTCAAAATCTGTCAAATATTAATTTCGACGCTTTCCTACACCCAGTCCGTTGAGTTGCCTAAACTTCACTTAATTCGCTTATACAAGAATGCGCGTTACCTGACTTATGGCTGTGTGTATTGCTCCAAGTTGTCTTTCGAACCTACGTTAGAGTAAGGATTTCGAAAGCGGATTTTTAAGGCTAACAAGAACCATCTTTTTGGAGATGTATCTTCGCAACACTTACTATTCCAACCATTTAACAATGTGTCAATCTATGTGCCAATCTATACACGCATCCAAGCTATCTTTGAAATAAAGTACGATTTACACTATTTACATTGTTCGGACTGTCGTCCTCATCTTTATTGTCATATTACCGACGTTTCGGCTGTTGTACGCTCCCGCCTTCTTCAGGTGATATACGTTAGAATTTTGAACCACCGGAGTAGTTAGTTCTAGTTTCACGTGCCATGGTTTCAGTTGTTTTCCTTTAGTAACTCACCTCTCACATGGCCCCGTGGGTAAAAGCTTTGGTTGAAGTAATCCAGTCACTTGACCCTATAAGTTCAATACCTGGCGCAGGGGTGAACAAAACCTTGGAGAGTTGAGTTACTAAAGGGAAATAACTGAAACTGAGACATCCAGAAAAGGCATGGCAAGCAGAACTAGGACAATCTACCCCGGTGGACGAAATAAAGGGTTCGGTTCGAAATTCCACTGTATATCACCTGAAGAAGGTCGGAGCGTACAACGGTCGAAACGTGGTGAATATGACAATACTGATGAGAAAAATCAGTCTGAACAATGTAAATAATGTAGTTACAATACTTCATCTCAGAAATATAGATAGAAAATAAAATTTGTGTGACTGTAGTTCACCCGAAGTTTTCGGATATAAGTGCTTTCTTCATAGTTTGGGTTGCATTACTATTTAATTTTAATAATTCGAAAAATCTAGATAGGGTCTTAAAAATTACGTATATTTCCTAAACCTAGCTTAGTCTAGCATAAAATCATTCATGTCGGAACATTCAGTTATATAAGATATTGTGTTAAGTAGTTGTTTCTATAGCGTATATCTTTAGGATTTCTTTATAAATTAAAATTCAGTTATATAAGATATTGTTTTAAGTAGTTGTTTCTATAGCGTATATCTTTAGGATTTCTTTATAAATTAAAATTCAGTTATATAAGATATTGTGTTAAGTAGTTGTTTCTATAGCGTATATCTTTAGGATTTCTTTATAAATTAAAATTCAGTTATATAAGATATTGTTTTAAGTAGTTGTTTCTATAGCGTATATCTTTAGGATTTCTTTATAAATTAAAATTCAGTTATATAAGATATTGTGTTAAGTAGTTGTTTCTATAGCGTATATCTTTAGGATTTCTTTATAAATTAAAATTCAGTTATATAAGATATTGTTTTAAGTAGTTGTTTCTATAGCGTATATCTTTAGGATTTCTTTATAAATTAAAATTTATTTATATAAGATATTGTGTTAAGTAGTTGCTTCTATAGCGTATATCTTTAGGATTTCTTTATAAATTAAAATTCAGTTATATAAGATATTGTTTTAAGTAGTTGTTTCTATAGCGTATATCTTTAGGATTTCTTTATAAATTAAAATTCAGTTATATAAGATATTGTGTTAAGTAGTTGTTTCTATAGCGTATATCTTTAGGATTTCTTTATAAATTAAAATTCAGTTATATAAGATATTGTTTTAAGTAGTTGTTTCTATAGCGTATATCTTTAGGATTTCTTTATAAATTAAAATTCAGTTATATAAGATATTGTTTTAAGTAGTTGTTTCTATAGCGTATATCTTTAGGATTTCTTTATAAATTAAAATTCAGTTATATAAGATATTGTGTTAAGTAGTTGTTTCTATAGCGTATATCTTTAGGATTTCTTTATAAATTAAAATTCAGTTATATAAGATATTGTGTTAAGTAGTTGTTTCTATAGCGTATATCTTTAGGATTTCTTTATAAATTAAAATTCAGTTATATAAGATATTGTGTTAAGTAGTTGTTTCTATAGCGTATATCTTTAGGATTTCTTTATAAATTAAAATTCAGTTATATAAGATATTGTGTTAAGTAGTTGTTTCTATAGCGTATATCTTTAGGATTTCTTTATAAATTAAAATTCAGTTATATAAGATATTGTTTTAAGTAGTTGTTTCTATAGCGTATATCTTTAGGATTTCTTTATAAATTAAAATTCAGTTATATAAGATATTGTGTTAAGTAGTTGTTTCTATAGCGTATATCTTTAGGATTTCTTTATAAATTAAAATTCAGTTATATAAGATATTGTTTTAAGTAGTTGTTTCTATAGCGTATATCTTTAGGATTTCTTTATAAATTAAAATTCAGTTATATAAGATATTGTGTTAAGTAGATGTTTATATAACGTATATCTTTAGGATTTCTTTATGAATTAAAATTCAGTTATATAAGATATTGTGTTAAGTAGATGTTTATATAACGTATATCTTTAGGATTTCTTTATAAATTAAAATTCAGTTATATAAGATATTGTGTTAAGTAGTTGTTTCTATAGCGTATATCTTTTGGATTTCTTTATAAATTAAAATTCAGTTATATAAGATATTGTGTTAAGCATATGTTTTTATAGCGTCTGTTAAGTCAATAAATGCCGAATATTTCTTCATAAGAAAACGGCTATTATAATTATTCGACTCTTATGTCCTCAGATTTTCTTAGATGTCTGTCGATTCGGGTAACTATTTACTTAATCTAGTGGGGGAGATTGTAGATTGAGTAAAGGGAACGTTTCAAAATTCCCTGAAGCTTATTCAGATCGACTGATACCTGGAGAAATACGAAGGGCAGAACTGCCGGAACTTTGTAATAATAACAACGAAGATGAGGATATTAGTCAATATGTAAATAACTCCTCCTCCGCGAAACCCAGAGAAAATAATAAATGGATAGATAGAAACTTGCCGTGTGTATGTATCGCATACTTGACACCATGAAAGGACCTAGATCCATTTTTTAAAATAATTCTAAATCGGAACTTTCAAACAAACTTCAACACAAGGAGATCAGATACTGAAAGTAAATATTTGCTCACCACTTGTTTCCAAGTCGGATTATCTGCTTTTAGTTGCAGACGCCTGCACAGACACATTTTTTGTTCAATGCCCCCACCCCAGATCCAACCGGTAGTTTATAGTAAGCTGAGAGAGCACATAATCAAGCCTGATTAACAGTAAACAAGGCCAGTACGCTGAAACACTCGGTCATGATGACTACTATCTCCGTGCTAGGACAACCAGTAACGGTTTCTGAAAAGTTTCGTTTATCCAATTTCACTCACAAGACTTTGGTCAACCTGTGTTGGGGTTTCCAGGCACTTCTCTACTGTAGGGTTAATGGTGAAAATAAAATATAATGCTTTTCATACAAAATATTCATATTTAAAAAATGTATTGTAGATAGACAAATCAAAATTTAAACTTTTTGTAGCAAGAGCCTGGAGAGCGACTGGAAAATAATAGCAAATAAACTGAAGTTACTGAAATGTTATATTTTACTTTTAAAAATACAAAAATGACCCATTTTAAGGTGTGTTTTTTTTAAAGAAATTTAGGGTAAATCCAAAGTTTTTGCCTGTAGTGTATGTAATACCCGCCTCTTGCTAATCCAAATATCTCGCTGGGATCGTCTCCTAAGGCATTTATTATCAAGAAATCCCCTCCTTGACATCTCGGCTATGGTGATATTCGAGCCCGTGCCTCATGGTTGGAGCACCAAAGCTCTAAACATTCGGCCTCATGCACATAGTAAAGTAAATACGTAATTACCATTGCTACGAATTAAAGCTGAAGAAGGGATAACTGATCCCATGGATCACCTTGTTTAATATTTAAGAGCATCTAATGATGGGCGATGATTAAGGAGAGACGCTTGCAAATCCCTGTTTGGCTTTAAATATCTAAAGGCGTGATCTTTTATAATCGGGTAACAAAGTCAACATTACCTTAGTACCCAATTTATGCGAACTTCTTGGCAAATACGTATTACTTATTCAATTGGAAACGAATAGTGACTGCTTGGGAAAGAAGCAGACCAGAACATGACGCGGTGACTAACTACTTGATATATGTCAACTAAAAAACTCTACTGTAGAAGAAAAGACAATAAAAGTCTAAAGATTGCATAGAAAATACAAACACAGAAATGAGCCAGAAAGTAAAGAGAAAGTGAAAGTAGGGATAAAGTGAAAGTATAAGAAAAAGTAAAAGTAAATAAAAAAGAAAGTAGGTTATTATTAAAAAAAAAAAAGAAGATAAATAACAAAACAGTTAAGGAAAGTTTCAGCTTGAACACCTGATAGATAATAAGAAACGGGACTGATGGAGATCTCCAAGTGTAGAAACAGAAAATATTCACTGACTGATTACAATAATGTTTCTCTTTCACACGCCACATTTTTCTCTCTCTGTATCTCTCCCCATATATATATATATATATATATATACATATATATATATATATATATATATATATATATATATATATATATGTATGTATAATAGCTGGTAACTCGTATTCGAGGATACCTGAGCGACTAGCCAATCCCTATTGCAAACGCTCGCTCAGGCACATTTGTATTTGCTCAACACCCACACAGCCCACCTGTGGTTTATACTGCAACTATGCTGGGCAGACCTTAGCTACAGTTTCTGGGAGAGAACGTGTTATCTTGCGTGATCAACAATCTGAACAAGACCAGCACGCTCAAGCCCTCGGCCACGATGACTTGTGGCTTCGTGCTATATATATATATATATATATATGTGTGTGTGTGTGTGTGTGTGTGTGTGTGTGTGTGTGTGTGTGTGTGTGTGTGTGTGTGTGTGTTCGAGCAGGTAGAAATACATGGGTCGTTTTTTAGGTGCGCGGTTAGCCCAATGAAAATGATGAACCTCATGCCTTTCATAAGGTATCCGTCTAGAAGTCAGGACACTTGTACACTACAGGCAAAACGTTTTTCGCCACACTGCATTTCTTAAAAGAAAAAACAACTTAAAATGAGATGCGTTTGTATATTTTAAGGTAAAAGATAAAATTTTAGTAACTAAAGTGCATTTGCTTTTATGTTGACTAGAAATAAGTTACTATAAAAAATTATCATTCAAGCATCATATTCTGTTTTCGTCAATAAAAACATCATCTGTCATAATTATTGCTTTACAAATTCTTGGCATTCTTTCCAATTCATCCTAAACTAATTCAATAAGAGAGGTTTGAAAACAGAGGTAACCAAGTTATTATTTTCAAACTTTTGCTCCGTTGTTTTACTCGAGCTAATTTTGACATCATTTAGAATAGTTATCATGTTAAAAGTTGATTTTTTTTCCCAATTATGCGTAAACCAGATGGTATAGCATGTCTTTGAAAAATCGAATTATATTGTTCTTTTTTCATGATTAATTTGACCTGAATCAAATCTCCAGCATTTTTTGGTCATCTCAAAAAATCTACTGGGGGTCGGGGTTAATGGTGAAAATGAAATATAATGCTTTTCATACAAAATAGTCATATTTAGCAAAATGTATTGTGGGTAGACGAATCAAAATTGAAACTTTTTGTAGCAAGAGCCTGGAGAGCGACTGAACAACAATAGCAAATAAACTGAAGTTACTGAAATGTTATATTTCACTTTTAAAAATACAAAAGTAACCCATTTTAAGGTGTGTTTTTTTAAAGAAATGTAGGGTTAAACCTAAAGTTTTTGCCTGTAGTGTATGTAATACCCGCCTCTTGCTAATCGAGATATCTCGCATCTGCTTCACTCTCAAGTTCTTAATATCGTTCGTACGAATTGTTGCGGTGTTGTGCAAGACGTACACGACTACAATTCCAATACGAGCATTGCTTACATCTTGTTATTGGGATGTACAGCTGGTTTAATGGTTAGTGAAATGATTTAGAGGAATCGATGAGCTGAGTTCGAATAACAATCGTTCGTTATATTCATTTTTGTAAATACCTTTGGGAAAGATGAGAATTAATTTCTTCTCCGCCTCCCCAGCTATGGGTTAATTATTTATTTTTTCATAGCTGGGTTATATAAGTGTCGCTGTTCTGCAATTCAGTTATAAAAGAAAATTCATAAAGAAAATGTTAACATTATTGCGGATATTGTTTATAATCTAAAATAAAAATAAACAAGATATACAACACTCATAGAAATATAGTTACACTTTATTTAATTTAATGACGCCTATTGCTTCGCTCTCGTAGCCTAATTGCTATGGCCTTATCACTGAAAGATATGGTCCAAATAAAAACGGATGTAAATTTAAATTTATTCTTTATTTCCGAGTTACTTATTTAACGATCGTAGAATGACGATTAGCTAATTGCCTTAAAACTCAAGATATGTGATTTAAGAAAAAATATTAAAAAATCAATAATGAGAGAATGCCTGATTTTAAACTGCGACAAAAAAGATCCCGGTAATGATATTGCAGATATAGCTAGCCTGATTTTATGAACGTGATAATATGACACAATGTATTAAACCTTTGTACTATTGATTTACAGAAGCCCCTGGGTTTTTTGGCAATAATCGATGAAGAATCGAAATTTCCAAAAGCGACGGACACTACACTTGTTGACAAGCTATCAGCCAATTGCAAGAAACCAGAATTGTTCCGAAAGTCAAAGATCAACGCACTATCTTTCACGATTTTTCATTTTGCTGGCGCGGTGAGTATTTCACTTCGTTATTTTGACGTTTTCTGTTCTTAAACCAGAGGATGACTTATTTTACACAAGAAGCGATATTGATTATGTCTCCGAAAATATCGAGGAAGCAATTTATATTATAGGCCCCATAGTCTGCAAGTCAATGCATTCGCAATAAAATTGTTACTAACCAATGGATGTTGCTAAAATGTTCAAGATATATTTACATAAATATATACAGATTGACTTTTATAATATAATGTTTAAAATATCTATATTTATTGAAAATGTTGACACGAACTTGTTTTGATCATGTCAAATTTTATGATATAAAATAGAGCATAAATTTTAATTTATAAAGAAATCCAGAAGATATAGGCTATAAAAATATCTACTTAACAGAATATCTTATATAACTGAAATTTAATTTATAAAGAAATCCAAAAGATATGCGCTATAGAAACAACTACTTAACACAATATCTTATATAACTGAAATTTAAGTTGTAACGAAATCCAAAAGATATACGCTATAGAAATAAATACTTAACACAATATCTTATACAGTTTGAACAAATTATTATTTTATACATTTATATAGTTTCCTATTTATGTTACTCTCTAGACCAAAGCGTGATTATTCTAACTATAATTGTAACCCAGATCAGGGATTTTAATTGACTATTTAAAATTAACAATAAAATTATATGTTGAAAAGACAATGGCCAGATCAATGATTAAAAATATTATTCTCTTTCCTTTGGAAATATATAGATTGCTTAACCTGGCAAAAGGCCATATAGTAACAGTGAGATTGTGTTGCGTCCATTTTTCAAGATTGAGGACCTAATTGCTACGAAATCTAGCTTTTTGCATAGGCCACTGGTGCTAGCGAAACATTAGTAACTAATTCAGCCAACAGTCATTATTCATCGCCTAACTAGGCTCATACCCACTGCTTGATCTCCTCAAAATTTCAGCAAGCGTCGATATCTGTCAATGGGTGTAATTATTTCCGCATGGTGGACTTCACTGACACACCACTGCTTAATACGTGCTTTCTTGTCATACAGCATTTTAGCAAACATCTACTTGTAACGAGGTTAAAAAATGTTTTTTTGATAAAGAGGTTCGAAATCTACTGACATAACACCAACAAGCCAACATCTGATTCTGACGTTGTTGGCCAACATAATCTCGGAATCAGTATTTTAGATCAACAATTGCGCGCGCGCTCGT
>OZ038477.1:52568233-52585733 GCA_964036315.1 Acanthosepion esculentum
GATTATTCCACGTTCGCCGCAATCGTGAACAAACATTGGAAGAATTAACTCCGGGCAATTTCAAGTGTCTTATTTTTGTACAAGGTTTAGTCTCAGCCAAAGATAGTGAAATGCGCAAAAGAATGCTTTCAAAACTGCAAAATGAGCCTGGATTAACGCTACAAAAATTATCAGAAGACTGCCAAAAATGCCTAAGTATAAAGAAAGACTCGAAGGATATCGAGGAGTCAGGAGTAGCACATATATGTAAGTTGAACAAAAGTTTACGATTTTCACCCTCCCTGGAAAGAAAACAAAAATTCTATAATAATGAACAAAGATTTTCACCCTCGCCGGAAAGAAATAAAAATTCTATAATAATGGAAAAAGTACAACGTATAGAACAAATTATGACAAAAATCAAAGCAAATATAAGCTCCCCCCATCTGCATGTTATCGATGTGGAGGACTACATTGGAATAAGGATTGTCGTTTTAAGTATAAAAAATGTCTAGCGTGTGGAAAAATGGGTCACAAGGCATCCCAATGTAGGAACAGAAAATTTACTAGTAAGATAAGAGCTACTAGAATGCACGACGAAGACAATATTAACATAAGAAAATACGTGGAACTTGAAATCTTAAATAAAAAGATAAAATTACAACTAGACACAGGTTCGGATTTAACGATAATTAACCTACAGACATGGAGAAAGCTTAATAGTCCGACCATGATACATACACAAAAAATTGCTAAGTCAGTGACAGGGAAGCGTATAAAATTCGAAGGAGAATTGATCTTAAATCTGAAATTCCACGGAAAAACTAAAACAAACTCAAGATATTCGTAATGAAAGATACAGAAAATCTGGTGGGCACAGACTGGATACAAAAGTATTGGATTTACCTATCAGTTCTTTTTGTAAGAAGATAAAGTGCGAACCATCAGAAGCGACAAAGTTAAAGGAAGAATTACATAATCAATGTCCAGAAGTATTCGCGAGCGGTTTGGGACAAAGTAACAAGTTTGCCGCTAGAATTGAATTAAAAGAAAAGGTCCAACCTGCAGTAAAAAAGGATCGAAACGTGCCGTTTTCCTGCAGAATACGGTCTGTCTGTGATAAGTTATTGCCGAACAAGAACAAAAACCGGCATACACCTATAGTACTCAAGATATCATTCGAATCTGGTACAATAATTAACAGACTAGGAAATTGTACAAAGTGCAAGGCGAAATGTCTACCCACAGAAGACATATTGACCAAATACAAAATGAGATTCAAAGACCTTAGGAAGACACAGAAATTAGAAGGTCAAACAGGAAAATTTACCGAACCTCTGATTATCGACCATAAGAGAAAAAATACTAACTCCCCCTAAAAGGGATTTAAGAAGGGGGTGTTGAAGAATCTCCCCTTTTTACACAAATGAACTCACCCAAGGTATACATATACTACTGCCAGTGAATACCCGGTAGTACGTCAAGTCAAGTAGAAGGAGTAAGGGACGGTCAGTAGAATAACGTAGCCGCAAGAGTCACAGTCACGCAGACTCAGTAAGAAGTCATACAGCGATACGTCGATATCAAAGACTATCTTTATATATATTTGTCTACTAACCCCGCATTTCTGGAACTACTAACCTGTATTACCAGTTTCTATTACGTTAATACATTTATTTTCCTATATTCATTCTTGGGGTTTGTTATTATTTGATACCGGATTTCATCCCAGAATCCACAACAGATAGATAGATAGATATGAACAGACTGAGATAGATAGATATGAACAGACTGAGATAGATAGATAGATAGATAGATAGATAGATAGATAGATAGATAGATAGATAGATAGATAGATAGAGATAGAGAGAGAGAGAGAGAGAGAGAGAGAAAGATAGGTAGAGACTGTGTGGTCACCGAAATCAGCATTGTACGCATTTTTTAATGCAATTAAATAAATAAGAACGCTTTCTGGATTCAATGGACTGATTTAAAATCCAGATGACTCTAACGACTCTAATATATCCATATAACAAACAAACGAAAATTTTATACTTTTTGGTCCTCGGATCTGATAAGATGATTTAATTTATGGACCCACTTATCCTAAAAAAAATTATAAGGCATTTTTCTCACAGATAGTTTTACCGTTCATTCTGGCCTGAAGAAGCGGAAATCAACGAAAAGCCGTTTGGCTAAACGCTCATTTATACCACTGTCTCATCATTTCCACATATGTACATGAGCATTTGAATTGAAATCTGTGTAACATATTTTATATATGACCTGTTCATTTTTTTTAACATTGAGATTCACTCTGTACAAGGCCCGGATGCCACTCGAGGTAGAGGGTTGCGTTAAAGGGTAGTTTATATGGATAGGAAGGGAAGATACGGTTGGCTCTAGATTTGAACAGGTTAAGATTGTAGTGATCAGGGAAATATCTTCTTCTTGGGAGTCTATTCCATCGGGCAGTGGTTCGCGGGAAGAAGCTTTTTGAATAATGAATCCTTATTTTAAACTAAAACAATCGTGGTGTTCATTTATTGGTGTGCTTTTCATTTATTGCAGCTTTGTTAAGGCCCTTTTTTTGTCTCTCCCTCAGGTCGAATACCATGCAGTTGGATTCTTGGAAAAGAACAGAGACAACTTGAGTTGGTGTTTGATGGACTGCATGAAAACTAGCGATAATAATTTGGTCTGTGACATGTTCACAGCGAAGTTGTCACGAACTGGAACTATTTCTGAGTAAGTATAGAATCATTATCATATTCTGTTTGTACGTACGATCTTTATGCGGACTTTTACTCAACCGACACCATGGAAGTGTCTCTTGCTACAGTGTGTCTGGGAAGATATGTTTTTATATTTCCCTTTTCATTCATTCATTCTTTCTTTCTTTTTCTTCTTTCTTTCTTTCTTTCTTTCTTTCTTTCTTTCTTAATATTTCTCATTATTTCTTCCTTTCTTTCTTTTTACCTTACTTTCATTTTTTGTCTTTTAAAAAGGGCATTTTAAAAGTATACATATATTAATATATACAAATATATTAAAACAAAGGGAGTAAGAATAAGGAAAGAACGTTATCACCCACCATAAAGTGGTGAATCGAAAAATATAACAAAAATAAAAAATTAGGAAAATGGGTTAGCTGGTTATCGCTCCTCTCTCTTCAGAACAAAATTGAGGACAAAACATAGATATATGCATCTCTATCTATAAAAGGCAGTGTGTGTGTGTGTGTGTGTGTGTGTGTGTGTGTGTGTGTGTGTGTGTGTGTGTAACAAACGCACGGCCGCAATTTTCGACGGATTTGCACCAATATTTACATGCACATGCTCCAAGTTAGCGGGAAGGCCAAGACCGACGTTGCATTTCCCAACTCCCATCGATAGTGGTAATAATCGATTTTTTCATGCTTCTACGGTAGTTTTCATGTAGTTTGCGGCCATTTTCTACTGGCCAGCGTGAGAGTCAACAGCTGACAGACACGAATGTTAACTAGCATGCTAGCATGCAAAAACATCGATAGCTGAATTCGTCACAAGTGGGAAAAATTTAAATCTGCATGGTACTTTACTCCAATTGGCTCATTCGCTTGCTTAAACTCAACGTTGATTCTGATTCCGCAGAACTGGGTTGGGTGTGAAAACGTATTTGTTGTTAACATTCTTTTTTCATTCGGTTTTTCCAGTTACGAGTCCTTTTTTAAAGCTGATCGTTTTGTGTTCATTTTTTTTTAGTTCTTTTTTCGTGAAACTTTATGTAGTATCGTTCCTCCTACATAGCATGCTTATCACTGATAAAGAAGAGACTTGAGGTAACGGAAGGATGCTGAACAAATCATGCCATTGACAGAATATGTGAGGAACTTCCGAGTTTTAGGGAAATAGAAAAAGAGAACATCTACACATTAAATCAGGAAAGGATAGTTGAAATTTCTAATGCATAAAATGAGGAAAGAGGGCTTGGAAATTTCGATATTCACCAATCATATTGAAAGCAAGAGCGATAGAGGAAAACAACGTATAACCTACCTAACCAGCTTGTGTAATTGGCTGACAGAACAAGGATGGTATAGTAAAAAGTGAAAATTTACTCAGAACTACAAAGAACTGGATGTTGTGGAGGGTCGTGATCGCCAACGCACTGAAGGGACAGGGCGCATAGAAGAAGAATGTATAAAATAAAAGAATGCTTCAAAATCTAGGTAGAAGAATATTGACCTTGTAAAGAGTTAAAGGAAATAACAATTCATCAAGCTAACCTAATGACGGCTTAAAAGACATCTGATCAGGGAATTTTAAACTATAAAAATGAAGGTTACTTTGAAAATTAAACACGTAGAAAATCAATATTCCGCAGAAGAAAGATTGGTTATTAACAAAGAAAGATTGGTTATTAATTACAAGACACAGAAAAAAGAAATTTCGCTTTTGAGTGAAATATTACCTCCAAGTATCTTGATTATTTTCATTCATAAATCTTAAGGTGTTACTTTATGTATTAAATTTCAATATAATTAAATGCATTTCATTTTAAATATTTTCATAGTGTATTCATTGGTAGCATATTAAATCGTCCTATTTATGATCTTCAATGTCTCTTTAAATATATGACTTATGTTGTCTTTGATTGTTTGCTAATTTCAAATTATAAGTTCTACACGCTAACAAATTTTTCTTCAAAAAATACCCATTATACATTTACCACAAACTTGTCTAAGTAAACAGTTAAACAGAGCAATGGATGCTAAAAAAAACATAAACTCAGTCCAATTTCAATGACGAAGCTAATAAACAAACATAGAGAAGTAAATAGAAAAGAGCGCTTTTGAATTGAGTCGTTCAGAGAGCAATTTCAGAGAACGGATCAAGCAGGCCACACCCATTTGTTGTATGAAAACAATTGCGATTAGGCAAGAAAGAAAGCTTTTCTTAGATGCACTTAGATGGCATTAAAGACTGGTGTGGTTTATATAATTCGGAATTTTAACCATTTAAAAATGGATGAAATAAAAGAGTTCCTCTTTATCAAATTTTCCCTCTTACAATATAGAATATTATTGTAGACAATATAACCGACAGTAAAAATTATTTTCGTGTTTTTTGTCGCTTAATGTTGGAAACTCGCATAATTTTTTCATAATTCATAACATTCTTGCAGAAAAATATTCCGTCCGATCCAGAAACTCTTCTAAAAATTCTGCTATTTGCTCATTTGGTCGGATTTGGGGAATGGATCAAGCTGAGAAATTGTCAGCACCCTCTCAGATAACAAACAAATTGAACAGAGATTAGGCTGTTCTAGGCATAGTTTCGCCCAACACCGTAAATTGCTACAAAATTAAAACATTAACCTAAAAACTCAAGTCATGTTCTTAAATATCCTCGTCAGATCGAGACTTTCATATGGATGCCACGCATGGCTCCAAAGACGTTCAGAAAAATCTAAACTGTCAGATCAATTTCTCAGACCAATGGTTAAAAATGGCTTCAAGCGAAAGAAACTTGTAGGCCTTAGTGAGAACCATCATTCTTTGAACCTTGGTAGCTGGCGCTACAAAATTACAAAGAACAGTACCAAATAATAGGAACTATATCACTTGAGGACTTTCAACAAGAGCAACAACTAAAATGGATAACGCATGTAACTAGAAGTGAAAATAAAATGTTAACATTCCACGATGCTTCAAATAAAAGGTTAGGAATGAAACCCCCATCAGTACTGGAAAGAGTGATAACAGTTGGATGACAGTGGAGTCGAGAAACTTATTTTCTTGAAAATGTGTTTTAATAGAAAGAGTTTATATATTTCAACCAAAAGTAGCATTGGCGGCTTGGTTAATGAATGCCGAATATTTTCTTAGAAGGAAACGGCTAATATTTTCATTAGCATTACCATACCGAGCAAAAACAAATATATTAAAAAATATCCTCACTGAAAATGTATGCACAAACAGAACATAGCACGTCTTTCCCACACGCAACGTCGCAGGTTTATCACTACTTTATCACTATTTCCATGGCAAATGTTCAAATGTACTCCATTTAGTTCAACCAGTTCAGACGTTTACAGTCAGAACACACCAAACTAATTCCACAAAGTCAAATCACTCTCATTTCTTCCGTATTCCACATGTAAGGAAAAAGTTCAATTCACACAGTTTTTTTTCTTTTTTTTATCCAAGAACTGATACTTTCTGGAACCGACTCCCATGTGGATGCTTTCCTGGACACTACATTCTTAACTATTCAAGTTAAGAGTATATTGTTATCTTTCCGCTTTTTTATCATAATCATCATTTCCTAGCATCTCTTCTTTCATTCATATCACATACCTTATTCATAATAATAATTTTAACAGTAACTCTACTTTGAATGATTCTAGAGTTTTCTAATAGGTGCATTTTAGTATAAAATTAGCAGTATAACTCGTCTTTGACCGGGTCTTTCATTACTGGTATTTTTTGCTGTTCAATTGGCGCAGTTTAAGTTTAAAGTCAGCCCACCCGAAAATCAATATTAGTCACAACATTTGGGTGACTTCAGGGCCCTCCCCACAATTTGAATTGGGAACCCTATTTTAAACAAAAAGGTTAAGAATTTCAAACAAAATGGTTAAGAACGAATCCCCTGTCAATGCTGGAATAATCAATAACAGTTAATGGACTTAAGAAAACTATTTTCCTGAAAAACTCTTTTATAGATTTCAGTCGAAAGTAATATTGGCTGTTTGGTTAATGAATGCCGAATGTTACCTTGTACACAAACGGCTAATATTACCATTACCGTTACCCAGGCTCATGGCGTGGCGAATTAGACACTGGAGGACTGGCAATAGGTGATTCCATCCAATGAGTCGGAGTTCCAGTTGTCTCGTGTTTTTGGTAGGGTTCAGTTGATGTTCAGATTCCATGATGCCATGGTCGACAAAACACAATGCAGATGGTGGTGATGCCATAACGGCGTTGGGAGAGTTGCACTGCTTCTTGACCATATTTCCGCAATGGAATATTCTAACATGATAATGCAATGTGTTGTTGAGCCCCATTCTGCGTAGAATTTAGAAGGGTTCTGGGAACTTTCTATGTGACCACTATATTCGGCTGATGAGCTCAACCGAGGGTCTATAAAATGTGGTGGAAATGGAGATGTCTATTCGCGTGCAGGAATCTACACCTGCAAATATGAGGGAACTGCCGACAGTTATCGAAATATCATCGCCCAACATCTCTCAAGAGGTTTTCCGACCACATGTAGAATGGATGCCACGCCGACTTACTCAACTTCATCTGGCAAATGGTGTTCATTAACGATACGAGGCACCTATCACATGAGTTCTGAGATATCAGTATATATATTTAGATAATGAACCCGGTGATTGAGAACAAATTCTCTCCTCCATGTCAGACATCACGTCTACGATACCAGCCGCTAACAATTTCTTGATACTGTGATGCCGATGGTTAGACCTCTTCTTGATGATGCCCCAGACGTAGTGCAAAAAGGTTATATATTGAGAGTTCCATCATAGAAAAAAGCCTCGGCCAACAACATATGGTTCACGTGGTCCATATGAGAGAAAGCAGAGATCTTCTTGTACACATATGAGGACCCACTCGATCTAGGACATAACCATTGTGTTCAGTATTTCACTGTTACTGTTGAAATTGACCCTGAGGAATTACGCAAAGATTTAAGGTAGTATGATATCGCCCTCTTATGCCCATGACCATTTCAGATTATACAAAATTGCTGCACATTCGTGAAGCCTGCACAGAGCTACCTGACGTTCATTGCCTCAAATATAGCGTGCCTTTTTCATTTTTCATTAGCTGATCTAAAAAAATAACCTACAATCTGTTGTTAAATGGGGCTTGTTAATTTTAACGCCTCAAAATCGAAACTGAACTCTGTTAATCATCTGAGAGAACCTTTTTCACAATCCATCAGCATGGCTGATGTTAACATCCAGGAGAGTGACTATGCGCTTTCTCGGACTAACGTTTTCAGCTGACATGAAGTGGAAAGAGTATATTGAATCAAATGCTAATTCTGTAGCTAAGAAAATTGGTTCACTATGTCGTGATGACAATTTTTCTCGCCCTAGAATCTATCTTGCATATTTATAGATCTACCATTCATCCTTGCTTTGAATATTACTACCACATCTGGTCTGATGTTCCTGCTATATATTTAGAGATTTTTTATATAATCCAAAGAAGAATCTGCTATGTTATTAGTCCTGACCTGTCATCTCAACTTCAGTACCTTTCCCACTGCTGTAACATAGCTTCGCTATAAATAATTTATGGTAATTGTTCTGATGAATTATTCGCTATGATACCTAGACTTTGAGCGCAGTACAAGATTGGCGGCAAAGTTTCATCATTTTACAGCTGAAGTGGCTAGATGCAACCGTACGTTCTATGCTAATAGTTACCCATATCGCACTTCTCGCTTGTGGAAGTCTCTTCCTGATACTTGCTTCCAAGTTAACCTTGATCTTCAAAAATTTAAATGCAATTTCAATCGTTATCATCTGTCGTCTTTATTCTTGTTCGTTTATTGTCCTCTCTCCTTAGTATTAGTTTTTCTCTTATTTTCTAACACCCAGTTACCCCTTGCATCCTAGTGGCTTTATTGCCTTACCTGGAATGAAATTTACATATATATATATATATATATATATATATATATATATATATATATATATATATATATATATATATAAGAAGTGCAGCTCCAAAGGTGGGGAATTTGGCCATTAAAATATGAAAGAAATAAAAGATATTTTTTAAACTCCAAGTATGTATTAAACTCAAATGCGTGAGTTTAATTCTCGCAAACACCTAGTTCCCATCGTGTTCTAAGTCTTATGCTTTGTAATTTTACAAAAGGTGTTGCTTACAAAGGGTAGATGTACCCGTACTGTATTAGGTTTACGCCCGCTGTTAAAATTTCCTGCATTTTTATTGCATCTGGTACAGAGTCGCACATATTTTGCTAGCAAGCGAAAGTCTATTATAAATTAGATTCGCGCGCATTTTTCAAATTTTCGAGAACCTTTGAGTAAGGTTCAAAAGCAGTATAAGATATGCCAAATGCTACCAAAGGACTGGCTGGCATTTTTTGGTGTCAGTTTTAATCAGTGATTAAATAACTTGGCATGTAGGCTATGGTTCAAATATAATGATTTTAAAATTTGAATGTCGTGGAGAAAATCCATCAAAGATAACATTCGCTTACTTCAAATATAATCACAAATTTTATCCACTCAAGAGCCTCCGATAAACTAACGCATTTCCTAACTGCTATTTGTTCATCTTAGAAAATTTATAATGCCCTGGCCCTTAAGTACGTAGAAGATCACAACTCTTCACGTTTTCTTTGTGCCTACATGGGAAATATAGTGGAGTGATTTACCGTTACTTTTTCCATGGTTTAAAATTCTGACTTTTACCTTCTTTGAGAATGGTTGCTACCAAAGGTTAGAGAGGTAAATTTATCCTCCTATTTAATCAATAGCTGGGAGGAGATAAAAATTAATTTGTTTGAAAGTTAACGCAATAGACAAGACTGGATTTTGAACTCGGCTTGTCAAGTTCACTTTCCGCGACGACAGCTATTTATAATAGCACTACCAGCACATACACATTCGAATTATTCGCATGTATTTGCTTAAAAACAAGTGTGGGTCATCCAATGAGTGTAGAACTATTTGCATTAGTAACGGTCTACTAGAGTAGACGGTTAATCATTACTCTGTCGCTATCCATTGCTATTTTCATGGCAAATGCTCGGACGTGCTCCATCCTGTAGTTCCACTAATTCATACTTTTACAGCTAAGACAAGCGTGCACAAAGTTGAACCATCTTCACTCCCTCCATATTCCAATTGTAAGGAGAGAGTTTTGATGAGACAGCTATTTTCCTGGATGTTTCCCTGAACTCTATAATCTTCACCTCTTCAAGTCAAAGGTCAATCGCTACCTAACTCCCCACAATCCTCACTTACTAATTCCTACTCATACATTTATATTACATATCGAAAGCGACTGAAGCCGAGCCACCAGATCAGGACCGATAATATTGCTGATTCTTCTTTTGATTATATCAAGGAGCTCAAGGTAAATAGCAGGGACACCGGATCATATGCGGCAGCAATATTCTAACCATGGACGAATGGCACACTTATAAATGTGTATGATAGCTTCTGGAAAGAAAAATTGTTTTGCACGTGTGTACGTGTGTGTGTGTGTGTGTGTGTGTGTGTGTGTGTGTGTGTGTGTGTGTGTGTGTGTGTGTGTGTGTGTGTGTGTGTGTGTGTGTGTGTGTGTGTGTGTGTGTGTGTGTGTGTGTGTGTGTGTGTGTGTGTGTGTGTGTGTGTGAAAAACAAACAAATAGAAGAAAGAAAGAAAAAAGAAAGAAAGAAAAATGAAGAAATACAGATACTAATATTACATGAATAAAGTATGATTTGGGGTTTTACCTCTCAAAAACTTTAGATGAATTATCGTAAACACCAATTTCCATCGTCTCCTTCGAAATCATCATCTATGTGCCGTGTCCCTTCAGGACATGAGCGACCATGGCTCACCACAACTTCCTATCTTCATACCTTTTAGTAAGGTTTGTCTTTTCACTATCCACCCCATTCTCTTTTCTGCTATCAATTTACGCAAGTTTCTTAGGGAATTACTCAGTTTTCTTCTGTCCTTCTTACCTTCAATATATTTTGAGAGTGTCAAATTCTCCAAGTCCTCTTTCCTCATTATGTGTTGTAGAAATTTTAACTATCTGTTTCTGATTTTAAATATAAGCGTCCGTTTTGTTTCCATTTTCTGTAAAACTTCTTCGTTACTCACACTTTTAGTCCATGTTATTATCATCATCCTTCTGTAGAACAGCACCTCTGTTGCCTCAAATCTCTACTTCAGCTTTGAGGAGATTGTCCAGTACTGAATGCCATATAGCAGTGAGTGCTTTTTAAAGCAGTGTCCCTAAAAATGGTAAGGATATATTATAGCAATTATAATGCATAACGTTCCATATCCTAAAAATGCCGCTAATAGACTTGATGTTAAGGGAAATAGGTCACATCAATACTGATATCTGTGATACCTCAGGTCTATCAAAGTACAAACAGACAAAGTAAAGGCAAATTAAGTTTGATATATAAAAAATAAAACAATATCGACAAAAGGCCAACATGCTGCATCAGATAACTCAAAGATTTGAGGCCCAAAACAAGAAAAGGTTAACTCCATAGTGATTCGAAGACAAATAAAGGGAAAAGCACACAACATCATGTCATTATATTTGCGCGGAGGATACTTAAAATGAGACGCAGGACCGTTCGTAATAATAACTTCAAAAAAGTATATTAGAACGAACATCAACTGAAAGATAAACATAACAAAATGGTATATGTCGTGTTCGCATGAGAGGGACGAAACATTTCATCATGTAATAATTTTACGTAGCAAAATACCTCGGAAGGACTATAAAATAATGACTGGGCAGAAACGGTGACTAATTGAGAAGTGGAAATTACTTGGAGTTACCTATGTAGACGGTTAAATACAAACCAAAAGCTGCCTGAAAGAAAACAAACTAGTAAAATTCATCCGACTTTGAAATTCAAATGAGTCACCTAACGCTGGTCATCTCAAGACAGTGGGTGGAATTGTCTATGTAGACTAGCGGGTGAAACTACACTGGAGAGTAAATACTGTAAAAAATGAAGGTGACAATAGTTTCTATAATCTCGGTCTCACCCTTGCACTATCAAAACGGTTAAATGTAACCGTCTCTTCTTCTCAAACAGCTTATTCTCCCGCACTTCCCGTCTATGGAACTCCCTTCCGCTTACTTGATTCCCCGGTGACTATAATCTTCAAATATTCAAGTGTAATGTCAATCGACATTTGACACCCTGAGCTTGTTCCCTGTTCTCCTCTGTGTCGCTTCCTCAAACACGCCTCTTTACTCTTGTTCTCAATCCTCTGTAACCCCTTGCGTGCTAGTGGCACTCCCGCCTTGCTTAGGATGAATTTCTTTAAAAAAAAATTAGTGGATCCTTTAAACAGTCTCGAAAAATAGTCTCCTTAAAACTATAGAAGAATTTAAAATTATTCATCTTACTTGATTGAAATCCACAAGAATACCGAAGAGAGTTCTGAGATGACTTACTGTCACTTGATAAATTTGAAATATATTATTATTGGCATCCGCCGTTCTCGAGAGACCATAGATCTGCACCCGAATAGCGTAGGCCTGGGTAGGACTTTTTATGGGAGATCGGTAGTTGCCCATGCAGTACGTCTCCCCTCTCCATGTCTCCGATTATGTACAATGGTAAGGCCAATCTAGCTTGGCACCGATATCGTCGCAAGAGTTGCCAGAACGAAACATGACGTCGTACTGTCTTAGAGATTCCGGTTCCGGATTTGAATTCAGAGATGTCCGCTTAGTTTGGTTGCTAAGCATGGCTACAGAGCCCAGACTGCCCTAATATTTACCCATACGTTTTGAAATCAGCTTTTGAACCCTAGGCCGGTTACCAGCCAAGGTTATAGAACTCATTACTATATACTAAACACTGATATGAAAATAAGGAAATATTATATTTTCTGGGCCGTCCAAACATTAAAAGCGCTATGACCTGCAGATTTGAGAAAGCTTGTTTTAACTCAGGCCTCAAAAAACAATACTGAGTACTGTGTAAATTGCATGAAAACATTAACATTTCGCTTTTCCCCCTGTTTTCCTTCATCTGTTGTTGTCGAAATGGAAGGTACAATTTTATTCATCTGTGTATATGATGTGTGGTGATTAAATAACAATACTCGGCTTATGTAAATCGAACCACGGCGCCGCATGTGCAAATCTGGTTGCACACACTAACGAATGGGAAAGCATATATACCCCCTGAAAGTTTCAAAACCGTTTGCATCGCCAGTTCGCTGTCACTCATCACTTCAAGTAGGCGTGTCTATCTGACGTGTCGTAAATATTGCCAGTTTGAAAACGTAGCAGTGCATCGATTTAAAATCTTTGGCGAAAAAAAAAAAAGAAAAAAGGCTATTAAATTTTTTCGTAAGTTAACCGAAAATTGTGGCAGAATGCACGTCACGCGCACGCATGTTTGAGCGGTAAAAGAGATTCCTGAAGGTCGTGTGGATGTTGAACTTGGTGAACGTTGTGGCTGCATAGATTCCCATGCACAATTTGTCTAATAGTCTCCATAAAGATGGAAATGATTTCTGCAATCATCCTTTTGCCTGAATCGTCTATAGATTATTTGGAATGATTTGTTCGTTTTTTGTTTTGTTTTTTTGTTTTTTTAGTGGGGGGTATATGATTTTTGTATTTTTTGGACATTTTCACTTGATAACTGAACTGCGGTGATCTTCGGCATACTTTCGTCCTCGACACCCTCCCTGAATCCCCAAGAAATGCCCTCTCGTTCGCTTCTCTGTCCCTAATCTCTCACTTGAAATTAGTCACTCTAATTTATCCTATTTGTTTGTTCAAAATTTGTATCTGAATGTATGCTGTTTTATTTTGCAGTTCGTTTGCCATAAAACCCAAAGTGAAAAACAATTCCGTCAGTTCAGAGAAAAGGTAATAATTTCCTTCTATGTTATTAACCAAATTGGAAGACACTTAATTAAACACATTCAAATGCATTTATGATCTTAATTCAGGTTGGCTTTAATATATATTAAAAATTTCGAAAAGATTAACGAGACCAGCTTGCTAACCTTGTGCCTAAGTGAACTGCGATAGAAAATGTAAACTGTTTTTGTTTCAATATGCAATGCGCAATTAAACATATATGCAGTGTCTGTATATATTTCTGGGATGAGGAATTGTAATTTACACTATTTACAATACTCGGACTGTTATCCTCATATTTGTGGCCATATTCACGACGTTTCGGCCTTTGTACGCTCCAGCCTTCTTCAGATGACTGGTATTTCGAACAGAACTCCTTATTTCGTCCACTGGGGTAGATTGTTCTAGTTCCACGCGTCATGCCTTTTCTGGATATCTCAGTTTCAGTTCTTTTCCCTTTAGTAACTCAACTCTTACATGGCCCAGTGGACAAAAGCGTTGGTTGAAGTAATCCAGTGACTTGGAGAGTTGACTTACTAAAGGGGAATAAGTGTGATATCTCAATATCAGTTGTTTCCCTTTAACTCAACTCCCACAAGTTTTTGTTCACCTCTGCTGTTGGCAGGTATTGAAGTCACAACTCTTTGGGTCAAGTCACTAAATTACCAATGCTTCTGCTCAATGGGCCATGTGTCATCAAGGACAAATATCCAGTGTTCCAATTAAGAGAAATACATCCAGACTCCGAATTTTGGTTCTTATAAGCGATCGTATAACTTTAAACGAATTTGCAAGAAAAAGTAAATGTGATTTTTTTTTTAAATAATCCTGTTCTTACACAATTGATCGTAAGAAAAAGATCTACTCCTTGTAACCGATGTTCCATTCAAACGTAATCGACATAGAAATTAGCTTGAAATAATTTCCACTAATTTTTTTCGTTTTTTTACGTAACCCACTTTTTTTTTTTAATAAAGATAAAATTGAATTGAAATTTTTAAAATCTAGTTTCAATAACATTACAATTAAAGTAAAAAAAATCAAGCGTCCTGATGCTTAATGAGAATATATATTTGTCGAAGAATTCCTCAACTAAAAACTGGAATTGTTCTTTTCTTAAGGAGATACGTATATTCTACGGAAGTCTGCATAATATCACAGAAAATCAGAAAAAGATTTTGATAACTAAATAACGATACTATGAATCTGTATGAATAAAGAATTTTGTCATAAATGCTGTGAAGTTTTGCATCAATGTAACAAATGAATTTTTTAAGTGATTTCGATATTAGTAACTGCGTTTCAATACACGCATAGATAATAAATTCATGTTTCTTCAAACCCAGGAGAAGGAACTTGGTACAAGACACTTTTAGTAACTAGTTTACTCAAAACATTTTTTGTTTTGAGTATTCGGGTTCAAGAATTCAATATAAGACAGTTATTTGTTTATTGAGACGCAGCTCAAGGAAGATAATACAAGCATCTTTTAATAACGTTTTGCTTCTTGAGACAAAGGCTAAGGTATTCAATAAAAGACACTTTTTTAATCATTTCAAAGCAAGGTGACAATGCCACTAGAACTCATGGAGGTACAGGGAGTAAAAGTGGTAGAGAATGAAAAGATTGAAAATGGAGAGGATTAAGGAAATGACCAAAAAAGGAACAGATTCAAGAAGGCGGAAGATGGCATTAAAGTGTTTGAAGTTTGTAGTTATCAGGAAAGCAAGAAATTGGGAGTTCCATATGTAGGAAGTGCGAGAAAAAACTGTTAGAGTAGAAATGACGATCGAATCTAACTAATTTAACAATAAAACGGTGAGACCTAGTTGCCAATCTAGTTGCATGCTTAAATTCCTGTGCTCCACCAGGAAATAAAATTCGTCCTAGAAGTTACCATTAAAACATTTGTAGAACAGGCAGAGGGAAGACGCGTCACGTCGATGACCACGTGACTGGAGATGAGATACCAGGTCAGGATCAATTGAATTGCAGACCTTTCTCTGGATATTATCAAGAATCTTGAGATGCACAGTAGGAGCACCAGAACAAATATGGTAACAGTATTCAATACACGGATTCTGACGAGATGCTTTTTCTGGCACAACACAGCGAACCAACCTTCCTGGCAGCATGTGTAGCAGTTGACTCGCTATAGCCGCTCCCCCTCAAGTCAGTGGAAAACGTGTGACCAAGAAGTCGTATAATGTTGCTCTCCTGAAGTTCAGCATCACCCATGCCGATGGGAAGCAGAACAGTTTCTTTGCGTTGACTAAATGAAAACAGTTTTGTTTTGGAGGCGTTCGAATTTACAAGCCATTTCTTGTCCCAGTTAACCACTGACTGAAGGTCCTTTTCAAGAATAGTTACCATGCTGACTTTGTCGAACCTATTTGATTTGCAACCAAAGAAGGAGTAAATGGTAGTGTCATCTGCATAAATATCTAGTTGGTCACTGATGACATCAGAGAGACCATTGATGGAGATCAGTAGCAGCGTAGGTCCAAGGATAGAGCCCTGGAGGATCTCTGTGTGCGTATGAAATGATCAGGAAGCATGCCCGTTCCATACGACATTCATTACTCGATTGGTTATGAACGATTGAATTAAGTCAAATATACATCCCGTGACACCGTAGCCATCGAGCTTGCATCGAAGTCCATCATGCCAAACCCTGTCGAACGCCTTCAAGATGTAAAGAGCTACCGCCCGGTGTTCGATATTTTTATCTAAAGCTTGATAACTTCAAAGATGGCCGTTAAGACATTGCTAGTAGACCTACGAAACGGAAACCATATTGGTTGTTCGAAAGGAGGTCGTGCTTAGTTCGGCATTTATTAGGGTCTCGAATACTTTGCCAAATAGAGGTAAAATACTAATAGGGCGATAACTTGATGTGTCAGTGCGTTCCCTAGAGCTCTTAAAAACAGGACACTTTTAATAACAGGCTTTTGTTTCTTCGGATTCAGGCTAAGGGATTTAATGCAGATTACTTTCAACAACAAGTGTTGTTTCTTGAGATCCAGGCAATGGAGTTCAATATGAGGTTCTGTTACTAAGAGGCTTTTATTTGTTGAGATTCAGACAAAGGATTCAGTATAAGACACTTTTAATAACAGGTTTTTGTATCTTGGGAATCAGACAAAGAAATTCCTTATGAGGTACTTTGTAAAAACAAGTTCTTGTTTATTGGGATTCAGGCAAAGGAATTCAATACAGAACACTTTTAATAACAGGTTTTCTTTCTTGAGATACAGGCAAAAGTATTCAATATGAGGTACTTTTAAAAACAGGTTTTTGCTTCTTGAAATTCAGTATAAGGTAAATTTGAAAGCAGGTTATGTTTCTTGAGATTCGTGCAAATGAATTCAATATAAGGTACTTTTAATAAAAATGTTTGTTTTTTTTTTTTTGTTGGTGTTATGGGACCTTACCTATAACGACAGAGTGAACTCTTCGAGGATACTGCGCCTCTTAAGAGAGAGGGACAAGACGGAATCGAGTCATGAGCAGTCTCTGACTGTTTGCGTCTTCTGTCGAACTCTCTGCTTTGGCAGAGAGGAACCCGAACGAGGCTTTGTCGAAGGGCAAAGTTTCGTCCGGAAAGGTAGACAGTCCCTGAACCCGTTTATACTGGTTCTAAATGGGCATATTTTTGGCCGAGCCTACGGGCTCGGGGAGCCCACATTAAGCCGGCCTTGTACCACATTCGACCCACGTGGGAGGGTTGTTAAATATCGAGACGGAATCGAGTCGTGAGCAGTCTCTGACTGTTTGCGTCTTCTGTCGAACTCTCTGCTTTGGCAGAGAGGAACCCGGACGAGGCTTTGACGAAGGGCAAAGTTTCGTTCGCGGAGGTAGACAGTCCCTGAACCCCTTTATACGGGTTCTAAATG
>OZ038477.1:52590733-52595733 GCA_964036315.1 Acanthosepion esculentum
CTCCTTCTTCTCTCTCTCTCACTCTCTCTTTCTCTCTCTTTCTCTCCTTCTACATATCTATCTATCTATCTCAGTCGGTTCATATCTATCTATCTATGCATGCATGTATGTATGTATATATCTATCTATCTATCTATCTATCTATCTATCTATCTATCTATCTATATGTATCTATTGGTTTATATCTATCTATGTATCCACGTATGTATGTATGTATGTATCTATTTATAATCGATCTATTGATCTCAATCGGTTCATACCGATTTATCTACCTATCTATTTCAGTCGATTCATATCTATGTATGCATGCATGTATGTATGTATATATGTATGTATTTATGTATCTATCGATCTATCTGTATCTATCGGCTTATATCTATCTATGTATCCATGTATGTATGTATGTATGTATGTATCTATCTATTGATCTCAATCGGTTATCTATCTATTTATTTATCTATCTATCTATCTATCTATCTATCTATCTATCCCAGTTTGTTTGTTTGTTGTTTGTTTGTTTGTTTGTTTGTTTCTATCTATCTATCTATTGATCTCAATCTGTTATCTATCTATTTATCTATCTATCTATCTATCTATCGATCTATCTATCTATCCCAGTTTGTTTGTTTGTTTGTTTGTTTCTATCTATCTATCTATCTGACCTTTGGGATCAGATTTTTCCAGCACTTTTTAATGCGTCTCATATCTTTCTCTCGTCTGGTCATTGGTTAAGCGATCTTTTCTATGTTTCAATATTCTTTTTTATTTATTCTACCCTAAAATACATGGAGGTAAACGTATAATAATACAATCATTATAAGAAACAAAGAAATGCAAGATAATATAGAGAAATAGGTAAACACGCATAAAACAACGTCGAATGCAGATGTATTTGTGTTCTTGTGCCAGGGTAAGTCGTATAAATAATGTTTCATGTACACGTCTTGGCAAAGAATATATAAAATGAGGATCAGAATATCAGGTGGTAGATCGGTGACCCCCGTTCCACCTTAATTCAATTTTATTTACGTCAACTTAAATTAGTTTTCTCTTAGGATCAATCTTATAATTTTAAAACTTTTTTAAGATATACAGCCCGCCCCACACACAAACATACACACAGAGACATACACGCACACAGATATACCAGAGGGTACTGAAAAGTTTTCTGATATTTGTTCATTTGGTCAGCTGAGAAATTGATAAAAATGAGTAATTTTCATCACTACTCCAAACGTGTGTGCGCGCACACCTGCACACGCGTGTATATATGTGTGTGTGTGTATATATATATATATATATATATATATATATATATATATATATATATATATGTGTGTGTGTGTGTGTGTGTGTGTGTGTGTGTAAGCAAATATGTGGATGTAGATCCGACAGTATGATGAAAATGTGGAAAAGACAAAGCAAAGTCCGAATATGTGAGTTTACTGTTTTTTTATTTTGTTTTTCAAAACAAAAAACAAAATAAAAAAACAGTAAACTCACATATTCGGACTTTGCTTTGTCTTTTCCACATTTTCATCATATATATATATATATATATATATATATATATATATATATATATATATATATATATATATATATATATATATATATTATATATATATATATATATATATATATATGGGGGGGGAGGTAGAGAGAGAGACACAGAGAGAGAGAGAGATGGAGAAAGAAAGTAAAATTTGACCTAATGACAAAAATACCAGAAACTTTTGAACTTCTTGTTTCTTGTTTTCTGGAGAGAAAAAAATTCGGTAAAACCTGAAACCATTATCTTAGTATGTCCTTCTCATCGCCAGTCATATTAACATTCATTTTGATCATATTTGAAAGTTTCACACACCCTGATAGATAGATAGATAGATAGATAGATAGATAGATAGATAGATAGATAGATAGATAGATGCAATATCTCGACTATTTACTCTTCTTAAGCTCTGATAATAATTATGCAAAAAAGATGACATTATTCTAAGTTGGTATCCTCCCTCATTCTGTCATTTCTTTAAGCTTTTTTGTTTTTCTTTTCTTCCGTTTTTTTTTTAATCATCGAAAATACCCCTGCCACGGTCCAAACACTAATCAAACTAACTCCCACTTCATACATATATAACGTTTCTTCTAGGTAAACACACACGTGGGTCTGAATTCACACAACTTAAATCAAGAGAAAGAAAGCAAGATGGAGAAAGCGATAACGATGACTATGACTGACTGAATACGAGGTTGTTCTTCAAGAATGGACGGCCGACGCCGACTCATACCTTAGAGATATTTACTTTGCGCTATTAAATACGGATTTCTACTACATTATTCTGAGCATACTTTTGCAATTATGGTTTAATTACAAATGATTTCGGACTCAGCTTGATTTTTGTCGGATTTTACTCATGATTTGCACTTAACAGCGTCTGGTTTACGCTGATTTTCATTGCCTTTTTTTTCTCTCCTCACAGTAGTGGAGAGCGCACAGGTGAACGTTCGCAAAATACCGTTGCCCAATATTTTCGGGTAAGTATCTATTTAACCATTTTTACCTGAACCATTCGGAGTTAGTGATTTTTCGCATAGATACCAAAGTTTAATTTTACGTGGTTTCAATATCTTGTGTTAACTTTGTGCAACTTCACGTATTAGATTCGGTTTTATTGTTTATAACTTCAGAGATCAAAGATTTTTCGCTTCATGTCATGACGCAAATATGAAATCATTTCCATTATATTAACACAATAATTAAGTTATTCGTGAAAAACTTTATTTAGTTATTTGCTTCATAAAACTGCTTTTTATGATCATTTAATAATAAAAGTATTATCTAATTTCTTAATTTTAATTTTCGATTGTTTATTTAAAATTTTATTTTTATCGTTTTTCTTTCGCAACGCTAAGGTTGTTTTACATTCTAGAACTGCATAGATCGGAAATACATGAACTGAATTATTTGGTCAAATCACATCAGAAACTAATTTTTATTCCCAATCTATGTTCCTTATTTAACGTCCGTGTGTTGCGATAAAAAAAGCAACAATTATAATCTTAAAAAATTAAAAAATTGATAAAATCTTTTCAAAACGAAACGTTCATTTTTCAAGTAATTCATTCATTTTCATTGTTTATCGAAAAAGATAAATTGAAATGGCGACCTGTGTAATATAAGTATGGAGCTGCCATATGTAAAAAAAAATGTATATATATTCGGTTTCAAGTAAAAGTTAAAAAATAATATGCCGCATGTACA
Source organism: Acanthosepion esculentum (assembly GCA_964036315.1). Taxonomy (NCBI): domain Eukaryota; kingdom Metazoa; phylum Mollusca; class Cephalopoda; order Sepiida; family Sepiidae; genus Acanthosepion; species Acanthosepion esculentum. The sequence goes on from OZ038477.1 coordinate 52,593,996, forward strand.
GTTTCATAACTATCTTTGAATGAAAAAGTTTGACGCGTATGATTCTTAGAAATTTTGAATATTCCCGTTGAATAATTATACAATGAAAAAATATTGCAATTACCACGTCTAATAAAGACGATCAGTAAAACACGTCTGCCATTATGAATTGAAATGAATCCATAAAATGATTTGGATTTTGCTTATAGTAAATAACTGCATTTAATAGGATTTTCACGTCTTTTTTTTATTTTTACATAGACTAAAATAATTACTCTCTTCCGATTATCGTTCTGGGAAATATCAAAGGATATCAAACTAATTTATGAAGTAGAGCAAGAAAACATATTTTATAAAAGGTAGAATTAAATCTTGGACTAAAAAGCACGGTCTTCATAGTAAAGCATTGTGATTAAATAAGGAACAAGTTGGAGAGCCTTTATGAATTTTAGCATCATCAGGAATTTTGGGATGCCCTAAAACTTCTGATGAAGTTAAAATAAAATAGCGAAACGTAAAATTCTTATGAAAATTTTCTTACTTGTTCCTTATTTAATCCTTCTGTTAGATTTAAGCCATATTAAATAAAGTTTTGTATTAAAATTTGAGTTTCATACACTAATGACAGTTGTTTTTGCGTGTATATGAGCGTGCGTATTATATTAATTGCTCAGTTAAATAATAGATCATAGCTTAAATGTCTATAGCTGGTTAATGCTGGTGTGACTTTTAAATGTATAAATGGGTGACGTAAAAACACAATACTTTTATTTTTTATACGCATTTCTTCACACATATGCAAATAAAACAAATATGTGAACGTGCGTTTATGAACACGCATACACACAATCTCTACCTTTCCCTCTCTCCTCCTCTCTCTCTCTCTCTCTCTCTCTCTCACACACACACACACACACGTAATATAGTAAAGCTCGTGCTGAAGCATAACACTTTATAAATACAGTGCTCAATAAGAAGAGATAGAGTATTAATAGCACAAATAAAATGAAATGTTCATTTATCTCGTCCCTACTCTCAGTTTCAAAGAGATTATATCCACACTGACGAAAGGGTGTAATCACACACACACACATACACACACACATATATATATATAAAAGGCCGCGAAAGAGTTAAAAAGCAACCCCGACATCGTCATCAGACGAACTGATAAAGCTAACACATACGTTATTCTGGATAAAGCCGATTACCACCAAAAATTAAAGAATATTGTCGACGACCGGACTAAATTCACAAAACTGAAAAGAAATTCCACGGAGACTTTAAAAAGGTCCGTCAACAAACTAATAACAGATCACAACGCTGAAGTAGGTTCCCTGAAAATTCAAATAATTGTTGGAGATTACCAACCGGGATATTTATATGGAAACATAAAAACCCATAAACCAGGATACCCGCTACGACCAATTATTTCCCAGATCCCAACACCTATCTACGAGCTATCGAAATTCCTGAACGACATCATCACTCCATACCTACCTACCAATTACAGCATCGCATCTACCCATGAATTCCTGTAAATTTTAAAGTCTACAACAAAAAAAAACCAAGGTATAATAGCGTCACTTGACGTCGAAAACGTATTTACAAATGTCCCCGTCAAACAAACAATTGACATTATCCTCAATTCCGTACACTCTAATAAGTCTATCCCTCCGCCACCCATCAAACCACCCATACTAAAAAAACTACTACACGCATGCACAACCAAAGTCCCATTCTATGACCATAATGGCAA
>OZ038477.1:52600733-52650733 GCA_964036315.1 Acanthosepion esculentum
GAGGTGGGAGGGGGGTTCTAACGGAAGTCTTCCTTTTTGCATCGTTACGAGGCGGTTTTCTTTCCCTCACCGTGCCTTTGCCTGTGTCTCTTTCTGATAGTGACCACTGCCTTATAGAGATCATTTTCTTGTGATCTTTATCTAAAAATATAGTTTGTCAAGTCTGGCTTCATTCAATGACCCTTTTTGTCAGTGTCGTTTGACATGGCCCTTTTGAAGTCCACTTCACTTAGCTGATAATCATCAAGACGATAAATGTCTGAAACAGTTTCTATGAGAATTCTGTTATTTCCATTTAACAAGATATCAACTGACACTGCTATTACTACACCGCCCCCTTCTTAAAGAAAAAATAGTTAAATATATTTTTTTGTTGATTTCCTCTCGAATCTTGCTCGTTACAGCTATATTTAGGATTTACAACATGCACAAAAGAATCAACAAGTAAATCAAATGAGCAATTTCAACAATACGGGAAATAAAATAAAGAAAAATGAGTTCAGTGAATTCCTCTTGAGAAAGAATAAGCGTTCGTTGTTGAAAGAAACTAGGCATAAATGTAAAAATAACTTTGCGACGTCCATTTGATGATATCAGGGTAAGGATTTTTTAATTTTTTTTTTTAGGGAATAAATCGATTGTGTAAGCGTTTGCTTGGATTGATTAATATCAACTTTCAATTGGTTCTCTTTTAACATTATCACTAATTATTTGTTTCGTCTGTCCAGTGTACCAAATTCATCTATTGTTCAATTTGAGGTCAGGACAGAATAACCCCGAAGAGCAACTTCAACTATCAAAATTATTACGCAATTTATTATGATTATTATTATTGAGTGACAGAACAACACGCCAACTAAGTGACACCAAGTACAAATATATGAAGCCAATATACCCATCATGACACACAGGCTGATGGGATCATGATTTGATTTTTGAGTGATTCGTTTTTTACGGCTTATCAACCCTTTTCAGGTTATTTAAAGCCAGAAAATACTTTTAGATCGGATGAATTTTTATTTCCGATAATAATGGTTTAGTGATGCAAGTTTCACCAATTAGCTCGTAGCTTGGAGGAGAGGTGGATTCATGCCTTTCCGCAGGGCTAAGTGAATATAACGAACCCAATGGGAATTGGAACCCGATGCTCCGATTAACAATTTCGAGCCATTATCCATTACACCACCTGCACATCCATGTCTACAGCACGTGGCATTCCCATCTGGGTACTGACAAGGAACGATGTTAAGCAACTTCGGTGATCGCACGGAAATTGGTGCTTCAACGGGATGTGGCTGTAAGCTTAATAGGATTATAACAAGCTCATGCCTCATGTATGATAGTGTCAAGCTTTGATAAAAGCAATGCATAATTATCTAGGTGGGACCCAGTTAGAAATATATTCAGGTTGGGTAACTCAGTTCGCTCAGACGGTTTCCTATTGAGGATTTTCCCAAGTATCTAAATGTGACTCCAAAGTTGTTTTTGTTGCTTCGTCCTTCAAACTCATGATGCTACCCCCACTACTCCTGCTCACGAACAGAGATGCACAGTGTGCCACCCTCAAGATAACACGCCTAACTGATTCAGCCAAATATACGCAATATGGTGAAAGGTTTTGATAAAAACTCTAGTCCTAAAAATTACCATCTTAGGAAAAGGAAGAGGTAAAGGAAAAATGGGCTGACAACGTCGCTGAGTGAACTAGAAGATCGTTCACAGAAATTCTGGGATATGAACGCAACCGCGATATATGGAGAGAATTGGTCCGACTACAGCTGATGATGAGGATGATGAGGATGATGATGATGATATTGATGATGATGATATTGATGATGATGACGATGATGATGACGATGATGATGACGACGATGACGATGACGATGATGATGTTATAGAATATGACAAAAATATATTTTTATTCTAAAGGTGATAAAAATTAAAGAAAAATAAACGGCTGTCTATTTAAGTGTCTAATTCCTGAATATTATAAAATCCATAAAAAGACGCATGCGCATTATTAAGGACATAACTATCTAAATATAGGTAAGGGTACAAAGTACAGTTGGTTTTATTAGAGTCCGTAAAAACCGCAAAGTAGGCGTTTTGTCAAAGTATTTTTTTTCCAGACAAATCAGTTTATTAAAATTTCATCGATTGGTTTGTGAAATTGAACGAAAAGTAAGAGTTTGTAAATATCTACAAAAAAAGTTAGCTTTATCAATACAGGAATCCATTAATTAGTGCGGCTAATGTGTACATAAAAGGATAGGCACTAATCGAATTAAGCGAATTAATTAAATATAATAACTTATAAGAAATGATGTAATTTGTATCTCAAATTTTAGTCTCATTCACAATTAGTTTCTAATTTGCATACTTTTTAATTAAAATATAGGTACATATTTCATATTTTTGGAAATTTTCCAAATTTATCAAAATCATTAGTATTTTAACCTAAAAGTTTTATTCATAATCTTTCCATAGTAAATACTACGCCTTTTATATTTCAATATTTTTGAATAAATGTAAATTTCTGCATCTAATTATATCGTCCACTTTTTAAAATATCAGAAATTTCCTTTTAACACCGTCAAAATAATCATAAAAAAATCAAAATATTCAAAAAATTTCAATAGAGACAAATATTCAAATATGTATTATTACTAATATAATATGTATTATTATTATCGGCTTAGATTATATAAAAAATAATAATAATAAATCAATTTCCAATTACTATAGTTTAACTGAAGAATGTTTTACTGCACTAATCGAAAACGCATTAATTTAATGCGCATTAATCGAGGGACTAATATACTAAATACTGTGAAGATTTTCAACAAGTGTCAGCATACTGCAAAAAAATTCTAGTATATTAAAATATTGTAAACCTTTTTTCTTTTATTTTTATTTTTCACTTCAGAACTCGTTGGTTGATTTATTGGCAAAGATGAGTTCCGCTGACCCTCATTTTGTTCGGTAAGACACTTTTTATTTTTATTTTATTTTCATTTTATTTTTATATTTTTTATTTTATTTCATATTTATTTTTGTTTTATCTTTATTTATTATTTCACCCCAAGTTAGGTAATGAAATAACTAAAACACAAGAGGTTATTGGAATATGAGAGAAAAAAACACTATTAAGGAGATAGAACAATAAAAGAACAAGAATTAAGAAGATAACGGTTGACATTGCATTTAAATTTTTGAAGATCAAAGTTGGCTGGAAAACAAGAAACCGAAAGAGTGTGCCACAAACGAGAAGTCCGACTGAAGAAACTGTTAGCATAAAACTTACGGTTATATCTAGCCATTCCATTTGTAAAATGATGAGACTTTGCCGTCAATTTAGTAATACGCTTAAATTCATAAAGACTAGGTTCTATAGAAAAAAGGACAATCCCCCCCCCCCACTATTTTAACATAAAAAAATTATCAGTAAAAACTCGCACTATACTTGAGCATAGGTTATTGGAATATAAGAGAAAAACACTATTAAGAACGAGTCAAGATAACTAGGGACTGCCTACACCGCATACAATTCATGTAGTCTGACGGAAACATAAAGGTGGAGTCTATTAATGCATGAATCTTACCACAATGTTATAACTTCTGGCATTGTTTATAGTAACCGTTGTTCATAAGCGGTTTCCTATCTAAGTACTAACCAGGGTCAAGATTTCTTCGGTAATTAAACGATAACTGGTGACTTCAGTGTTATTTAATCACCGTCTGCAAGTTTACACATATTCTTTAATGATTCACCCTAAGAAAGGCAATAAAGCCACTAAGACGTAAGGGGGTTACTGAATGTTAGAGAATATGAAAAGAAATAACAATATTAAAGAAGAAAGTAATAAAAGAACAGGAATTAAGACGACAATAGTTAATGATTGACATTTCATTTAAATTTTTGAAGATCAAAGTTGGCTGATAAGCTAGAAGCAGAAAAAGAGTTTTACAAGCGAGAAGTGCGATAGAGGAAACTGTTAGCATAGAACTTACGGTTATATCTAGCCATTTCAATTGTAAAATGATGAGACTTTGCCGCCAATCTAGTACTACGCTTAACTTCATAAAGACTAGATTCTATAGAGGAAAAGGCGACCCCCACTATTTTAACATAAAAATTGATCAGTAAAACTCACGCTATACTCGAGCATATCTGTTGTTTAGTTAATTACATTTTATACCAAATTATTATAAATATACATTTTCCCTTATAATTTGGCTACAATGGACGAATATGTTTTTTTACAGAAATATTCACATAGCAATATTATGCAATGCCCACAAAGATTAAATTTATGATTATTTCTTTTCATTTTTATCGTGCCAAATTATTATGTATGGGGAGGCAACACACTAAAACACTAATTATGTATTGATCGTCATTAAAATGCAAGGTTAGAATAAAGACTCATAAAAAAAACATATAAAACTTATATACATGATATACTAAATTTGGGTAACTGTATTGCATGAAGATAAGTTTCGTACGTAAGCCGGGGGAATTATTCATAAAGCAAGACTAAAAATGTTTCTCAAAAATTCATTGTATGACTGTGGTGTCATTTAGTTTGTGTCTAGTACACTTCAAGGTCCAACCAACTCATCTTCTACCATTACAGTCCAAAATATGATGTACTCGTAGCCTTGCTAACGACTTGCAACGGCTCTCTTCTTTGCAACCTATCCCACACTCTGGTCTTATTAAAGTTAGCTTGACATTGGTCGACAAAAAAGATCATTTGAGCAGCTTTTTTAAATATTTTCACAGACGTCTCACTTTGTATTAGGTTTTCAAAGGTGATCAAATATCAAGCTTGACACATTTTGCAAGATGGCGGAGAATTTAACAATGAGGTGATTTGAACACGTTACTTCAATCGCTCTACACAAATATATTTCTGCAGCACAAGGCTTTTTTTCAGACACTTTACGCTTAATTTGAGGCACTTGTCGGTTTTATTACCCTGGAATTTCAGTTATACGATCATCTATCGAATTTATCAGGAACGTCAGCTTATTTTTTCACTGTTTCACAAAAACTGTTAAGCATCTTCACTATTTCAAGAATTAAAGTTTCTTTTCAAATTCTTCCCTTCTTCTTTATGTGCCGTGTCCTCTCAGGGCGTAGGCGATCATGGCTCTCCAAAATTCTCTGTTTTTGTATCTCTTAATAAATTTTGCCTGTTTGCTATTTCTCCTAAATCCTATTCCGCCATTCATTTACTCAAGCTCACTAAGTCAATTATGCGCTGTTTTCCTGTCTCCCTCTTGCCTTCAATCTGTGCTCTATCAGATTTTGCAATCCCTCTTTCCTCATTAGGTGCCCTAGAAATTTCAACTGTCTCTTCATGATTTTGAGTATAAGTTTCTTTTTTGTTTCACATTTTCTCTAAAACTTCATCGGTCCATGATATCCTCAGCATCCTCCTGTAGAACCACATTTCTATTGCTTCAAGGCTCTTCTTCATATTTGAGAAGATTGTCCAACATACATTGCCATACAGAGCAGATATCACGTAACAGTTTAGTTATCTTTTCTTTGTTTCTAACTGTTTTTTTCTGTTTTTCCATACTCTTAGCTTTTGGAATACATCTTTGGCTATCCCAATACGCCTTCAGATTATAATGTCACACTTTTCATCCTCTGTTAGAACGCTTTCCAGATATTCAAACGTTTGTACTTGTCTGATATGTTTCTTAATTTAATAATTTTGCTATGGTTCCCTAATTATTTGACAGACTAAAAAATCTTAAGTACTGTAAAAAAAATGTCTTTCGTTTGTTTACTAGAAAAAAGAATGTTTGCATTTTGCTGTGTTAATACTAGTCAGTGTTGCCAATATTTGTGCTAAATTATTCTTCTCCATCTTTTGTGTAAATAAATTTAGATTAATTATTATTATTTTACTTAATAATAATAATACACCGATGTTACACCAGGCATAGATCTCATGACTTCTTTGTTGATTAGAGGTTTAAAATGTACATGTGCCGTGGTGAATTAAAACGGACTACAGTAAATATCCTGATCGGTACCACATATTTGCTTGTCAGTTGCTTAACCTTAACAAGATTGGCATGTCATCTCGGAGATGACGCATCTCTGTTTATGAGCGGGAGTATTGGACATCGTGGCAAGGAGATCGGGAAGATTTTCTTTTTTAAGCTTGAAGGACGAGTCAACAAAGACGATTAGATAGTTGGGAACACTCTCAATCGGAGACCATCAGAGCGGACTTGGTTACCAAAGATGACAGTATTTTTTTTAACTGGGCTCCACCTGTAATATTGTGCACTGTTTTACCAAAACTTGACACTGTATCACATATATTTGGCTATGAGGCATGAGCCTGATAATCTTATCAGGCCGGGTGACATGATTAGTATATTGTGCTTCGTATATTTGTTCCCTCACTTAATTGGCGTGCTGTTCTCGCACTCATTACGAATAATAATAATAATAATAATAATAAGAAGAAGAAGAAGAAGAAGAAGAAGAAGAAGAAGAAGAAGAAGAAGTAGAAGTAGTGGTGGAAGTGGTGCTCTGACGCTACACCAGTCATGGATCGCAAAGCTACTGATTGATTGGAGGTGTTTCCATGTATATGTTTTAATTCACGAAGACAAAACATATACATGGTAATACATCGATCAATTAAGATACGCTACAGCTAATATCCCATTCATTACGACATATTTCCTTGACATTAACCAGTTAACCATGTCTACTTGGGGACTCACGCACTGTTTATATCTGTTCATGAGCGGGAGTAGTGGAGGCAGATCATGGCCAAGTGTCGAGAGGGTTGCACTTTGTTAAGTCTAGAGGATGAGATGGCCGAAGTTACTTGGAAATCAGATCTAGATACTTGAAAACGCCCTCAAGCGGAAAATCGCCTGTGTGGACTAGGCTAATGTGAGATATATTTACTATTTCATCAATCGTACTATTAGGTATCATCATTTTACTGTTGAAATAGCTTAGATGTAACTGTAAGTTCTATCTAATAGCTTCTCTTGCATTTCTCGCTTGTGGATCTCTCTTCCGGCTTTTTGATTCTCAGTCAACTTTGATCTTCAAATTTTAAATGCAATCTCAATCTTCTGTATTCCTAATTCTTGTTTTTTTATTGTTCTCTCTCCTTATTGGTGTATTTCTTTCTCGTTTTCTCTAACACTCAGTAACCCTTTGTGTCTTAGTGGCTTTATTTATTTATATTTTTATTTTTATTTTTATTTTTTTTTGCTTGGGGTGAAACGATTTTTATCTATATATATTCTCTATATATGTATATATTCTATATACCTGCTATATTTATGAGATGATTGTAATTATTTACATTGATCGGACTGTTGCCCTCATTACATATGCTAGGCCACAAAAATCTCCTAAGCCGACCAAGTATAGCAATGAATACACAAGGACACATGGCCCAGTGGATAAAAGCGTTAGTTGACTCAAGTGACTTGACCCAAAGAGTTATGAGTTCAATGCCTGGCTACTGTGGTGGTGAACAAAAACTTTGAGGGAGATAACTGAGACATCCGGTAGAGGCGTGGTACGTGGAACTAGAACAATCTACCCCGGTAAATGAAATAAAGTGTTCAGTTCGAAATTCCAATCACCTGAAGAAGACCGGAGCGTACAATGGCTGAGATGTCATGAATATGGCAGTAAAGATAAGGACAACACTCCGAACAATGTAAATGGCTATATTCTCCTGGTATCAATTTAAACTGACTCCTTTTTTTCCTTTGTATTGTAACCATTTTGTTTAAAGTTCTTATAGTCTTGATTTCAAATGTAAGCTTTAAAATTTCCAAACATATTTCTGTGAAATTTTTCACTTGCAAAAATTGTAGTTCTTAATTATAGCTTAGATATATGTGTAAAAAGAAAGCGTTAATTGGCACTCTCACCAAAAGGATATTCGTTAATTTCTATTGTCAAATGTCAATTTAATAAGTAATAACGCAAAGAAGTGAACGCCTCTGTTGAAAAAAAAAAACTTAAATTAAACATTAAACTCGACAAATTCATTTAGGACGTTCTGTTTCACAATTTTGTAAATTTGGTGTTAATCTTTTAAAAAAAAATTTGCAGTTGATTATTTCACGAACTACTTTGAGGTTGTTAGTCAGGATCTGGACTTGTGCAAACAGATGAACAAAAAAAGCGTAAACCAGCTCCTCCAGTTTTGGAAAACTTCAATATTATTCTTTAAAATGGGGAGGGAAGGTCTATCGACGTAGTTGTGGACATTTTCATAGGAGATGTAATAGCTGAAATCTTAAACTAACGTTTGGTTATATGCAGAAATCAAAATAGCTACTACATGCAACGCCGGTGCTACGCTCGAGACAAACTAGGCGGTCGCCTATGGCACTAATAACATCTAGGGGCTTCAGAATCCTTATAAAAGGAGACCATTGGTTTGTGTTAATTGACCTATTGCAATCTTCCTAATAATCTGGTATAATCTGTTTTAACTGCTTTGTAAAACCTTACTGGGCAGTATGGAGGTGTTGCACATTGTAAGGCTGCCGTTAGGCGCTGTATCCCTGACAACAGTTCTAACTTCTTGTAAATACGTTATGATAGTGATGTATGTCATATTATTATCAATAGCACTAAATAAAATGCAATTACTTCCTCATTGGCCACATCACGTTGAAACACCTGTTCCCGTACGATACTGAAGTTAAGCAACGCTGAGCCTGTTCAGTACCTAGATAGGTAACCGTTTAGAAATACCGGGTACTGTAATGTTGGGTGGTACGAAATTGTTAATCGGAGAGCTGAGCTCCAATCTCGTTTGGTTCGTTATATTTACTTAAGTGCGAATACCTTTGGGAAAGGTGTGAATCCACCTCTTCTCCCCCCCCCCCCCAGCTATGCGTTAATTAGTAAGACTTTTATCATTAAACCATTATTATCTCCCGCAAAAAAATAAATTCTTTAAATAACCTGCAAAGGGGTGATAGATCGTAGAAAACGAATTAATTAAATTTCACTTCCTCCTACAACTACTACGACTACTACTATTACTCTTTTTTAGCAAATACGAGTTCCATCAGGAGTAGTTATGCTGTTGAGGATTTTTCAGCTTATAAAATAAGCGTACCGATTCAAATAAACGTTCCTCCGTGAATTTTTATATAAATTTAATAAACGTATCGGTACGAATAATATTCCTGGAAAATGTTTTGAAAAATAATGAGCGTTCTCTATCAAATAAGTATCGTACCGTGTGGGTGGGGGGTTAAAGGAAATACATTAGTCGTGAAGGTATTTGTATTTTTCATACACTAGAGTACCATTTTTACTTCTTTCTGGACGGTCATGGTTCTCGATAGTTTCCTGTATTTTTGTTGCTGTAAATAGCTTTTGTTCCTTTGTCTTCCATCGCTGTATGCTCTGTATGGTATAACCGCAAATGGATCAATTACGAATAGGAAGACTATACTGCGATAGTTTCCTAAAAATCAACGTACGAAATATGGGCTCTTCCCTAGGCGTGAACACTGACCATTAGTGTCGATATCAAATACACACAACTGTTCAAGTGTGTGTGTGTGTGTGTGTGTGTGTGTGTGTGAGAGAGAGAGAGAGAGAGAAAGTATGCAGGTACTGAGTAGAGCCTGATCAAGAAAGGTTTGTAATAAAACAAATATAACGTAGTTTGTTTTTCTCTATTGTTCACCCAGTAGAAAAATCAAAACGCCACTCAGTGTAGGCGTCAATTAAATGAGAATATTTTAAGAGTGTACAATGAGGGAGAAGAGCTGCATATTATGAGGACATGTTGGATAATAGATATATTTTATTACTTAAATGTTACTTTTAGTGGATACCTATACATGGTGCAATAGGTAAATTGTCGCCATTTTATATTTAAATTCCGCGCATGCGCATTCTTTGTTTTCATTTTGTTGGCTGCACAGTATAGTAGGGTCAGTTGGGTACCATCTGTGAGAAAAAGAGCGCCATGATGCAATACACTCCTCCGGAAATTTGGAAATGACATACTGTACGGCTTGGCATTCGCGCCGGAAGCTCCAATACGAACATTTCAGAATGTTTGTGTGTCAATATGAGGACAGTGTAGAGGATTCGGAAAGAGTTGGATGTGTCTAATGGTGATTGCTAAAATGTTTGGAATGATCGCTAGTGATGGCGACGTTATGTCGCCATTCACCTTCGCACAGGGTCTCAGACTCAACACGGAAGCCTACATCAAGTGCCTTGAGAAAGTAGTGCTGCGCTGGGTAAAAGAATAGGTAGCTTGAAGAACCTATATCTGGCAACAGGACTCTGCACCATTCCACACAATCAAGAGAAGCCAGTCATGGCTGACAAACAATTTCTGCGACAATATCACCACTTACATCTGGCCATCTAACTCCCCAGACTGCAACCCCCTTGATTATTATGTGTGGGGCCCAGTTGTGCGTGAGACCAACAAAACACTTTGTAACACAAAAGATTAGTGAAGACAAGGATTATGGCAGCATTCACTAACTTAAACAAGGAGACTGAACAGAAGAGATGCAGGAGATTCCGAAATCGCCTGAAGGTCGTGGTTGAAGCCAATGGTAATTTTATTGAATAAATGTACTCTTTATTATTTCAAGATATTTTTGTGGAATTTTGATAAATATATCTGTTAAAATGAAAAGTCAGTGTTATTCTCATTATTGGGTAATCTAAAGGACAATTTATCCATCGCACTCTGCGCACTCTGTATATTTATTTTACCGACCTCATTAAAGAAATATGCGCACTTCTACAGGATTCGACCTCATGGGTAAGGGAAGACGTCGTTAGGTCCAACGTGCTTTAAAACTCTCGGCCACGAAGTGCACTAATATGCAAGTATATTTGAATGGTGCCTTTAAACGCACATTTTTCCTCACTCTCGAAATATACATACCGGATTAGTTTCATTCTAACGACGGTTTTCTCCTGCCCGGGGAAGAGGGGGCGCAGGTTCGAATACTGCCGGAGAGGGCATATATTTTCTTTGATAAGATTTGTCAAATATTCATGCCGGTAGACGAAAATAAATATGCTGTTTCATAAATAAACAGAGCGTCTATTCAAATATGAGTATCCACGAAAAATAATGTTTAAGTAAGAAAATCTGTCGGATTAATAAGTAAAAATTAATCACTTCTTCATAACAGATATATGTAATTAACGGCGTCAAAAGATTAATAGTGTAGTGATTGAGAGAAAGTATCTTCTCGGAAGTCTGTTTCGCAATTCTGGCGAAGAAACCGTCTGAGTGACACTTACCACTGGAATATGAAGGTAAGGATGATGAGTTGACTCAGTGTACGTGATCTGGCGGGTCCTAGCTGTGAAGGTCTGAACTGGCGAAATCAAGGGTTGGAAAATGTAAATAGCGATAGAACGGCGAGAAGCTAGCAATGTATCGTCTGTGGTAGAGAGGCTGTAGAAAGAGAGAGCAATTCATCATCCGCAAGGCCGCAAAAACAAGGTCGAGGTTATAAAGTGAGGATTTGGCATCTCCAGGCGAGATATGGCAGGAATTATCCAATTTTTATCTTTTGTAAATATAGCGCACGACAGAATGTGTTAGGTACATTCTGAAGCAGCACAGGGGATCGATCATTTGCCAGCGTCTTGATCAATGGACTGGGTATACGAGTTCTGCTTGAGGCCTAGAGTGAGCTTGTGTCCGAATAGACATTCAAGCATAGAGTCTCATTGAGAGTACGCTCGTTTACAAAACAAAATAAGACACAAAACTAAAAACAGATGAATAAGAAAAGAACCGTGTCAAATAATGTTTTGTCTAACCAACAGAAATCACGTCGTAACATTTCAATAATACACTGATGTTCAGACATTAAATTTTTCCATTGCCCAATCGCTTTCTCAAATCGTGGACTTCCCTACTCGTTTCCCAAGCAAATTGAGCAACATTCTTCTCTACATGATTTATCTCTTCGCTCATCTATTAAACTGGAACCGCCTATCCACAGAACCTCTTTCCGTTACCAGCATAAGGATTGGGACTCACTCTGTGATTTTCTTCGTGACGCCCCTTTGTGCTGACAACATTAACTAAGTTGAAAAATTGCACCAGTGATGTTTATTCTTACCAGCGTGAACACTTTCATCCCTTCTCGGAAATACCAGGTGAAACCTCAATCCTCTCCATGGTTCAAATCAGCATGCTCTGACGCTATAGTACACAGGAACTACTACTTTACCTATACCAGCGTGATGGCTCTCATTACAACAAGCACCTATTCGTTGCTGCTCTCAATAAATGTAAGCGAGTCCCCGGAGGAGCAAAGTCCCTGTTTGCCGAGAGAATGAGGTAACGCATAGCCTCTAACAAGTTTGGCTTTCGTGATTACTGGCGGCTCTGTAATAGGGCATTAAATAAGTGTAAGGTCTCTAATCCTCCCCTCTTCAGTCAATATGAGGCGTTATCATCATCTGCTGATAAAGCTGAATGATTTGCCCGTAAATCTTCCTCAAACTCTACTCTTGACTCATCCGGAATATCCCTGCCTAACTTCCCTCTTAGAACTGAGTCTCTGTTGAGTAATATGTATATAACATCTTCCATGCTTTCTGCTATCATCTCTAACCTAGATCCCCACAAAGCATGATATTTCTGTAATAATCATTCAAAAGTGTGCTCCCGAACAGGCTTCTGTTCTCTCTAAATTGTATAATAAATGCCTTACTTCCGCCCCCCCCCCCCCGCTTTCCTGCCTGCTGGAAGTCTTCATCTGCTGTTCCAACTTTTAAGAACTCTGGATCACCAGAGTTCTTAAAGTCCGACCCTCCAACTATCAGCCTATTAGCCATCTACTTCTTTTGGGTAAACTCCTAGAGGTCATAATCAATGCTGAATTAGTTCATCATCTCTCATCACAGGGCCTCTTCTCAAACAATCTATTTGGTTTTCGTTTCTCTATGTCAACTGATGATGTATTGACGATAATTGCGGAAAGAATCTATCATGCTCTAGATAAAAACGCTTAAGTTCTGGCTGTAGCAATGGACATCTCGAAAGCCTTTGACAAGGTCTGGCATTCAGGTCTTCTCTACAAACTGAAAAGTTACGGTAGCTCCGGGCACTTTTTAAAACTAATCCAGTCTTTCCTATCAAATCGTTAAATGAAAGATATCCTGAACGGCCACTCGTCTAGATCCTTTCGTACTAACGCGAGTGTCCCCCAGGGATCCATCCTTGGTCCGACTCTGTTTCTAATTTTCATTGATGACCTCCCTGATGACATCAGCTCTCAACTTGGTATCTACGCTGGTAACACAACAATTTACTCCTGCCTCGATAATAAGGCTTATCAGCCCGACAAGTTCAAAATGGCAACCGATGTCCAAAACGACCTCAAGTCTGTTGTTAACTGGGGCAAAAGATGACTTGGCAATTTTAACGCCTCCAAAACTAAACTTAAACTATAAGTCTACCATTCGCCCATACCTAGAATATTGCTACAATATATAATTCAGTCCCCCTGCTATTTACCTTGAGCTCCTTAAGATCCAAAGAAGAATCAGCAATATTATTAGTCCCGATGTGGCAGCTCGGCTTCAGTCACTTTCCCACTACCGTAAGGTTGCCTCCCTGTGTCTTTTTCTATAAATACGTTCATGGTAATTGTTCGGATGAACTCTTCGCTATGGTACCTAAACATTTTGAATTTAAGCGCTGTGCGAAACTGGCGTCAAGATCTCATCAATTTACAGTCTAGCTGGCTAGATGTAGTGGTAAATTCAATACTAACAGCTCCTTATCTCGCTCTTCTCGCTTGTGAAACTCTCTTCCAGCTCCATGCTTTCCAGCTAACTTTAATATGCAAAAATTTAAATGTAATATCAATCACTATCTACTGTCCACCTGATTACCCTCTTCTCTTTCTGCTCATCATTATTGTTTCTATTCCTACTTCTTCCCCACCCTGTAACCCCTTGTGTTTTAGTGGCATTACTGCCTTGCATAGGGTGCAACAGATTAACAAACTTCTGCCTATTAATTATATATCCCCCGTATATCTACAGCATCATTAGAAACTTCTATTAAACTCGCCCCATTCACAACGCCGCCTGAATTGTGAATTAGTATGTCGAAGTTCAAATAATAGCGCGTATTTTTTGCCGGATTAAAAGAGAGTTTTGTCAATTTGCCGGACTGTAGGTGGTTTACTATATTCTGTCTTTCTTCTCTTCCTTCTTGCTTTCTTCCTTTACCCGACGAGCAAATAAAATGCAGGTACTCTGGTGAGTGTCAATTGAATGCAAAGTGAATTGACACCCACCAGTTGTACACTGTCCAAATATTCACGCAAACGGGTGTTTTTTCCTTTCTGACGTCATTTTTAGGAAATCCCTCTTTTCTTCCAAATACCTGGGTACATGACACAGGTTAACACATCCTATATACATTTTCTTATTGGATTAATTAAAAATAAAAAGAAGATTATTGACAATGGACTGGGATATTCTATTTTTATATCATCCGAAACATTTAATTCAAGAAATGTAATTACGATTATTTGTAGTATTTAAGAAAAGGAAAAGGCGATAATACGAGATGAGATCATTACAACGCACTCAGATATAGATTTTGGTTTCATATGGTTTGGTTTCATATGGTTTGGTTTCATATGGTTTGGTTTATGGCATATCAACCTTGATGGGTTATTTAATGCTGAAAATTTTTTATTGCTAGTAATATTTTTTCCTTCAAAAATCTATTTCTGATAATTTTTTTTTTTTAATGTATAGCTGGTAATATGTTTTGTTCAAGTTATTTGTCCAGTTTTTTTTTTATTAAAAATGCATCATTTTTGTTAGTTTTTAGCTGGTTTCGCGTTTTTCAGCGTATTTTTTATCAAAAGTTTAATTACGGATTCCAAATTCTTAAAACGCTCTTCTCAGATGAAATATTAGAATGGTTTTAACCCAGAGAATTAAAAATAATATTCGCATGATTTCAACTTATCTCTTCATTTCACGTCCGAATAATCGAATTCCGGATAATCAAGTACTGTATCAAGTTTTACGCGATTAAGATTTATCCCCTGATTAAACCCACTGTCCCAATTTTTGTTACGGTGGGTATTAATGAATTATTGGTAGAAACCTATAATTAATATTCTTTTAAGTGCAGTCTTTCTTCAGGACGTAAACAATCATGGCTTTCCACAACTTCCTATCCCTCCTAACACTTAGAATGTATCAGTCTTTTTACTGTCCCTTCTATTCCCTGTTTAATCATTTAAGAGTTAGGGAGGTTACTCCCTGTTTCCTTCTGTATTACTTGTTTTATACACAAACACACACACGCGCACAAACACACACATAGATGTTTGTGTGTGTGTGTAATAATTTAAAATAGAGTATATCTATAAAAGGACAATATGAATAAAGACAAAAGGAAAAGTTATTTTAGTCGACGATTTTCGTCTTCTGATGGACTTTATCAAGGAAAATGTGAGGATTATATTTTGAAAAACCAATAACATTTTTGCTCTTGTAAATAAATACTTGTCACAAAATAAAATCCTTACATTTCCCTTCATAAAGACCCTCAGAGGACGAAATACGTCAGCTAGTCAGCTAAGTTTTCCTTTTCTGTCTGTCTGCCTGTCTCTCTCTCTCTTTCTCTCTCTCTCTCTCTCTCTCTCTCTATATATATATATATATATATATATATATATATATATATATGAAGAAATATAGTTTTAAGGTGTGCTATATTCATGGGACAAAGTGCTCAATATCAGAGAAAGGGTATATGTAAATAAAAATATAAAAGTGAACATTGAAGTCAACACACAGATGCGACAGGATGTTTCATGCTAGACGTAATCGTCAAGCCGCCTGATGATTGCGACTAGCATGAGACAGCCTGTCGCCTCTGAGTGTTGACTTCAATGTTCACTTTTATATATCTTTATATATATATATATATCTTGTGAGTGTCAAATTTTCAAAGCATTCTTTCCTAATTATGTTTCCAAGAAATTTAAGCCCTCCTGATTTTATGTATAAGGGTTCTTTTTGTTTCCATTTTCCTTAAAACCATTCTGTTTGTCGCACGCTCCGTCCAAGTTATTCTCAGCGTCCTTCTGTAGAACAACATCTCTGTTGCCTTAAGTCTCCTCTTTATCGGTGAGAAAATTGTCCTGCATTCATCGGTAGAATGATATTACATAGCAATTCAGCAATCTTTTCTTTAAACCTTTATAGTCTGATCTTCTCAATCTAAATACCAGATTTTTAATAAACCTATAATTAATACTGTTTTTTAACCTGTAAATAAAACTGATTTTTTTAGAAACCTAAAATTAAAACCAAATTTCAATTTTAATTTTTGGATTTTACGATAGGCATTAAGTCTAAGGAGATCATGTTGAAAAATAAATGGTTTTGTGTAAAATATATTACTTCATTGAGCTATTGATTCATAGATGTTCATGTGTGTGGGTGAGTGAGTGTGCGCGCGTGCGTGTGTGTGTGTGTGTGTGTGTGTGTGTGTGTGTGTGTGTGTGTGTGTGTGTGTGTGTGTGTTCGGGTATGTATTAATTAATGATGTTGTAAAAGTTCCCAGCGATCTATCTTTAAATAGAATAAATACACATTCGATGTCAAAAATGGTTATTGTGCTTTAAAAAGTTGCACACAGCTAATTATCGACATATACTTAAAAAAACAGAAAAAATAATTTTTCTTTTGCTGAAGTGTGTATACATTTTTGGCGGATACTATATATATATATATATATATATATATATATATATATATATATATATATATATATATAAGGATGAAACAACTTAAGTATACATTTTTTTCTACATCTCTCCCCACTACTTCCGGTTTCGAAAGTGCTTAAGTTATTGAGCTCCGTGTAGTTGATTCGCTGAACAAACCACATGATGACACCGTAGAAGTCGAAACCGCGGTAGTGTACTCTGGTCAGCTTTCATCCTTTTTAAATATTAAACAGCTCTGCAAGTCTGGCTTTCCGACTTTGTATTGAGCACTTTTTAATGCGTACAGTTTTAACAAATATTTTACTATTTGTGTTACTCTGGCATATATATATATATATATATATATATATATATATATATATATATATATATATATATATATGAAAGATAAAAAGAAAACTTATCTTTGCGGACAAGTTTCGTCCTCTGAATTTATCAAATCAAACGTGTTTTTTGTTGCAACAAGTATTTATAAACATGTCTAAAAGTGAGTTAATGTTGTTATTGTTATTGTTCATTTTTTACATAATGTAATTATTATTTCATCATTTCTCAGTTGAAATGGCTAGATGTAATCGTAACTTCTATGCTAATACTTGCTTGTAAAACTCTCTCCCATCTCCCTGTGTTCCAGTACACTTTGATATTAAATTGGAATGCAATGTTAATCGCCATCTTCTGTCCCTATTCTTTTTATTATTCTCTCTCCTTATGTTTTTTTCGGATTCTTTCACACTCGTTAGTCACTTGCATCTTAGTGACTTTTTTTCTTGGGGTAAAATGATTAAAAAATCTGCACAGGTTGACACACCTGCCCACGAATCCACATACAAGCAGAAAATTCGGTACATGCTAATCTTTGCGAGTTCAAGTAAAAAGAGAGATGTACACGGACGGAATGTTTTCCCGCCCTAAGCTCTGGTTTAGCAGGAAACACATAAATATTTCATTTAAAGATATTCCTTCATAAACTTTTTTTTATAATTGCTTATATTAAGTATATTTGCCCTCATACACTCGGGCCTCACCCGATGAGTACGTGGGTGGGATTCGTGCTCATGTGTGTGTAGATTTGTGTGTACAACTGCTTGACTGGCAGGCGTCTTTTCCTAGAAGGTTAATACCGAGAGCTTGCTTATGCCACCTTTTGTGTTACTGTGACAAAGGCCTTGCAAACTTTCAACCTGGCACTATATGACGCCTACTACCTCTGCAATACTTTCTTTCCATTCATACAAATATGCTTATCCTTCGCTGTATTCAGGAGTGCTTGTGATTTTGGGCCGTACAACGGATTTTAATTGGTTTTTACTACTTCAACACTAAGTAATAAATCAAGTCCAATGAAGATTCCGTGGACTTAGTTTCGAAGGATTCTTCTTTTTACAAAGACATGATCTTTCCCCAAGGAACAAAGGCAGGGTGGGTACTCTTTATTCTTCATCAGCACGCATTTATACAACATTATCAATATATATATATATATATATATATATATATATATATATATATATAAACATATAAACACAGAGCCGGTCGGTAACTACCCACGAAGCCCACAACCGATTGAGGTCCTCGGGCAGTGCTTTGTGACCCTCGCTATCTTATCAACATTGACTTTTTTCTACCTACATTTATATAGGTTACAAATTAAAATAAGCACAACTGATTATTTAAGGATGAAAATTTCTGGCTTCTATTTTTTTCTGGTTCAAATGCTTGAATTTGTTTTGGTTAAGCTAAGTCTTGAAAAAACATTATATAAAATTCACTATTTTTTATCTATAATGTTGAATGTGTTAAAATTATTCAAATCTGTAACAAGATAAATCTCAATTTGATGTTAAAAATTGCCGCAAAACGTTGTTGATATATTTAAGATGGAAGGATGTAGGTACCTCCGCTTTTTCGCGAAAAACAGCATAGCGTAATGAAAAAGGCCACAAACTTAATAAAAATAAAGTTTTATTGTCAAAATGTTTATTTTATTATTAAGATGAAAAACCAAAGTATTTTTTTCATTATTTTTTTTTAAATTTTTAATGTTTTCTTACACGTTCGAAATTTTGGTTAAAATCTTGTTTTATTTACGTCATCGGGGTAATATAATGTTTTGACTTTTTTGCGCTTTTTCCGTTGAAAACACATTGATTTGGAAATTCTTGTAAAAATGAAATAACTGTCAAATTTTAATTAAATTTTCAGGTCTTATTCACAAATGAATTAAATTATTTTTGAAATTTGTTTTTTAGAAAATTTTGGTAAAATAATTTTTTACTTAGGTTACCCCCACTTACTTAATTTAATGAAATTTCGCAGAAAACTTTCAATTTCCTGAATATTTTTATTCGTTAAAAGTAGGACTCCTTGAAGAGGGTAAATCCCCTAATCTTCTTTTCAGACTTGCACTATTTTAACTGAAAATCTACTCTGAATTGAAAAATAATGAATGTAATAAACCTAGGACATTATTTAATTAGAAAAGCTTTTAATTGCTTTTGTAAATAAGTTGTATTAAGGCCACTATTGTCTATAGAAATAAAAATTTTCCGATGAATAATGAATTTTGAAGAATTTTTAGATTTTTTAAAAAATTAATTATAATAATTTATAATAGTTTAAAATCGTGTAAAATTCTGATTGGGCTATTTCTTGGATGTGATATAGTAATTAAGTGGAAACGAAATTTACGAATCCAAAATTGAAATGATTAATAAACGTAGTTACACTATTCGATTTTAAAATTATTTTTTACTTGTTTAATTAATTTGTTCCCTTTTTTTAGCTATGAATGGTTAAACGTGACATTATTATGAAAAGGTGATCTAAGAGTTTTGTCTTTTTACAGAGAAATTAATTTAAGAAAATTTTATAGTATTTTATTTCTTTTTAATTTTTGCATAAAGCATCTTCGAAAGGTAAATAAAAGTCAATAAATTATTAGATAATTGCGGAAAATATGTTCATTTGTAAAAATTACTAGGTAGTTATAAACCAAAAAAAATTGTGTTCACTTAGATTTCGTAAATTTTATGTCAATTCTAGTCATCCATACGAGCTGTCATCGCTTCGTCACTCAATCGTCCATCAATCATCGCCTCAGATAAACAGGAGCAATCAATAACAAATGCTTGTATATTACTTTTTAATGCTACAAGTAATATTTATTTCAGATTAATTTTATTAAATCAGATTAATTTAACTTTAAATTTTCTAATTTTACTCAAATAACGTGTCAGAAATATATATATATTTTTGGAAAAGTTTTAAAATTGCTAAATTTATTTTGTTTACAAATTTCTTAAAATTAAGAAAACGGCCGCTTTTAAGAAAAAATTTTGAAATCGAAATTAAATTTGACATTCCACTCTATATAATTTCTATCTGAAATACACCAGAATATTTTACTTACTGGAAATAATAAATTTAATCCTTTAGTTTTCAATTAAAGCTTAAATGAAATCTTCAAGAAAGCTTTTTCATTTTTAAAAATTCCTTTTAATCCTTAGGTTTCGAAAATTTATGCCGAAAAAGTGGAGGTACCTCATTATGACATGTCTCTAATTTGTATTTAGATACATTTTATTTATTTTCAATTTTTCTAGTTGAACCTTTCATCTATATTGAATATGATTCATTATTGTACATAATTAGGCTACAATAAAATTTGTATTTTATATGAACACTACATGGGGCCATCGTATCATAATTTCAGTGGGTACCTACGAGACCCTTGCGTCGGCCATATATATATATATATATATATATAGCCACTGAGGTCTACACCAAGCAGCGGCAGTCCGTTTCATACTTGAACTCAATCCTCATGATAACGTGAAGATTGCGGTCAAACAAGAAACAGACTGTCGCCGTTTGGTGTAGACCTCAGTGTTCACTTTTATATTTATATATACTCTATCTCTAATATTGAGCACTTTTACTCATAAATATGGCATATGTTAAAACTATATTTTATCATATGTATATATATATAAATATATATAATATCACGCATTGAGTGCTGGTGTTAATAAAATAGTGGTCGATGCTGAATAACAGCTATAATTAATATATATATATATATATATATATATATATATATATATATATATATATATATATATATGAGAAAGAGAGAGAAGGGGAGTAATGGATAGCGGCTTGGATTGAGGAATCATAGAGTCGTGTTCAAATTCCAGTCGAATCCATTACATTCACTGACGTGCTAATACCCTTGGGATAGGTATGAATCCTCTTCCCCCTCCAGTTATGGGTAAATATCAGGACAGAATGGGTTCTATAGGCTAGGAGAATCACAACTCTAAATTCAAAACCGGAGGTGTGCAGGTGTTCGGCTGTCGGTTTTCTAGGAACTGATCTGCTTGACTTTCTCATACGTCGAATTCGAAGGGTATATATATATATATATATATATATATATATATATATATTTTCAAAATATTTTTATTACTTCAAACGTTGATACTCGTATTTGGTCCGTTTATTTTAAACAGCATTTAACTTTTCTCGAATGGGCAGGCCTGTAGACGAAATACTGTTCAAAATATACTGAGCGTCTACTGAAATACAATTATAAAAATAAAAATATTTCGGATTAAAAATAAAATCCATTATTTCTTTAGAAACTATAACATTATTTATATTATACTGTACGTATATATGTACGTACATATATATATGTATATGTGTGTGTGTGTGCAAATATAAATGTATACTATATGTGTTTTTACAGCAATTTCAATCTACTACTTTAATTTGTGCAAAGACAATTCACATAAATAATTAATTTTTATATATGGCAAATAAAGAATTTTATATATTATACAACGATCAATAATTTTTTTTAATTTATGCATATGAACCTACGAAGGTATTATTTGATTATTATAATTATTGTTTAAAATATCATTCCTTCTTCCCCTCTTTTTCTTTCTATGTGCCGTGTCCTCTCAGGGCGTAGGTGATGACGGCTCTCCACCTCCCTCTATCCCTTTCAGCAAGTTCCTTCCCTCTGATTTCTCCCCCCGACCACGTTCTGACATCCACTTGCTTAACGCCGCTAGGTATGTCATGCGTTGTTTTTACTTGTCTCTCTCTTTCCCTCTATTCGGCCCGTGAGTATCAGATTCTCCAGGCCCTTCTTCCTCATTGTGTTCCAGGAACTTCAGCTGCCTCTTCCTGATGTTAAGTATAAGCCTCCTCCTTGTTTGCATCCTCTCCAAGACCTAATCATTGCTCACACGCTCGGTCCATGATATCCTTAGCATCCTTCTGTAGAACCACATTTCCGTCGCCTCGAGTCTCTTCTTCATCTTTGAGGAAATCGTTCAACATTCGCTGTCGTAAAGAAGGACAGATGTCACGTAACAGCTCAGTATTCTTTTCTTCGTTACTAAAGAAATCCTCCTGCCTCGCAATACTCTGATCAGCTTTTGGAATGCGTCCTTGGCCATTCCAATATGTCTACGGATTTCAGTGTTGCATTTACAGTCCTTTGTCAGAACTCCCAGATATTTAAACTTCCACGTCTTCTAGATTCTAGTGTTCCCGACCTGTAAATCGCATTTCGGGCTCATCCTTTTATTGATGACCATGGATTCTGTTTTCTTGTAGTTTATGCTTAGTCCCTTCTTCACACTCTCCGTCGCTACCTTCTGTAGGATATTTTGAAATTTCTTTTCCGTGTCTGCTATCAGTAGTGTGTCATTTGCGTATCTTATGTTGTTAAGATTGTGGCCGCCAATGATAAATTCCGGTAAGATTTTCAAAAAGAAATTCCCGCCTAGCTTTAACGGAATTTTTTATCTAACTAGTTAACCTTTATCTGCAGTTTTGACAGTTTGGGATTTATGGGTCATTTAATGCCGAAATTTAATTTTCTTGGGAGCTTTGAAGGAATAGAAAATATTATTTATGTTTCACAATTGAATACATAGTAGATGATACTCAGCTTCTGTGACTATACATTCTGTTTGGACATAATTACTAGAAGCAGTGATATGTGTATTTTATGTTGTAGATTTGTTGAAGTTATCTTTTCGAATATAATTTGTTTTCATTCAGAAGTATAGGATATTATATGGATTAATGTCATTTGTTCATTTTGTTTGGTGATTTTGTTTAGTCGCATATCAAACTTTATATGTTATTCAATGACGAAATCTAAATATTTTGAATGCAATTTTATAGCTTTAACTACAGATATGTTGTACATAATTTTATACTTTTCGAGTAAAGGTATGTTTTTTTTGGATATATAATTTGTAGATCCTAAAATGTATTGTTGGTAATTCTTCTATAAAAATCTATTTTTATATTTTTTTAGTGTTGTTTTAGTAACACGCTTAAAGGAACAGTGATTTAGATTTCAAATTAACAAAAAATGTTTATTTGTTTAACCGTATATCAACTCCTTATAAGTCATTTAAGGCCGATATTTGATTTTTGTGGGAGCTTTGAAGTAATAAAAATATGATACGTGTTATTCTGCTTTCGCAGTTGTATGCATGGTAGATGATACTCAGCTTTTGTTCAGATACATGTATCTGTAGACATAACTACGAGAGGCAGTGATATGTGTGATTTATGTTGTTGTTTTGTTGAAGTTATATTTTATAATTCAGTTTGATTTCTTTAAGAAATTGTAGAATATTATATAGATTAATGTCATGAAAGAGATCTTACGTGCTGGTCGATGTATTGTAGGTAATTTTACTATAAATAGTTATTGTTGAAAATTTTATTATAAATATGTATTTTTATAATTTTATAGTGTTTTTTTATTTGAGGGTTCAATATTTTTCCATAGCAAGAAAACCCTAACAGGTGCTACCACCCCGGGTCAGGCTGGACCTGGGAACAACAGCAATTAAGAGGTGGTTCCAGGCACCTCAAAACCTCCAATCTCCCGATCAGAGGCCTTGCTGCCGGATGTAGTTTATTGTCATACCCAGGACGAGATTAATGTCATGAAAGACTTCTTTCATGTTGATTAATGTAATGTTTGTATTTTCCTATAAATAGGTATTATTGGTAATTTTTATATGCGAATGTAATGCTGGTATTTTTGCTATAAAATTGTATTTTCATACTTTCATAGAGTTTTGTTTTTGTTTGGGTGGGAGTCACTATTCGTCCATAGCTTTGACCGTAACAGGTGCTACCACTCCGGGTCAGGTTAGAGCTGGGAACAGCAGCAATTAAGAGCAATTAAGTTCCAGGCTTCTCAAAACCTCCATTCTCCTGATTAGAGACCTTGCTGCTGGATGTAATTTATTGCAATAACCAGAATAGATTTTAAGAGAGGGATGTGTCAGAAAGAGAAGGAGTGAAAGAAGGAAATCCCAATTTGTTCCAAAACATTTGTTTCTTGTCTTCCAGAAATATTGATCTAGATATTTATATTGTGAGGAAAAATTTATAGTATTGACAAGTTTGTAAGTGAGCTCAAGGCACAAGTTTGTTTCAAGGAATTTAATTCGACGTTAGAAATATAATTTCAGATTTTCACTGTGTATCTTTAATATTAATTTCATAATAACCCAGTAGTAGATTGTCTAAGATTGCTCATGTGGTGTTTGGAACGCAAGAAAGCGAGGGCGCAGCCGTAACAAAAGAAATGCTTTATATCGGCGTCAAACTAAATGAAAAGCTAATGGCGCGGTCTCGCCGTAACGTTGAGAGCATTTTGTTCAATGTGATGGACTATTAAAAGAATGAAGTGTTTTAATTTTTTTTTATTTTAGGCCTTTATTTGCTATCAGTGAACAGACACAACGAAAGGCATATAATGGTATTAAAAGGAACTTATTTTGAACAAACATGGTTGTTTGCTTTGTTTGATATATAAGGCGTTGCTGAAAAGTTCTCGGCCCGAATCTCTTTCAAAATAATACCTGATTTTTGCTCGATTTTACGTATATCCGGTCGGGAACATTTCAGCACCTCTTGGAGGTTAAGTTTTTATTCTGCTAAAAAAAAAGAAAGAACGTTAAATCGAACTGCTTCCATACAGCGTGCTGTGTCCCCTCGAGATGTAGGTGATCATGGCACTCCACAATTTCCTCTCCTTTGTAGCTCTTAATAAATTTTGTCTTTTTGTTCTATCTCCTAAATCCTGTTCCGCCATCTATTTACTTAAGCTCATGAAGTATGTCATGCAATGTTTTCTTCTTTCCTTCTTTGCCTGAATCCGTCCTGTGAGTATCAGATTTTCCACGCCTTCCTTACGATATTTATTATAATTGATTTAATATTGTTTACATGATATTCTTCATGTAAAAGACAAGGATATGTCTTCTAACCTGACTTATTCAACATCTATAGTGAGGTGATTCTAAGAAAATTATAAGTCCTACCAGGATTTATTACTGGCGGCCACAATCTTAACAATATAAGATATGCAGATGACAAAATGTTGATAGCGAACACAGAAAGGAAACTACAGGAACTCCTACATAATGTGGTGAAGGAAAGCGAGAAGAAAGGACTATCAGTTGTAAGACAAAATCCGTGGTGGTGGGTAAATGGAAGCACCCAATACGCAAGTTTCACATTGGAGACACCAAAATCAAGCAAGCATAAAAATTTAAATATCTGGGAAGTATTTTAACAGAAGGCGGAAAGTGCGACACCGAAATCCGAAGGCCCGTTGGGATAGCGAAAGACGCTTTCTCAAAGCTAAGCAAAGTATTAAGAAGCAGTAGAATGTCGTTAAAAACAAGGAAAAGAGACTTGAAGCTACAGAAAAATGTCTATAATCCCATGGAGCAAATTTTCACGCAACGGAAAAATGACAGTTATACTTAACATTAGAAAGAGATAATTGAAATTTTTCGGTTGCATAATGAGGAAAAGGGCTTTAAAAAAATGAACACTCACAAGACATATGGAAGGCCAGAGGAACAGAGAGAAAGAATGAGTAACCTACCTAAGGAGCTTGGGTAAATGGTTGATAGATAGCAAAAAGATAAAATTTACTAAGAACTAAAAAAACTGAAATTATGAAGGGACTTGACACATAGAAGAATGTATATTCCTGTGTGATACTTTTACTGCCAGTTTACAATCAGACTTTCATTTCGGAAGGGATTTTGCTGGGGTAAGGTCAAGAAAATCTTGTACAGAAGAGAGGAATAGATTTAAACTGTAGATGGATAGTTCTATGAATAATTCTCTTGATTCCTATCGATCCTATTGTCCAGTTACAATTTTTTTAGTGTAAGGCCTCTTTAGGATGTAGGCAATCATGGCTCTTCATAGCTTCCTTTTCTTTAATATCTATGAACTGCAATAACTTATTGGAAAAGATAGTGTAGTGGCTTTCCATTGCTTTCTCCACGATTTTGAATTCAAAATTGTTCTTCTCCTAAACTCGAAAGCCCGGCCTTCCCTGGAGTTAGCTGGGTGGTGGGTAAAGATGGATTCAAGCATTTTCGAAAGATAATTATACGAAATTGAACGCAAGAGACAAAACGGAGATTTGAACTCGGCTTGCTGATTCCACTTCCCAAGCTGATAACCCTTAAGCTACACGCACTGTAGCATATACTTTTCAGTAACAAAGGACTTTCAAAAATTTAAACAAGAAATAAATATTTGTGAATGTATTATGATTTCCTTTTTTTTCAATTGGTTATTTTTCTTATGCTACCTATAAAAGTACCGCTTCTTTTCAATCATTTTGTCAGATTTTGGTAAATAGAACAGACCATGAATTTTTCAGCTCCTCTCGTATATATATATATATATATATATATATATATATATAGTGGGGGAAAACAAATAAGGTAGATGCAAGGTTGAAATTCATTCGTGAACATAAGGATAAGGAAAAATCGTACTGGGAAAGAGCATTATGGACGGACGAAACTAAAATTGAGTTGTTTGCATGTAATTCTAGAAATCATGTATGGAGGAAAGATGGCGATGCCTTCAAACAAAAGAACACAGTTCTAACAGTGAAATTTGGCCATGGCAGTCTCATGGTTTGGGGATGTTTTTGTGCAAAAGGTCCTGGCAACATATCAGCAATAGATGGTAGAATGAATGCCGCAGCATATCAAAATAGTTTGGAAGTAAATTTAATGATTTTGGTTGAAAACTTTGAAATTCGTCCTGATTGGATATTTCAACAAGATAATGATACACACTGCAAAATCTACGAAGAAATGGCTTGCTGAAAATAATAAATATTATAAAGGCAGAAACAAATAAAAATTCTGTGATTTGTTTCTTTAAGAAAAAATAAAAATAAATATTGGATTTCTGTGATAAGCTAACTCAACTTGAGGCAGGACAGTTGCTGATGCCCATTTAAAATTTGCACAGATGTTATTACGTTATATTTTTAAAAATCGAAACGGACATTGAAAAATCAGAGCTTATCGATGGGAATATTGAATGAAAAAGAATTGGAAGTGAAGATCAAGTTCAATCGGCATTAAGAGTTTCCTTCTTTGGCAACGCTCCGATTCATCGAATATCAAAGAATTACTGTCGCCCAATATTGTGTTTGTACGCAATATTATAGATTTCCCAACCTGTTAACCAAAGCATGTTACATTGAATTCTCTTTATCCACTTCTGTAATTCTTACAATTGAACTGATGTCCTTGTCTTTGTTGTTAATATCACAGTGTTTCGGCCGTTGTGTCTTCTTCGCTTGTCGATCTGGGTAACTTTCGTGAAATTTTGAACTGAATCCTTTTTTTTAATATATGTAGGTAGATTATTTTCATTCTGCTGTCCATTTTTAGGGATATCAAATTTTGTTATTTTTAGTACTGCTCAATTATTGATGGTCCTGTTTCCACTAAGTTTGACTTTTTACTACTCGGCCCAGGCATTGAACACTCAATTACTATGCAGGATGTAGAGTTGTTGATAACAATGGATTTATTAAGAAAACAATGAATTTATCATAATGAAAATAAGTTAATTGCAATTTTGATCATTTTATTTTCATGTTATAGACAGGTTATTGGTATCTTATGCCAAATTGGTCGCAATAAGTAAATTCTCTCTCTCTCTCTCTCTCTCTCTCTCTCTCATATATATATATATATATAAATAAATATATATATATATGTGTGTGTGTGTGTGTTTATGTGTGTATATATATATATATATATATATATATATATATATATATATATATATATAATTGTATATTTGCGGGGCACTCCTTTTATACAAGGTTCATTAAAGGTGAATGACTTACTGTGATTAAGTATTTTTATACACTTTTTCTTGCATTCGTGGAAGTGATTTCTTTTCTGGACATAAAGTTTGAAAAAATTGTCCAAATGTTCATATATCCGTGCGCTTTCGATTATTCTATTGGCCATTATCATTATAGTTTTTTTAACTGAATATGTAGATTTTTATATATGTGTATCTATAGTGATAGGAAGGGTTTTTTAATTTTCCAAACACGATCAGCACGTTGCGGCCGTGTTTATAATTGATATTACTGAGTGTTTTTTATTATTATTAATGCTTCCATTATTTTTAATATTATGGTCGTATTTTCTACGAGTATGTTGCGGACAGACATTGATAGTTTTTTTGCGTGTTTAAATAAGTCCTAATTAATCTATGGTCTAAGAGATGTAACGTGAGTTTTCTTGATAAGCATGTAGTGGTATGACCAATATAATTATCCATGAATTTAGTTTAATCAGGAGCACATATGATTTTAAATGTCATATGTGCTTTATATATTGAGATAGATAGATAGATAGATAGATAGATAGATAGATAGATAGATAGATAGATAGATAGATAGATAGATATGAACGGAGATAGATAGATAGATAGATAGATAGATAGATAGATAGATAGATAGATAGATAGATAGATAGATAGATATGAACGGAGATAGATAGATAGATAGATAGATAGATAGATAGATAGATAGATAGATAGATAGATAGATAGATATGAACGGAGATAGATAGATAGATAGATAGATAGATAGATAGATAGATAGATAGATAGATAGATAGATAGATATGAACGGAGATAGATAGATAGATAGATAGATAGATAGATAGATAGATAGATAGATAGATAGATAGATATGAACGGATATAGATAGATAGATAGATAGATAGATAGATAGATAGATAGATAGATAGATATGAACGGACATAGATAGATAGATAGATAGATAGATAGATAGATAGATAGATAGATAGATATGAACGGACATAGATAGATAGATAGATAGATAGATAGATAGATATGAACGGACATAGATAGATAGATAGATAGATAGATAGATAGATAGATAGATAGATAGATAGATAGATAGATAGATATGAACGGACATAGATAGATAGATAGATAGATAGATAGATAGATAGATAGATAGATATGAACGGACATAGATAGATAGATAGATAGATAGATAGATAGATATGAACGGACATAGATAGATAGATAGATCTATTCAGCAGCGAACATCGCGTTTCTAAGGCCTGTGGCGATTGTAGAATTTACCGTCCAAGTAAACAGCATAGAAACTGGATACCGGACAATACGCAAAATACAAGAAATTGGACAAACATATTTAAAATAATTAAGAAGAAAAAGGGTTATTTTCGTCAATAACAATTTTCAGGTTAAACAACAAACGCATTATGAAAAATAATTTTTTTTCGGATTAACAATAAAAGCACTATGGAAAATATCCTAACAGTAACTGCCTCATATAAATTAACACTCAAATTAAATCCCCGGAATATTCTTTGTCTTCTTTTTCTATATGCCGTTTCTTTTCATATGACGGAGACGACCAGGCCACCTCACAACTTCCTATCCTTTGGAGCTTTTTGTAAGGTTTATCTTTTCACCATCCGTCTCTCTCCTTGTTCTGCCATCCATTTACACAAACGTTTTTCCCTCTGCAACTCTTGTCTTCAATATGCCCTGTGAATGTCAAATTCTCCAATCTCTCTTTTCTCATTATATATTCCAGAAATGTCAGCTACGTTTTTTTCTGATTCTAAGCATAAATGCCCTTTCATTATTTAAAAATAAACTGAATTTATGTACAAATGGCACACATGGAATGAGAGGAAAAATTGCTAAGTATAATTTTGTATGCTACTTCACTATACAGATTCACCTAAATGTTGCCGCAAAAGGAAAAGCACTCTTCCTGTCTTCTCGAAGTCCGCCAACGGATTGGTCATATTAAAGAATGCAGATTTTCTGTGACATTTGTAGCAATAGGGGTTATATAGCTTCACAAATTTTCCGTTATAGCAAAAAGGGTTTTTATAGTTTTATTCAAATCAGTAAGGAAATCACGAGAAAAGAATCACTTCGATGAGTAATTATTTTTAATAAAACATAGCTCAATTCATTGATTATTTTCTTGACTACTTTCTGGTTAAGCCAAATAACTATTGTCCGTTTTTTATTTCGTTCAAATTAGGTGTATAAAACCAAGCGAACAAAACATTCCGGACGACTTCGAAGTGGACCACGTTCTTGACCAGCTTAGGACAAACGGACTAATCGAAATTGCCAGAATACGGCAAATGGGTTATCCTGTGCGGATTACTTTTCAGGAATTCATTGACAAGTAAGATTTCTTTCTCTTTGTAAATCTGCTATACATATGTACTTGCATATATATATATATATATATATATATATATATATATATATATATATATATATATATATATATAATGTCATTCACAGACAGTACTGTTTCGATATATATATATATATATATATATATATATACGAAATTCCATCCGCAACATAGTTGTTGGAAATACAGCTATAATAGGCTCATTAACATGTAAATTTTTATTTAAATGTTGATGCATCTATTATAGTAAAAATAATGGAATCATTAATAATAAGAAAGAAACAGCCAATACTCAATAATATCAACTATAAACACGGTCACAATGTGATGACCATGTTTGGAAAATAAAAAAAAGCATTCCCATCACTTTAGATATATACATACAAATCTACACATTCAGTTAAAAATCAAAATCAAAATCAACCTTGATAAAGACTAGAAGAATAGCCGAAAACGCTCTGATATGCAGAACATTCGGGTAGTTTTTAAACACTTTATGTCCAGAAAAGAAAACTCTTATAGAAACATAAGAAAAATTGAATAAAAAGCATTCGTAGTACCTTGTCGGTCGTCTTTAAAGAAACTTGTATAAAAGAGGAATTGCTTCTCAAATACACACATATATATATATATATATATATATATATATATATATATATATATATATATATATATGTATATACAGTGTAACCCGGATATAAGAGAGTTGTCGGGACCGGAGAAGAATATAAAAGTCAACATTGAAGTCAACACTCAGAGGCGACAGACTGTTTCTTGCTAAACTCAATCATCAGGCCACCTATATATATATATATATATATATATATATATATATATATATATATATATATATATATATATATATATATATGTGTACCTTCAAAAAACATGATACCTAAGTTTTAAATTGTATTATTTTTAAAAATGAAAAATTTATCTTTAAACTTTTATTTTAGTTTTGATTTCAAGCTAATAGATGAAAAGGAATATTTCCAATACGCAATATATTTTGCTGTATTTCAAAACGAATTTAAATTGATTGGAATGGTTTTCTTTTTAATCGCTAAAAGTCTTTGATTTTTAGTCTTATTTATAATTCTCTCATCACAGCGTAATTCTCTTTAAAAAAAAATCTTACAAAAATAAAATGTACTTTTCTGAAACTATCTGCGGATGATTAACTGATTTTAAGTTTAATCAATAGGATGCGAAACATATTACTTGTAGTTTAAAATATCGCAGAAAACCATTTTTAACACGGATGTCGGTATTTTATGAGGTGCTGACAGCTCTATTAACGGCCTAATGTTTGGTAAACTATTTCTTCTACGGGGGACATAACCGTAAAATGTTTGTTATATACGTGAGCGGATTTTAATTACCCGGTAATCTTTTAAATACATGATCGCCTTTTAACTACCTAGTAATCTTAAAAATCTAGGAAAATATTCTAAGTAATCTAATGTTTTATTGAATTTTAAGTACTTTAAAATTAATATAAATTTGAATATAATTAAAATTTAAATTTAATATAATTACCGCTCTTATTTTTTTAATAATGTCGTGTATGGACGTTCGTATTTCCAAAAGTCGGCACGTTTATATACACAAAAAATTAAAATACTTTTTAAAATACTGAATTATGCCGTTCTCTGCAACCATGTGGTAAAGCACTCCGG
Organism: Acanthosepion esculentum; assembly: GCA_964036315.1. Lineage (NCBI taxonomy): Eukaryota > Metazoa > Mollusca > Cephalopoda > Sepiida > Sepiidae > Acanthosepion > Acanthosepion esculentum. Next base: position 52,632,849 of record OZ038477.1, read on the forward strand.
ATCAAACGGTGGTTTCTCCTCGACAAAGGTTCGCAGGTTTGATCCATACTGTAGGGCATTTTTTTATTAAGATTTATAAAATGCGTAGTCTGATAGCCGTAATACACACTATTTAAAATAAGAATCAGGAGACTATTTCAAATACTAATATTCACTATAACATTTGAATAAATATATATATCCAAGTAAAATTGAATTGAGTTCTATGCTGGCGTGCTGGCATATTTCGTATAGGTAAAAATGTCCTTCTTTCCCTGCCATGCGACGATGGCCTAGAGGTAAGAGATCTGACTGATGTCCCGACTCGAAGCAATCGGACGTCTTGCCACACTGAAGAGCTGTGTGTGGATGTATATATATATATATATATATGCGACTAAATACGTTAGCTCTATCACAGATATAGAGCGCTTTCCAATAAGTTCCGCACATATATAATATACATAGAAATTGTAAATATATAAATATATATAGATAGAGAAAGAGAGATTATATATATATATGAGATTATTTTAATATATTTTTTATTTATACGTTATTGTTGATAGATACAAATATTTAAGTAAACACTCTGTTTATAATAAACAGTATTAACTACATTTACCAGCCTGAATGTCCAAGAAAATATGAGTCCTCCGACAAGAATCGAACCTGTATCCTACATGGAACCGTCATATAGCCTGACTTTGCTAACCAGACGCTTCCTCTGTAGCTAAATGGAAACGCACGTGTTTGAAAATCACCTTCAATTTAAGCTACGAAATGCCATTAGAGCAAAGAAGAGTTTAATTGCGCTACTGTAGTGATGAACAGCTCTTGTTGGGATCTATATCTGTATATTTTATTTAAAGCATAAATATAGTATTTTTAAGCAATTAATGTATTTTTTAACACTGCAGTATTTCTCATTATTATTTTGTTTACGTTTCAGTTTTGAAAATAAATTTTATAGATATAGACTCGAAATGTCCCGAAAAGAGAGGTTAATTTCTTAAAGAAGGTCAATGAGCTTTGCTTTGCTGCCAAAGCTTCTCGTCACAATGGTAAAGCTAACTGTGTGTGTGTGTTTTTTTTGTTTTTCGTTGAATATGACAGACAAGGAAAATTTAATTTTTTTTATTTAGTTTTTCCAGCATTCTTATATTTTCCGTAAAAAAAATATACATCTTGAACGGTCAAACGTGGAGAGAAATTAATAACACCTAAAACCAACCACCTTAAAAATGGCTAAAGAACTGGCCGAAAACGCTTCGAACAATGGACAATATGGACAATGTTTGCACTTCCTTACTCCCACCAAACGGAAAAATTGTATGAATGATGGAAAAACGAAATTAAAAATTAAATTAAATTTTCCTTGTCTGTCATATGCAACGAAACATGTTTGAAAAAAGGTTGCTGTCGAAAAATGTATAGATAGAGAGATAGACAGATAGAGAGGGGGGGAGAGTCAACAAATTAATAAGGGTTCAATCAACTTAACTCTTTGGTTGACATTCAACTTTTGCCGAACACACCGCTAATCAGGGTTAGAGGATCAGATAAATTCATTGAATTATTACGCGATATCATATTGATATTCTTTATGGGAAACAAGTCCATGTAAATTTCCATTAACAACATGTTAACATTTAAATCAGTCATGGGCAAACTACGGCCGGCACACGGCCTGTTTGGTCTTTCCGAATAGTACGATTAATTTCATAAGGAAAATAACATTTCTTAAAATTTATTGTTTCATTCCCAATTTTTCACTCACACTTTCTCATACACAACGATATCCATGAACAATAATTAAGTACAATGTTTCTTGAATTTTGTGACATTTCGGTAAAAATCGTTTTAAACCATTGGTGATTTTCACTAAAGGAGATCATACTGTAAACATCTTTTGCTTTTAAAACAGGAAACATTTATAATATATTCTTTTCCTCTGGAGAAGAAATATACATTTTTAATTTTTTAATGAATTGATTGAATTTGTTTAACCGCATATGAAATCCTTATGAGTCATTTAATGCCGAAATTTAATTTTCTTGGCAGTTTTGAAGTATTAAAAATACGATACATGTTATTCTGCTTTCACAATTGAGTACATGGTAGATGATACTCAGCTTTTGTGCAGATACATGTTTGTGTGGACATAATTACTAGAGGCGGTGATATGTGTGTTTTATGTTGTAGTTTTGTTGAAGTTATATTTTGGAATACAGTTTGATTTCTTTAAGAGATTGTAGAATATTATATGGATTAATGTCATAAAAGAGTTCTTTTATTTTGGGTGGTTGGTTTCGTATAGCGGCGTATCAACCTCTATGGTTTAGTTAACGCCGAAATCTAAATATTTCGAACGCAATTGTATGCCTTCAACTATAGATAAAATGTATTGTTGGTAATTCTACAATAAATATATTACTATAAATCTCTATTTTGGGGAATTTCTTTCATATAAAAATGTATTGCTGGTATTTTTACTATAAATATGTATTGTTATATTTTTACAGTTTTTGTTTTAGTTTAGAGGTTCACTAATTGCCCTTAGCTTGGACCCAAAAAGGAGTTACCACCCCGGTCAGGGTGGACCTGGGAACAACAGCAATTAAGAGGTGGTTACACGCTCCTCAAAGATCAGAGGCCTTCCTGCCAGAAGTAGTTTATCGTCATACCCAGGACTTTTAAATGAATAAATTAAAAATAAATCACACGCAGTGACATGCGTTAATCACACTACTATCTGTGATAATATTATACCAAAATTTCAATGTTTTAATTATAGAAAAATGTTTTCTCAAAAAAAAAAAGCACAAAATTTTTCCCCATTTCTAAAATATATGCATATGGTTTTCTACAGTTAAGGTAGCTGAGGTAACTACTACGAAAAATTACCTTGAATCTTTTTTAGTAGTGCGACCAGATCATGCAGCCCACTACTCGAAAAAGATTACCCATACCTGGCCTACATATTCAGAATCAGTATAATAAGACTATATTAAAGTTAAAATATTCAATACTTAATATTTCACTTTTATACAATATATTTTTAAATAAAATAGTTTTATGAATTCTAATATTCAGTAATTAGACGCTTAAATAGTTTTTTCTTTAATACTTGTCATCTTTAGAATAAAAATATTTCGTCATTCAATAACGTTAGAACATCATCATCAATGATGAATGATCTTCCAGCCCACTCAGCGACGTTGTCAATTCATTTTTTTCTTTACCTTTTCGTTTTCCTAGGGTGGTAATTTCTAGAGCGAGATTTTTTGGCAACACATTAACGCGTGTTGAAATCCTCACAGTATTTAGTATTTTTCAAGTTATAACCATATAAAATTTTTAACTATCTTCACAAAAAAAAACATGATGTCAATCCGCTCAGATTGCTTTTCACTCATTTTTCACCAAAAGTAAGCATGAACACGTAAAACTTTCTCTACAGCTCGGCAACGCATGACTCGTATAATCTGGGACTCAAGAAGGCGGAAGCTGAAATATGTGCGAACGTGCTCAGTTAGAAATGTTTGACTGACTCATTAACCCCGCGATAAGCTGCGGTCAATCCGGAAATTAAATTGTCACACCTCGTATATCATCATCAAATCTGTTACAAGATACGAGAATATCTGCAATATGTTCTATTTGGAGGAATTTTTCTTTTCTTCCGAAAGTGATTAATTTTCTTCACACTTGTTTTCTTTAATCTTTTTTTGTTTTGTTTTGATTTGATTCTGACGAAAGAGTGTACTCTGACGTATTTGTTGGCTATTTGAGTTCGCCGCCACAAGAATTCAGGAACAATTTCAAAGCACTGTTGACATTCTGGGTGTTTTCCGAGTTTGTTCAGCCGCCATTGCTGTAACCGTTCTGACGGCGTCGTTCAGACAGACGCGCGCTCATTGGTTGCAATCCTCGCCGTTCATACTGACTCATACATTCCGTATAGGACTCCTCGCAGTACCACCATCGCCTTAGACCAATCTGTTGTTAAAGAAACATGAAAAGAAAATAACTTATCCATAATGATGGTTTTCCGTTCTCTCTCTCTCTCTCTCTCTCTCTCTCTCTCTCTCTCTCTCTCTTTCTCTCTCTCTTCCTCTCTCTCTCTCTTCCTCCCTCTCTCTCTCTCTCTCTCATTGTTCTCTTTTTTTATCTAAGAATTTAAAAGCATGATAAAACTTTACTTGGCCAATATTCTGTTTCTCTCTCTCCTCTTTATTTTTATCCGACTTTGAGATTTAATTTTTATTTACATTTACAAATATTGGCTTAGTACCACACAAGGCTAAATAACACAATTTAGAGTTTAGAGGTGATTGTGCTACGCCAGTCTTACCATAACGTGGGGAGAGGCTTTGCTTGTTTCAAAAATCAGTATTCGTAATCTTATCCATTAATTAAAATCTATTGAATACCATACGCCAGCAGATCTCTTTGGCAGATCGTTAGCACTTTCCTTACTATTCGCGTCGAAATCAACACTATTGTTGTCTGAATTACATTAATTCTGCTTTGTATTATTTTTCATTCATTATTATTTTGGATCAATAGTAGCTGGTGGCTTTTCTCATTCAAGCGACAGCAAGTCTTCTCGGTACAACTGTACTCTCCTCATTTGTCTTGCTGATGTCGTCTTGTTGATGTCGTTTGGATGTTTTTCAAGCCTTCTAATCCTTTTGCATTATCCCTGATTAAATTGAAATCTCCCCCCTTTCTCTCTCTTTCTCCTTCCCTCTGTTTGTAAGAGATATTATGACTCTCCACAGTTTCCTGTATTCGCTGTTATCAGTAATATTTTTTGCGGCCGTCTTTGTGGTACTTTTTGCGCCCTCAATTTGTCGAGTAAGTTATTTGCTGTTTTTCTCTGCTTTTCTTGCATTCATTGTTTCTTCTGAGTCTTGGCTTACGGTCGTACAACGTTGAAACAACGGTTCTCTTATCAATACCGAAATTAAGCAAAGTCAGTACCTAAATGTTTGACCGCTTGGGAATGCCAGATGCTGTAAGCTTGGATGTGTGGTGGTGTAATGGATAACGGCTCGGATTTGGAAATCGGATAGCCGAGTTCCAATTCCAGTCGGGTTCGTTATATACACGTACGCGCAAAATATCATTGGGAAAAGTATTAACCTTCGTCGTCACCCCAGCTATGGGTTAATTAGTAGGACCTATATCAGTAAATTATTATTATCTCAAAAATAATTCTTAAAATCTAAAAATGTTTTCTGATTTTAAATAACCTGCAAAAGTTTGATAAGCCGTAAAAAAAACAAATCACTCAGGCAATCAATTTTGTGAGTATTAAATTCTCCAAGCCTTCTATCCTCCATAGATGATGAATTCAAGCGTCCAAACAATACATTAATATCTCATATCAAAATTATAGACAACAGTAGATTTTTGTAACCAGTGATATCGCGAGTAGCATTAAGTAAATACATTAAAATTTTACTTCACCCTCATGATTATATACATAACGCTGAGAATTCTAAAGGCAAGAGAAAAAACGGAAAGGATGTTGACCTTTTTAGCAGTGACTGCATTCAGACCAAAATATACGTAGATAATACGTTTGCGAGCATATCGCACTCTATTTCTTTACAGCTCTTCCATCGCTCTACCACTTAGCATTAGACATTTAGACATCGGAATTTAATCGATATGTCGTGAAGTGAAAATCAGCAACAACTAAAATGGATGGCATATCTAACCAAGATGTAGAATTTTCACACCACCTTAAACAAAAGGTTAGAAAGGAAACTCCTATCAGTACTAGAAAGAGCTATAACAATTAGTGGACTGGAATAGCTTATTTTCCTGAAAAACCATTTTAAGAGAAATATTTTTAAATTTTTAAATTAATGTATGCCGAATTTTTTCTGTAGGGTTATCTCTAATCTCTCTATTATTATCCCTAATCTTTATATTATTATGACCATTATTTCTATTAATCTCTCTATTATTATCTCTAATCTCTTTATTATTATCTCAAATCTCTCTATTATTATGGTCTTTATTTCTATTAATCTCTCTATTATTATCTCTAATCTCTCTATTATTATTTCTAATCTCTCTATTATTATAAACATTATTTCTATTAATCTCTCTATTATTATCTCTAATCTCTCTATTATTATTTCTAATCTCTCTATTATTATAAACATTATTTCTATTAATCTCTATATTATTATCTCTAATCTATCTACTGTTACCTCTAATCTCTCTATTATTATCTCTAATCTTTCTATTATTATCCCTAATCTTTATATTATTATAACCATTATTTCCATTAATCTCTCTATCATTATCTATAATCTCTCTATTATTATGACCATTATTTCTATTAATCTCTCTATTATTATCCCTAATCTCTCTATCATTATCTATAATCTCTCTATTATTATTTCTAATCTCGCTATTATTATCTCTAATCTCTCTATTATTATCTCTAATCTCTCTATTTTTATGACCATTAGAAGGGTTGTAATGTGATCAAGATATGTTCAGAAACTTCTTTCGGTCGTTTCGAATTTAAAGCTTCTGGTGGGAAATCAGTTAAAAATGTTAATTTGGCGTTACTTCCTGAAGTAAATCGTTTTTATTGCTAGTTACACTTTAGCTATGTAAAGTTTAAGTGAACCGAGTCCAAATCACAGCTGAATCTTTGGTAATAGTACTGCAGAATCACGCTCATATATTCAGATAGATTCTTTAAAATGAAAGTAACAGCTGGAGATGGTGAAAAAGGTTTAGAAAAAGTCGCTTCACCTCAGGTGATGTGTGACAAAAATGTTGCCCTGTTAATTTTAACGATGATATGATTTGTCTAAATGAATCATCCATGAAGTCTACAAAAAGAGATTACATTTAGTGAACTTCAGAAGCGTATTTGCACAAAAAATCTATTTTAAGGGAAATACAGGGTCTCCCTAAAGTCTGGCCACATAGGCAAAATTACATATTTTCAAGAAATGAAATTTGCAAAAACGTTTTATTGAATTGGAATATTAACAAATAACATTTTCAATATGATTTCCATAATTTGTGATGCAAAGATTGATGCGCTTTGCAAGATTCACATGAACTCTATGCAATAACTCCACATTGCCGCCAATTTTAGTACATTCACTCTTTATGCTTTCAATCAAGTGTGTTGCATCTGTGATTTTCATTGAGTACACCTTCTCCTTTAGCATACCCCAGAAAAAAATCAGTTCTTTATTCTTTTGACAAAACCATATTTAATGTGTGGAGGTAAAAAACGATATGGTGAATAAGATTTCATATGTGACCAGATTTTAGGGACACCCTGTATTTTATAAATTTTAGGGACAACCTGTATTTTATAATTTTTAGGGATAACCTGTATTTTATAATTTTTAGGGACAACCTGTAATTTTTAAATTTTAAGAATAACCTGTATTTTATAAATTTCGATCAAAAGTAACGCTAACGGTTCAGTTAAAAGCCGAATATTTTCTGTATTGAAATGGATAATATCACTGTTACCATTTAGACAAATATAAATACTAATTTGATTAAACATCCCCTAGAACAGGAGTTCCCCGCCTAAGGCGACTTTATTCACAGAGGGTGCGAAGTGGAATTTCAGATGGTGCGACAGAGTGGTTTGTGTTTTTGGGTGACGAGTCAGCGTATCGAGAAAATTTTTTGAAAAGCATTTATTCGAATTGTAAATTGTTTGAATGAAAATTAATCGAAAAAACAATTATACTAAATGATAATTATTTGAAATACCTATGTTTGAAATACGTATGTGGCCTTGCTTTGAGAGTGTCAATGCTGATTTACCTGGATCTAATAACGCCCTTGAAGGCTGGCATAGAGTTTTTTGCAAGTTTCACCTCATCATCCAACAACATGAAAGTTCTTAGACACTTTTGAAAGAAAACAGGACTTGTAAGAAATTCATATTGCAAAAGTAAGCGCAAGTTGCCAAAATATCAAGAGCGCCAAGAAATACCGCGACTTAAATGGAAAACTTAGTGACATACGTTAACAAATACTCTTCAGTAGTTGACTATTTGTATGCATCATCATATAACTGAAGGTTATAAGTATTTTTCTTACTAAATTGCTTTATTAACAATATTTTTATTTCGAATAATTATCATTCGTGTATTTGCTCTTTTAATTTTTACAGTTTTATTGCAATAAAGAATTTTGCATTTCGAATAACTATCATTTAGTATAATTATCCTTTCGATTAATTTTCATTCAAACAATTTACAATTCGAATGAATGTTTTTCGAATAATTGTTTTCAGACAATTATTTTCGAACAATGTTCACATCATCTCACTCAGCCAGTTGCAGCGGGCCAGAAGATCTTACTGAAAATTGAGCTTTTGAAAGCAAAACTTTAGTGGAGTTTTGCTGTCTGCCCAGCATTGGGTATTTTTCCAAGATTTGATGGAAAGGAACTCCGCGTCCTCCTTCCATTTGCAATAACTTACCTGTGTGGGTCTGGATTCACTTGTCTTTTATCGATCAAGACAAAATCTAGGAATCACCCGAATTCACAAACAGACTTGCAAATTGAAGTCAGCAGGAAGGTTCCACTTATTGACAAAATCATCAACCATATGCTGGAGTAAGGACATATCAAATTATGCTTTTTGTAGTTGCGTGAGACATAATCTTAATTGTTTTTACTTTACTATAGACGTTAAAGCTTAATTTGACCTAGTCACGACTACGCCAGGAGTTTAATTTCTCTACACGTGTGTATTGTTTATTTTGCTTAAAAGATTCAATATAATTAGAAATAAACTTGTTCTATCTTTGGATATCAAAGGAATGTCTTATGATTCATGTAAAGCCGTAACACTCCCAGAATGTTTCAACTTTTCGTAGAGAAATGTAATATTAACTAAGTTTAATTTAATCTGTGGAAGAAAAGAAAAAATAAAGTCCTTCCTATCAACGTATCAGAAATTCTTTTTATTTTTTCGTGTGTTTGTTTATTTTGTTTTGGTTTTTGCAACCGTCTTCTTTTATGCAGCCATTTTCTTTTCTTTTTTCTTCTTTTTTCTTTCTTTTTGGCTCACATGTGCCAGGTTATTTACGGAACGCTTTTGCAATAGATTTAGAATCGTCTGCTCTGACAACTGTTCTTTTTTGTTTTATTTTGTTGTTTTGCTTTGTTTTTTGGGGATTTGGTGTTGGTGCGGTAATGAACATTAATTAAACCAATATATCATGACAGTCAATAGATATTAGATTAAATTTCAAGTAAGTTCTGGGTATGACGATACATCAGACAGCAAGGCCTCTGATCGGGAGATTGGAAGTTTTGAGGAACATGGAACCATCACTTAATTACTATTGTTCTCAAGTCCACTCTAACCTGTAGTGGTAACACTTGCTAAGGTTCCAGCTATGGGAAAATATTGAACCTTCAAATAAGAAAAAACTCTATGAAATTATAAAAATACATATTTATAATGAAATTATCAACAAAACCTATTTATAGTAAAATTAACTACAATACATCGACCAACATGTAAGATATCTTTCATGACATTAATCCATATAATATCCAACAATTTCTTTAAAAAATCAAACTGAATTACAAAATATAACTTCAACAAATCTACAACATGAAACACAGATATCACTGACTCTAATAATTATGTCCACACTAACATGTATCTGCACAAAATCTGAGTATTATCTACCATGTATTCAATTGTGAAAGCAGAATAACATGTATCATATGTTTATTACTTCAAAGCTCCCAAGAAAATTAAATTTTGGTCTCAAATGAATTGATATACGGTTAAACAAATAAACCAACCAATAAACTTTCAAGTCTAAAAACCGTTTTTGTTAATTTGAAATCTAAATCACTGTTCCTTTCCGCGTGTTATTAAATAATTATTAACGAAAAGTACTTTAGCCTAGCATAAATGTGAGTCACCCAGTGAGCACTATACAATAGTAATAATCTGCTAGACGTTGCTTAACGTCGGGGATCGTACGAGAACTTTTGTTTCAATGTGAGATGGCCTTAAGTCTCCCTCCAAAATAAAAGATAGAAGAAATAGCATATACATCAGTGCATGAAAGAAACATCCCGGTTAATCGCTTTTCTAGTCATTGCAAAACAACTCTTTGATACCAATGCCCTATTCGTACCTGAACTCCACCTTTTTATAATCTTCTGCTTACTCGTTCTATGTAGTAGGTAAGTAAATAAAGGAAAAAAGAAAAATTCTTGGAAAGCTCGGTTCAAACGATGATAATATTCGTTTATAGACCCAGAAATTATTTACTTTGGGTTGATAAAGTTTGTTTGCCGTTTGCGTGTTCGTTTTATTGAATATGACTTGTCGTATAATGTCACCTAAACAGGTTAGATTTAACTGTAATTTGGTCATATATACAAATGATCGAGCAATCATTTTTATGCACACATAACTATAACCGTATGACTGCTTTGCTAGCTAGAAGAACGGATGAACTGTCAGACGCTTGAAAGGATAGATTGATATTATTGCAGAAAGTTAATTCTTAATTCAAAATGCTCGAACTTCTTTGTATGCTTGTTAAAAAGAGATGGCACACGAGTTTATCTGGAGAGGACTCAATTTTTCAGTGTTTCGCTATAATTAATGCTTCACGTTGATGATAGATAAGGAAACTACTCGTTTTATTCTTGGTTTCAATTCCTCGTTAATACACATAGGTTTTAACTGAAAACGGCGGAGAGGACAAAGTTCCACAGCAAAGCTTCAACAGCAACAGTAAGAAAATAGAAGTGACGTCGAAGGAGATCGGACGTAACAGCAGCGATAGTAAGAACATATGTTTTCAGGCCCCCAATTCTAGATTCAGGATTGTCCCAAGAGTCAAAAGCCTAATGGATTGCAATGGTCTCTTATGGCTTTGGTGGCATAGTAATTATGAGTTCAATCTTTAGACTCGGTGGAAACAGAATGAAAAAGAAAAATAACAAGACGAGATATCCCTAGACAAGAACAAAATTAAACTCATAGATTAAATAATGTGTCCAATTCGAAATTCCCTGATGGTTAATTAAATCGAAAAAAAAAATCTGTACAAGACCGGTGAGACAACACCCAAAATATTGTGATAATAATAACGAAGATGAGGATATTAGCCAGAATGTAAATAATATCAATAACGGTAAAATCCTTTACATTAGATATGCCATATAGGAATAAAGAGTCCCTACCGACACTTGGGTTGAATACGGATCGTCAAAGAGCAAGCACGGTCGATCTCATCTTGAAATAATTAGATTGCGTGAGGGATAAAGGGAATATATATATATATATATATATATATATATATATATATATATATATATATATATATATAATATGGGAATTAGCGGGATCTGACCGAGTATTACTCGAAGACGTTACTATCGCTGTATCTGTGATTTACAAAGTCTCTCCTACAAACGGGCATTACAAAAAAAAAACGACCATCTCAGTAAAATCCATATGAACTGAGAGTTTTCAAGGGTTCATGTTAACCCTTGCAGGTTTTTGAATAGCGATTTTCTAGGGAGCCAAGGAACATGATAGGTTAACGTAGCAAAATAGTCCTACAAAATCCACCCACCCCTAAATTCATGTAAAGGATAATCGTCTTTGGTACATTAACAAATACCCCTGAAAAAGGTATTAATTCATTTCCTTCCCCCAGGTTAAATAATAGGACTTGTATCTGAAAAAAAATCATTGTTATTCTCAAAAATTGTTAATGCAATATTTACTCGCAAAAATGAATTATTCTGACAATCCAAAATATGTTTAGGTTTTAAATAACCCACAAAGTGTTGATAAACCATAAAAAAATCAAATTAATTATTCAATTCAATCAAGTTCATTAAATGAACCTTTTGTCATACTAAACATAGTTAATAAATATAGAAAGAAGAGTCTATATAGCAAAATTATATTTGCTTGTGGTCGAAGAAAGAGGGAGGGAAAGGGCCGGTCATCATTAACTGCCCCACTCCTAGCAAGTTCTATTTACAACCCATTTATTGTACCAAGTGACACAATTACCACAAGGACTCCTCTTTCTTCACTCAGTTTGAACATATGCCAAAATACAACATTTTCACAGAGGATACACTCATGACAGCAAAGATTTCTGGATATTTATGTACAAAAGTGGGTGAAGGCAAAATAGAAAAGTTCTAAAAAATGTTGATGCCATGATTTTCCGTCACATCATGAAAAACTGATGTGTTATTTTCAGCTTCCGACAAACGTGCCAAACTATACGTTGCACTGTTTTTTCCTGTCTTAGTGTCATGTCAGGGTCGTATAAGAAGAAAGAGGTGACCGTCTGATTTGTTACCCATAAGGTTAGAAACATTATGTATTGTGAGTTCCGTCAATATATGTGACCGCCTTTTTTTTGCTCACTTGGGTGATAAAAGCACCGATAAATAAAATACCCTATATTATAACAAAAAATAATTCAAATTATTTTTTTCTTTTCACCACGTTTCTATTTGTTATACTCGTAATGAATAAAAGAGTTTCCAGTTCAAACTTTTCTAACCTATTTAAAACTGTTACAAAAAGAAATAGGGATTTTATGTAAGAGGTATAGTGCTATGTCTCTCCAAGACACGATGACCATGGCTCTCCACAGATTCCTTTTCTTTAATATTTGTGATTGACTTAAATATTCTTTGGAAAGGTAGTGGAATATTTATCCGCTGCCTTCTTCACGGTTTTGAATTCACATTTATCCTTCTCCGATTTAAGGCTAGAAAGCCTACTCAACCCTGCTATTTTACTCATAAAAACCTAGATGATCATGACACTCTACGGATTCTTTTTCTTTAATATATGTGAATTGCCATACGTTCTTGGGAAACAGAGTGGAGTGATTTCGCTTTGCCTTGTTCATGGTTTTCGATTCAGAGTTTTTCTTCTTGCCATGCAAGTCTAAAGAAACCGTTTTATCCTACTATTTACACTATAGCTGGGGGAGAAGAGACGGATTTATGCTTTTCCAAAGAGTATTTACAGGAGAGTAAACGCAACAGACTAGACAAAAGTTTAAACTCGGCTCACCGATACCACTTTCCGCGATGGTACCCTTTACACTACCCGCACATGACCATTACAACTCGTGCATACAAAATTTCGACATTAAATCACCCAACAAGTATTGACATGTAAGCAAACAAACCAACCGAAGGTCGTTAGGAAGGGAGTGTTAAAAGGGACTAAAATTTACATCTTTATATTCGTCAAAGCTACAATAAAAGAAGTTTGATATTTTTTAAATCGGTATCACCCCATGCAAGGCATTAAAGCCACTAAGACGCAAGGGGTTACAGAAGAATTAGAAACAGAGACATTAATAATGAGCGAGAAATGTAAAAAGTAATCAGTAGAACAATAGTTAATGATTGACATTGCATTTAGTTTTTTACTGATTAAAGTTGGCTGGAAAAACATGGAGCCGTGAGGGGGTTACACTAGAGAGAAGTGCGAGAAAAGAAATTTGCGGTTACATCTATCCAGCTCAACTATAAATTGCTGATACCTCGACGCCAGTCTATTACTGCACTTGAATTCAAAAAAGCTATATACCATAGCGAAGAGCAATATTTATTTTGTAAAATGTACAGAAATGTGGCATAAGGCCAAAAGTAGGGATTCTTTTGTCTTATAATTAAACTTAACTAGCTACAACCACTGACCCAAACATACGACAATCTTCCTTACACCAAAACAGCACATTCTTACCTAACATTCTTACTGCATCTACCATAATACATCAGAATCTCTATGAAGTCCTAATTAGTCCCCATATTTACAATTTTTACCTGTGTTGGGGGGGGGGATAAAACAACGAATTAAAAATCTAAGCCCCATAGCGAAAAGCTCATCTGAACAATTACCATGAACATATTTATAGCAAAGACACAGAGAGGTAAGCTTACGGTTGTGGGGAAGCGACTGAAGCCGAGCCACCAGATCAGGACCAAGAATAATGCTGATTCTTCTTTGGGTTTTATGAAGCAGCTCAAGGTAAATTGCAGGGGCACCTATCCATATGTGACAGCAATATTCTAAGCATGGACGAATGGTAGACTCATAGATATGTAAGATAGATTCTGGGGAGAAATATAAGATAACTGTCTCGCTCCACTTTCTTAGCAGCTGACCTAGCAATGGATTCAATATAGTTTTTCCACTTCATGCCAGCTAAGAATGTTAGCCTGAGATTGTTGATGTTTCGTAGATTTTTTCTTACGCAAACATCTCTTTAGTCTGTTGAAGAAAGAAACACGTCACACCAAAAGATTTTCCACTTTGTCATAGATTTTCATAAAATTCTTAATTTGTGGCAATTTATTTAAATTCTACCTAAAATGTATTTAAGATGACATGCTACTTTTTTTTCTTTTATTTTCATTTCTAGATATAAATCTTTGTCTTTTCCTCTTCTACAACATGTGGAGCCAACAGGAGTGAACTGTGAGAAAATTGCCAAAGATGCAAATTTGCAGGAATATTCAATCGGAGAATCAAAGGTAAGAAATACTGGCAGATTTCAAATTACAAGTCTCAGGAATCGTAATACTGTATATCTGTAATGAGATAGAGGCTCAGTCTTAATAATTAAAACGAGCAGATTAATGAAAAACACGAAACTTAATCTCTTATTACAATTTATTTTTCTCCAATTCTTCAATTTCTTTCAGCCAGTGCATGCGCGGCGGCACACTCTTCGGATACATCGATCTTACATTCTCGTCTGCGATGCACATAGAGACTGCCCCTCTCCACTGGGGTGGGTTTTTATATAACTGCGTTTATTGAAACTGTTTCCCACGCTTGTAACCCAGTTGTACCTGTGAGGATATGTGGTTCTGCAATCAGCGGCCGGAGAAATTGAAATTGAGTGAAAAACCTGGTCAGATTTGAAATTGAGTGAAAAACCTATTTCGCCATTGATCCATTAACCAAATCTTTCTTGCCTCAAGTCTCCATTTCACATGTGAGAAGATTGTCTCTGTCATTGTAGTGATATGTAAATGACAGTCTAATTAATATAACTAAGGCATAGACTGTATTAATATCTAAGCAGTAAGGATAGTGCAGCTCTCGGTATACGAGATAAACGATTACCGCAAGACTGATAAAATACATAGGAAATCAGACCTTATAACAGTCTTAGAGGAGAAATGATATTGCATAACAGTTCAGATATCTTTTCTCATTTGCTAAAAAATATGATGAATATTTGTTACGGCAAAAATCTAAAAAAACATTTGCATCAAGTATAAACCAACGATGTTTTTTTTTTGTTTTCTTTTTTTTATTTGGTATTTTTTTGAATCAGACTTTGAAGAATTAAGCAAACATATAATTGGAAAATTGAATACAAAGCATAAGTTACAGCCAATTCAATAATTGAAATCGTTATTTAAATATCGGGCCAACAGCTAAATAAATATTGTTCGCCTAAAATATTACTGATTTAAATGGATAAATTTACTCGTAACTTATTCCTTCCTAGCTAGAACTTGTGTATCGAGAAAAGGTACATAACATGTATTATAATATTATGTATTATTATATTATTATTATATTATAATATTTTATCATTTGTCCATGGCTATATGTGGTCTTTCAATGTTTTAAAGCATTAGTTTTCAGATGTTGCATTGTGTGTTAAGCTTCTACATAATTTGATATAACCGAAAAACGGACGCTTAGTTTGTCCTTACCACTACTGCTACTGTTATAACGACCCATCATGTCAAGTGCAAATATGAATTACTTTGATCAGGTGTCAATATTTTAGGTCTAAGGCGAACATGATAGAAAATTCCACGCGAGTTGACAGTCAGCTATTGTATGTGAAGCCGGGTCACTCGTCCTAACATCTTCACAGTGTCTCTTGTTCGCTTTTGATCCTACCATTTTTACTTTGTTTTTTGTTTGTTTTGTTTTTTTGTTTTATTTTATTTTGTTTTGTTTTTCACGTGTTTGTTACATGAAAAACTATTTTTTGTGTCCATGTGTGTGTGTATGTGTGTTTGTATCTGTTTACCGGATGTGACGTCAGCAATCAAAGACTAAACCCGAAGGCCCCCTTACATTGGCCAAGATAGTGTTATTATTATTTTACCTGATCTTTTCTGCGCCTCTGAGAAGAAAATAAATAATTCACATTCTTAAAACGAAATTGAGTGGCCATTTTAAATGGCTGGTCACTTGTCGAAAGGACAATATAGCGATTGTTATTTGTGGGGTTGTTTAATAAGATTTTTTGTTATCCTGACTTTATTATTGATTTCATTAAATTTATGATTTTTACGCGGTTTTTATTCATTTCCTAAATATATAAATATTAGTGGACACCGAGATCAAAACACCGAAAGTTGAGAGTTTGTTTCATGCTTGAACGCAATCTTCAGATCCTGAACATTGTGTTTAAGCATGAAACAGACTGTCGCCGCTCGGGACTGACCTTAGTGTCTACTTTACATACGCTCTGTTGAGCATTTTACCCAAAAATATAGCATTTGTTTTAAGTTAGACTATATTTATGGGTAAAATTCAACCCAATATAGTTTTTGTTGAAGACCAAGAAAACGATCGGAAATACAGAAGAAAATATACAAAAAAATCTTTAATATAAAACTTTCGCTCTTTAACCAACCAGATGTGTGTGTATATATATATATATATATATATATATATATATATATATATATATATAGATAGATAGATAGATAGATAGATAGATAGATAGATAAGCGGACACTACGATAAACATTAAATGGCGATAGTCTGTTTCATGTTTTATGCTTGAACACATTCTTCAGGCCATGTGTGTTGTATCTTGGCTTGACTATTTATATATGCTGGTCAGTGGTGCATTATGTGTAGTAAGGTCTATCGTATTATCCTATCGGTTGTTATGTGGGCGGTAACGGTTATGTTTCAAATTATTCTAGAGGTTATTCAGCAGAAATAATCGTGGATCTGAATGCGTTTATTTATAGATATTTTATAACGTTGTTTGCTAACTTTTACTTATTATTCCTGTTATGATTATTTTTATTATTTGTTGCTGATTATTATTGTTACTTTTGTCTTTATATGTGAATTCGTGGTTTGTTACTTCATTATTTACCTAATTTGTTCACTTATTTATTTAGTTAGATTTTTTGTTTATTTTTATTTTTCACTTTTATTTTTTCAGGAGTTGATTATCTTATTTGTTTGGTTTAAATTATTGGTTTTTGTCTAAAGTATACTATACTATATTATAGTGTATAAAGCCTTTTACAAGGTATTCGTTTATTTTTACGATTTTAAAGTAACTTAGTAAAAACTTTTTGTTGTCTCTGCATTTTGAGATAAGTTTTGATTGTTTATTTGTTTGATTGTCTGGGAAGTTGATCATAGCTATTTTCTCCTCCACACAAAGTTGGCAATTTTGGGATTTATTGTTGTAGGCTGATGCTTTTTGCTTTATTTTTCATGATATTTTTTACTGTAATTTAGATTTGGGGTTTAATTTCCCATCTATATTTCGGAAGCATAGTGCTGTTCGTGTATTTGCCATTTGTAAAGGATGTTTTGCGTGAGTAATTTCTTTATTTTCAGGGTCCTTCAGTAACTCCAATGTAAATCTTACTTTGAGTAATTTAGGGGAATTTAGTACTTATAAATGTCTAGTTTACTCCGCTTAATAAATACGTTAGTTAAATTGTTTATTTTAGTTATATATCCTTTTAGTTTTGTTTCTGTGGTAAGCATCGAATTGTTTATAAAATTTCATGTTTCTTACTAAGATAGCTAAATTGCTTTCAAAGTTGTCTACTCCCTTGTGTTGTAG
>OZ038477.1:52653233-52705733 GCA_964036315.1 Acanthosepion esculentum
AACTGGAGGGAAAATGAAGAGCTAACACGACGCAAGATCGAAGAAATTGCCTTTGAGACATTTAAAAGATCGACATACATATCAGAGAAAAACACGAACATCAACGAAGAATCGGACTTATACGTAAGTATGTTTTTTTTTTATTTGTAATGTCTAACAAAGGAAAAATCATGACTTTTAAAAAATTCACTTCACTCCAAGCAAGGCGACAATGTCGCGCAAGAGGTCACTGGGAGTGAAAGAGAATCAGAAGACTTTAATGACGAGAAAGGACTATAAAAGAACAGGTTTCAGGAAGACAGAAGATGACGATTGGCGTTGCATTTAATTTTTTGAAGATTGTAGGTGGCAGGGAAGCAAGAAATCGAAAGAGAGTTCCACAAGGTGAAAAGTGCTAAAGGAGAAACTTTTAAAAGAAAACATAGGGTTGCAGCTAGCTAGTTCAACAGTACAACGGTGAGACCTAGTTGCCAATCTAGTAGTACGATTGAATTCATTCAGCCGAGGCACCAAAGAGGAAAGTCGACATGCCAGGTCAGGATCGATTACATTACAGATCCTTCTTTGGATTTTGTCAATATCTCGAGATATATAGTGGAAGCACCGGACAAGATATGGCAGCAGTAATCAATGCTCTGAAGTCTGGCAGATTTATTAATGTGCAAGATGGATTCTTACTAGAAAAATTGCCTGTTACGACACTAGCAGCAGACCTAGTGATTGATTCAATATACTCACTCCACTTCATGTCAGTGGAAAATGTGAACCCAAGCAGGCGCAAAGAGTTGCTCTCCTAAAGGTTAACATCAGCTATGCCGATGGAAGGCGGAAAAGGTTTCCTATGATGATTAAATGGAAGCATTTTTGTTTTGGATGCGTTAAAATTTACAAGCCATTCCTTGTCCCATTTAACCACTGATTGGAGCTCATTTTTTAGAGTAGTTGCCAGATTTACTTTATCCGATATGTCAGACATGCTAATAAGACAGGAGTAAATAGTTGTGTCAGCAGCATAGATATATATTTGGGAACTGATGACAACGTAAGTCTAAGGATAGAGCCCTAGGGGACCCCGCATTAATGTAAAATGATCTAGAAGCGTGTCCGTTGTTGTTGATTAGAAATAATGTTATGAGTTCCTAATAAAAATGTTTCCTATCTCATAATGAACTGAAAAATAAGCTTCACAAAAGCTCGATCGAATTCGTAAACTGATTTTTAAACGGCATTATTTAAAATTATTTCAAGAAAAGTGACCTAATGACACTAAATATTAAATATTATTAATATATTTAAATATTAATATAATATATGAGTGCGTGGTCGAATGGCTAGACCCGGGTTCGAATATCACCATTGTCGATTAGTCAAGTAAGCAACATTGATAATTTCATCCTAGAATGAGGTAATCCCCCTCTCCAGCACTGTCGGGGAGCACCTGATGGATTCGCAGTAAGACCAGTGGACAGCATTAAAAATAGCCTAGGTAAAAATTCTTTTGTATGCCATGTCCTTTATAAGAGATTATGACCCTCCACAACGTCTGAAGAGAGTGCGTGCTGGAGTAGCGGTAAAAGCACTTAACAACGATAACGATAAAAATAGTCTACGTAAATTTCCTTCTTCAAAAACCAATGGTCTTTTTTTATGTACCGTTTCCTCTCGGAATGTAAACGATCATGTCTCTCCAAAACTTCCTTTATTCCTTGCTCTAAATTGCTTTGCAGACTTTACCATACCTTTTTGTCCCTCTTCTATTTAACTCGTTAAATAGGTTATTCGCTGTTTCCCCTGTTTCTCTTGTCTTCTATATGTCCTATGCGTGTTAAATTCCCCAGGCCTTATTTCTTTATTATGGTTCTCGGATATTTTTCCTGTCTCTATTTGGTTAGAAATATGAGTTTCCTTGTAGTTTCTATTTTCTATAAGTCTTCCTCCTTGCTCACATGTTAGTCTATCATGTTCTCAATATTCATCGACAGAACCCTATTTCTGTTGCTTAAAATCTCTTCTTCATCTGTAAGTAAACAGCGCAGCGAGACTAGATATGGCATAGAAATTCAGCACTCTTTGCTTTGTTTCTAGAGACATTTTCCCATCTCTTTTACTTTGTTTAGTTTCTGGAAGTCATCTTTTGCTCTTCATGTAGGCCTTCAGATTTCAGTGTTATATATTCTGTCACCTCTTACAATATTACTAAGATAATTAAATTTCTGTATCGGCTTGATTTTAACGTCCCCATTATGTAGCTCAAACTTTGGGTGTCCCTTTTGCTGACAACCATGCATTTTCTTCTTTCAATTAATAGATAGTCCTTTCTTCTTGATTTCTTTTATTACTAGGTATATCCAAATGGAACTCCTGCTAAAACATATGTATCGCGATATATGTAATCCTTGCATTGCATACAACCTGGGAAATAACATTTTAAATTTCGCATAGAAAATATTTCTGCTCGAATTATTATATTTTCTAACTCGCTTTTTCTTTTTTCAAGAATAAAGGAGTTCTGTTTTTAGGACAAACACGAGTCATTAAAGACCCTCTTTTTGTTTTACTTCTATGTTGACTGACCATAATCCTTGCTGCCTGGACACACAGTCTGGCCATCTCGCCCTCTTTCACTCCCTTCACTTCTTCCTATTTTTAACACAACAACAATCCCCACTCCATGGCTTTCAACATATTATCTCTATAACAAGGCTTTATTGTTTGAGAGGCAATTTCTTGCTCAGTACACGCCATGTTGATATTTTACACAACATTTGCGTCACATTTGTTTTACTTATATAATTGTATTTAAATAAACATATGACTACATGATGAAGAGACCTTACAGAAATTATAAAATATTCTTTTTGTTTTATTAGCAAATTCCTTAAATTATTCTGCACTGTCAGAATCAGTGGTGGACTGGTTCTAAAAATATTGGTTTCCAGCAAACAAAGGAGGACCACCCATAACTACAATCTATTATTTAATTTTCATAACGAACAAATAAAATTTTCAAAAAGTACATATAGAAAATCGGGTACGATTAATTTGTTTGTAGAATGTTTGTGTATCCCTTAGTAGTTACTGTGTATATGTACTGTACATATTACTAGCAAATTATACCAAATATAAATACAGAATGTTATTAATTTTTTTAATTATAAAGAATTGGTTGATATTTTTAAATGGTTTACTGCAAATTTTATGCATTAACAGACAATTCAAAGAACAATAGAGCACTTTATGCAGTTCACTATATTAAAAGCAATTGTTTGTATTCACTAGATGATTGTGTGAATCTGCCAATAATTGCTTCAGCATCCAATTCATGGTTAATTGATTGATTGGTTCGTTTCCTACGGTTTATCAACACCTTTGCAGGTTATTTAAAGCTAGAAAATATTTTTAGATTGTAAGAATTGTTTGAGATAGTAATGATTTACTGATACAAGTCTTACTAATTAACCCACAGCTGGGTGGAGAACAAGTGGATTCATACATTTCCCAAAGATATTTGCCCCTAAGTGAATATAACGAACCCAACGGGAATTGGAACTCGGTTCTCCGCATTCAGTTCATCTAAGAATTCCTTTTCAATAGATAACAGACTGTACGGTTCCAAATTCTCCTCAAACAGCGAATTTCTTAACCTTGTTTTTATGATCTATAGCTTTGAAAATGTCCTCTTACATTGCACTTGAGTAACTGATAGCGTCCAGGTGACTTTATTAAGTTCTTATTCGTTTTTATTACTAAAACAGTAGTCTGTGTTTTTTTATTGCATTTTCATTTGATGCAGAGGACCTCCCCCATCAGAGGCCCACTTGCCATCAGGCAAGTTGATATCCTGGCCAGACCGTCACTACTTAGAATATGCTGATCCCATTCCTCTCGAAAAGAGACCAACTTTCGTGTAGATACTTGCTCTCACGCGTATAAACTTGACCAGTGTCTACCTTTTTAACTCTCGTGGAAACAAAATCTATGGCTATCTTTTTTACTTTAGTGCAAACTCGATTTGCATCTACTTTCCTATTAATTTTTGTGGTTTTTGTCCTATAATATATATATATATATATATATATATATATATATATAGGATGTTTGAAAAAAGGAAATATACCTAGACTATTTTTATCGTTATCGTTGTTAACAGCTTTTACCACTACTCCAGCACGCTCTCACCCCAGACGTTGTGGAGAGCTTTAATCTCTTATAGCCATAGCATATAAAAGAATGTTTACTTAGGCTATTTTAACGCTGTCCACCGATTTTACTGCGAATCCGATATTAAATGACCCAACAAGTGTTGATATGTCGTTAAATTAACAAACCCATGCACTTAAATTATGAGCGATCAATTTTTATTTGCCTACTCACTCTTATTCTCTCTCTCTCCTCTCTTTCTAACTCTCTATTTTTCCTTATCCTTTATCTATTCATGTAGCTTTTTCTATCTTTTCTATCTTTTAATTTTGAATTAATATTGCTTTAATGTTTATTTTACCTTTAAAATCAAGAAAAGTTTATGAGATTTTTTTGCTTCATTTCCCTGAAATTTGTTTATTACAACAAATGACTTTTATTGGAATAGTTTGTTTTTGTTTTTTCTGGACTTCTCGCCTGTTGAACTTCCGGTTCCTTGTTTCCTGCCACCTACAATCTTCAAAAATTTAAGTGAATTATTTGCCATTCTTCTTGAATCCTATTCTTTTATTGTTACTTTCTCCTCACTTAAGTCTTCTCATTCTCTTTCATTTCCAGTAGCACTTGTGTCTTAGTGGCATTAATGTCTTGCTTCAAATGAAATGATTAAAAAAATCGAAATATTTTATTTTATTTTATTCTCTAACCCAGTAATTCTCAATGTGGACAATAATGTTCAAGTAGAGGCGCTATTAACTTCCAAGAAAGCAGTAGGCGTTCAATGGGATTATGGAGGTTGTTATAACTTTAACAGGCTAGTAAGATGGCTAAATCTTGAATTGAATATATCACAATATTTTATATACGCATTTGTTTACCTTATTGCCTATATATTTATATATTAGATGTATTTTCAATATTAAGCTGCAATCTCAATATGTATGAAAAAAGAACACCAATTCAAAGTCCGACAGCTTCTAAGGTCTGACCCGGTGACTTGGTATTTCCCGCTATTTCTGGTGATTGCTTACTTCCGGTGCGTTACTGCAGTTCAACAAAGTATAAACATATGGCTCTGCTGCATTAACTCTGTTGTTAACATCGGTGGTGCCATCTAGTAAAAAATATCTGAGAAGGGACGCTGGATAAAAAAAGTTTATGAATCCCTGTTCTAACTGAAAAAGAAACGGTTTTATTTAATATATGGAAATACATACAAGAATACGGCTATGCTAATGTGACTTAGCCTGCATACTTATATACGTATCTATACATCTAAATATACATCTAAATATTTCCTTAGCTTAGCACAAATTCAAATAAAGTGGAATGGGATGCAAAAAGATTGTGGGTGCGCCACTCATCTAAGTGAGATGGGCCTGTCTATCTTGAGAGATTGAGAGAAAACACAAAAGACAGAAAAAGATGATATTTTCAATTATGTTTGTGTCAGTTCTAATTGCTCAGACACGTGTCACGTGTATTAAAACTGTGGACAATTCTATGTGTATGTAGATTTGTGAAGAATTTTGTATGTTTAAGTGGACAACAAATGGCAATGTGTATTTGTATCCGTGTGCGTTTGTCTATTAGGGATTCTTATCTTGCCCTTTTTGTGACCCAGGGTTCTGATTTTATGGCTCGCTACTTTAGGAATGTATTCTTCGTATTAGATAAAATGCCAGACTCTTTAGCAATGGATTCAAAGAAAGACAACGATGTAACGTAATGTTTTTTTAAGCGTGTGTTTATAGTTGTTTATGTTATTAAGTTTTTAATATATTTTCCCTTTAAAGTATTATGTTCTTTTTCATTTAGGGTGGCATTAGTAAATCAAAGTTATGTCCAGCATTGTTTCGATGCAAAACGAGAGAGTTAGACCAATTGTGCATGTTTCTCTTGTGTTCATAGATGGGGGCTTTTAGATCACGTGATGTCTTTCCGAATAAACATTTTTGCATTGTAAACATTTTATTGGATAAACCCCGGCATTTGAATCGGTGTTGGATTTATTTTTCTTCCTACTTATATCTCAGATTGTCTTGGAGATGGTGGTAACGATCCTAAAAAAACGAGCTTACAAAATCCACAAAACCGAAAAAACAGGCAGCACCACTTTTGACAAAAATTGTACAAAATTCATAATCCTGTCCTCTAACACTCTTTCTAACACAAACAAGTTACTCATCCCTAACACTAGTTATCACCACCTCCAAGATGATTTCCGATTTGTGCTTTTATTTTATCATATATATATATATATATATATATATATATATGAAAGGAAGAGGTTATAGTAGTTCCACGAGAGAAATGTGTGTATACTAAAAAGAAGAGAGAAACCGCAAACGTTTTTGGTTGTAATGTGGATTTTTAAAAAATATTATGCTTTATTTTCCATAATTTTGCTACACGTGTTTCCGGTCTCGCGACCGTCATCAGACAAAGGGTGGAGATTTCCACATATTATTAAAAATAAATCATTTTTTTCTTTGTTTTCGATGTTAAATATTCTCGATATGAGACATTTTCTTTTTTTGTGTTAGTGATCCAAACGTCTTTCTTGAACTGAAATTATGGAAAATAAAGCATAATATATTTTTTTAAAATCCACATTACAACCAAAAACGTTTGAGGTTTCTCTCTTCTTTTTAATATATATATATATTAATTAATTATTTAACCCCAATCAAGGCGATAATGCCACTATGACGCAGATGGAGTGAAAGCGAATGAGAAGACTTTATGAAGGTAGGGATTCAAGTTATATATTTAGGTTGTGTCTACAAGGTTAACTCAATAACTTGGCAAGACATTTTTGGAGTTGAAAGTTGTGGCATTGAATTTTTCTTCCTGTGTAGTTGTTCCTTTTCTCTGTTAATTAAACAATCTCCCTTTCTCTCTCGCTCTCTCACTCTCACGCTCTCTCTCTCTTTCTCTCTCTCTCTCTCTCTCTCTCTCTCTCTCTCTCTCTCTTTCGCTTTGTCTCTCCCGCTACCGCCACTGTTTAATTATGTATTTCCATTTTTGTTTCTCTGTACTTCTCTTTCTCCACTTTTTCTCTTTTCTTTCTCTCTCATTTTTAGCGTCTGTTTTTCGTTCTCTCTCTCTCTCCACCCTCTCTCTCCCCCTCTCTCATAATCACATGCACACACATACACAAATATTTGTTTTATTTTATTTTTCGTTTTCGTTTGTAGATGTATATGAATTTTATTGATTCGTTTTTAATAATATAAACTTCACTTTATATTTTTTCCCTTTCTCTTATATTGTCTCCATTTACGCTTTCTCTCACTTACACTTCTGTTTCTTTTTTCTTTATTTATTTTTCCTTTCTTTCTCGTTTCTTTCTTTATTTTTTCATACTTTCTTTTTCTTTCTTTCCTTATCCTTTCTTCCTTTTTTCTCTTTATGCTTTAGTTCTTTCTTTCTTTCTCTTTTTTCTGTCTTCTACTTTATTTTTATTTTCCATTTTACTCCTGACTCTCTTTGAATCTCGTAACCCTTGTAATTTTGTGATCGCCAATATGTATCCAGGAGTTTACTTAAGTGGGTATTTACTGCTTTTTGTGTTGGAGCTTTCTTACGCGCGCACGCGCGCGTTTGTGTTTGTGTGTGTGTGTGTGTGTGTGTGTGTGTGTGAGTAAATAATCGGTTATCCAGATGCCTATGCTTGTGTGCGCTTATGTGTACTTTTGTCAGTGTCTCATCGATTAGATTTAGAATGTCGCCCCCCCACACACACACACAATGCATACAATGTTTCTTTTTCTTTGCCATTATCTTTCTTTCACTCACGCACACACAAGCACACACAAACACACATATATACACAGATACACAGACTTTATCATTTTCTCCCTCACTTTCTCTTTCTCTCTCTTTCTCGCTGTCTCTTTCTCTCGCTTTCTCTGCCTCACTTTCTCTCTCTCTCTGTTTTATCATTTTCTCTCCCCACTCTCTCTCTCTCTCTTCTTCTTCTTCTTCTCCTTCTTCTTCTTCTTCAGGCATTTCCTTTCGAAATAGCCTCCTTCCTATTTTCTAGATAAAACAAAAGAATCATTCGGGAGTCAGTTACATGGGGCGGAGGGTCGATCATTTGTGTTTTCCAAATTCCTGCACTTCGAGAAAGGACAATAAATTTACATAAGATATCCCTTAAGTGACTTTTAAAGTAAACGGTATGCATTGGCTCCTCTAACCAACAAGTCTAACAATTCAACTCATGATGCACGTCTTGCCGGCGATGCCCGAAGAATAATGCAATATTGTATTTGTTTGTGGGTATATTCCTTCTGCTCACGTTACCGATGAAGAGATTCATATATCGAAGAAAGGAATTTGTTTTCGCAAATACGTAAAGCTTTGGATGTAATTTTTCAAAGGTGTTCATTAATCCCCTACGCAATTTTCTTTTCGTGTAGCTTGATGTTAAAATCCATCTTTATATTTCTATACTTTTACGCTGCGTCTTTTGGGAATATATATTAATCCGAAAGGTAAGCATATGTTTAAACATCACCTTAGAATTCTTTTTTATTTCTCATGTATACAACAATATTCATATTCTAAGGGAACACGAGTTGATTCCTACGTAAATTGGCAATTCTTAAGACATCGGCAATGAACTGATTTTATGATCTACGAAATTATTTGTGCTCCCGACAGATATTGTAATCTCATATTCTTTTACCTTAGTTGGCCACCTCGAGGCGGTGTAATGGTTAGCGAACTTGTCTCGCTATAACAATTACGACTAAGTAGTGAGTTCGATTCTCACTGGGTGCCCCATACTTTCGGCCTTGTGATATATCTGAGCTACGCTTGGAAAATCGCTATTCTTTTGTGTCGTGTTCCTTCAGAATGTTGGCGATCATGGCTCTCCACAATTTCCTTTCCATTGTGTCTCTTAATAATATTTGTCTATTTTTATATCTCCTAAACACTGTTCTGCCATCCATTTAGTCAAGCTCGGAAGGTATGTTATTGTTTTTTGTTTTTTTTTTTACTCTTTCCCTCTTGTCTTCAATCTATTCTGTGAGTGTCAAATTTTTGAAGCGGCTCTTTCATCATGTGACCTAGAAATCTCAACTCTCCTTGTATAAGTTTCCTTTTTGCTTCCATTTTCTTTAAAATGTCTTTTTTCTCACATGTTCAGTCCATTGTATTCTTAGCTGTGTACTTATGTGTTGGGTGTGGTAATAAAAATGATCTGAATAAGAAATTGGAGAGATGAGTTCGAATTCCAGTCGGGGTCGTTACATTCACTGACGAGCAAATACCCTTGGGAAAGATATGAATTAATCTCTTCTCTCGCCAGCTGTGGGATGAATAGCAGAACAGACTGGACTCTATAACCTTGGTTGTTAACCAGTCTACCGCAAAAGAAATGGTAGCCTACTGCGGACAAATCTGCTACCTAGGCAGTCATGAATCGAAGAGACATGATTGCTCAAGCGTGTATCCCGTATGGCCCTTGAGTTGACTCACGGGTACCAACCGTCCCGGGTATGACGATAAACTACATGCGACAGCAAGGCCTTTGATTAAGAGATTTTGGGGAGCATTGAGCCACCTCTTAATTGCAAATAGTTACCTCCCCAAAGGGGTCAAAATACTAGTTTCTATTCTACCTTATGTTTCCCCGTACCAAAAGGTAATAAACTTCAATTCCGGGTTTCTACTGTTGTTTTTGATAACTCAATTACAACAAATAGAATCTTATATTATTCCCGATTTAATTATTATTACAGTGGTGGGAGTAAAAACTGACAAGGGCATTTTTGTTAGTATGTTTCCTGTATAAAAAAAATGTTTGAAAAACAAATAACACTTTTGTTCTTGTATATAAATACTTGTCATAAAATAAAATGCTTATATTTGCCTTGATAAAGTCCCTCGGGCGATGAAACGCATCGGCTAAGATAAATTTTCCCTTTGTCTTTATTCATAGTGTCTTTGTACAGATATACTCTATCTGAATTTTTACACATACACACACACACACAGAGCTCAAAACCATCACTTGAGAAGACACCAGAAGTGTTGAAACAAAATGGCTATTTTTGTAGTGATTTTATAACATTTTTATGTTATAATTTTCGAATAAATGATTATATTTGCTCTACTCTGTATTGAGCAATCTTTTAAGAATACTATTTTTTTGGTTATTGGAATTTATTCCGTATGCACCAATCCTATACTTGTATATTATATATATATATATATATATATATATATATATATATATATATATATATATGTATATATATACACACACATATGTATGTATGTATGTATGTATGTATCAAGTAATCAAATACATGGATAAATCAAGAAAAAATGTCACAATAGTGATATTATTTTATTCAACATTTAATTTTGCATCAAATGATTGGTATCATCATTTGATGCTTCATTGAAGATCAGCGGATATCATCAATTCATGATTTAAACTTTTTCTAACGATATTTCATTAATTCATGATTCGAGTCATAATGACCACTCGGTCAGGACACTAGGATTCATAATGTTACTGTTTACAAGGATTCGTGTATTTACGTCATTTTAGGATATTTATCTGCTAATAAAACACGGAGAACTAACCAAAGACAGTGGTCTAACTGCATGCATACTCTTCTCGAAGAGAAAAGAGGTGGAAATGGCAACAGGATGCAAAGAAGGCACAAAGATGTCACCAAGAAGTACTCCTTGAATTATTTTACACACAATCGAATACTTCAAGGAGCATCATAATGTTAGTACTCCTTGAATTATTTTACACACAATCGAATACTTCAAGGAGCATCATAATGTTAGTACTCCTTGAATTATTTTATACACAATCGAATACTTCAAGGAGCATCATAATGTTAGTACTCCTTGAATTATTTTATACACAATCGAATACTTCAAGGAGCATCATAATGTTAGTACTCCTTGAATTATTTTACACATAATGGAATACTTCAAGGAGCATCATAATGTTAGTACTCCTTGAATTATTTTACACACAATCGAATACTTCAAGGAGCATCATAATGTTAGTACTCCTTGAATTATTTTATACACAATCGAATACTTCAAGGAGCATCATAATGTTAAAAAATTTAGAAACTTAATACGTTTTATTTCTCTTTTCTTTTCTTTTTATCATCTAAAAGAGTAAACATAACATTTTATATTTTCGTATATAAATAAATCTAAAATAAGCATAAAAACTACCATTTAAAAATGAATTTCTCTTTTCTTCTAGTTTTCTCGTCCGTTTGGCGTGCACGTTCGTGGAAACTTTTCCCGCCGTTTTAGAGTTAAATTTTTTTAATAAATTGATTTCGTCTCGTCTAATTTCAGTGCGTGTTTTAATCTAAGTATATATTTAAATGGTTTACTTTTATCAATGTATACCATAAAAAATAATCAATTTAAAAGATTACCCTGTCGGTGGGATGCAGAAGATGCTGATTCTTCTCCCGCAGAAAAGTAAAACCACCACCACCACCACGACGCCAAAACAAAGGACACGTTCCGGGTGAATATTTGCAGGCTAGGGTATAAACCGAATATATCTACTTTCATTTATTCTCGTATAAACCAGATTTATATCTAACCTTTTGAATCTCATGTAACTCGGATCCAATTAGTTTTGTGGTGAGGTGTCTGGAGTAAATAAAACTTTTGTCAGCAATCTTTTTTTTAATCGATTTCACTCCTTGCAAAGCAGCAAAGCTACTAAGAAACTAGGGGTTACTGGATGTGGAAGAATTAGAGAAGAAACATTACTAATTAGTGGGAAGGGAAAAGAGTAATCAGGAAGAAAGTAGATAGCGACTGACATTGCATATAATTTTTTGAAGATTAAAGTTGGCTGGGAAAAAGAAACTGTTAGCATAGAACTAGCCAGCTCAAATGTAAAGTGCTGAGATCTCGACGCCAATCTAGTACCGCACTTAAAGTCTAAGAACTATAGAGAAAAGCTCATCTGAATAATTACAATGAAAGTATTTATAGAAAAGACACAGTGAGGCAACCTTAGGCGGTGGGGAAGTGACTGAAGCCGAGCTGCCAAATTAGGACAAATAATATTGCTGATTCTTCTTTGGATTTTATAAAGGAGCTCATGATAAATTGCAGGAGCACCGAATCATATGTGGCAGCAATATTCTAAGCATGTAAGAATGGTAGACTTATAGATATCTATGATAGGTTCTGAAGTGAAAAATTATCTCGCACAACACAGTGAATCAACTTTCTTAGCAGCTGACCTAGCAATGGATTCAATTTATTAGGATCTCCGTCCTATAAGACTTGTATTCGACATTGAATAACCAGTCTTTAAATTAACCAACCAAAACAATTTAAAAGAAATTATCATTTTAAAAACCGCTGAAGGTACTAATGAATATAGAAGCTATGTTGTTGCCCTTTGACTTAACATTAATTATGCGAGAGTTAGTAAGATATTTAACTGGATTTGCAAGACAATGAGGGTAGTGCAACTGTTAACGATTCGGAAAGAGGAATCGGTCAGCTGAGTTCGAATCCTGGCTGAGTTTGTTACACTCACTTTCGCACGAATAGGCTAAGGGGGGAGTATGAATCCATCTATTCTGCCCCCCCCCTTTTCAAGAAGGTATGGGTCAAATAGCAGGTCTGACCTTGCCCTCTTGCTCTGAGGTGGCAACAAATCTATGAGAAGGGAAACCTTGAATTCAAAGCCCAGCCTGAAGAGAGATGGACTTCGTCAGGCTATTTTTCCCTAGACACACAACTGCGTACATGTGATGTCTATACAGCTTCAATAGGTTAAGGGAGTCGTGACATGATACATTGATGTAACAAGTTTGAACTCCACTGAGAGTCACACTGTTGTAGCTTTGGCTCAAATTAAGCATTTTAATACTATAGTTCATATAATGCAAAGCTCTAGAGCAACTCAATTTAAAGGGTAACTGTTAAAATGGTTATGATGAATGAGATTATGAGGATAAGGAAGACTGATAACGATTGACCCTTGACTTGAAGAGTTAAGAGAGATTAAATGACCAATATTCATACTTTGACATTTTTGTCAGTGTCTACACTTGTCTCCATATTTTTATGAGATTATAACAAAGAAATTATTTACAATGTACTTGTGATAACATTGCATTAGCAAACATTTTCATGTTTTTTAATATTTATTTATTTAATGTAGATTATCAAGAATCTCACATCACCTATACTTGGAATGGAGTACACAAGGAAAGATAGCCCCTTTTCAACTAATGTCAATGATAATATGTCAGAAAAATACGCTCAAATTGACGTCGCGATGAAAGAAGGAAAAGACCGTTTCGAGAAGTTCAACAAAAGAGGAGGAAATAGAAAAGGAGGAAAAGAAACTGATAAAGGAGGAAATCGTGGCGATCGCGTCAGTAGAGAAACAGGAAGCGGAAGTGCTGCTCAAAGTGAAGATGAACTGGACGAGCTTCGTCCCGGTTTTCAGAAGAATAAACGACGTCGACGCCATTCGCATATGTCAGCCTCCATAACTTCTGAATCGACTACGACAACGATGCTGTCAAACTTGACAAACGCGCCCATCAATGTTGAAAAAAAGTAAATGTTTAATTATTCATTCTGCTTGTATTTCTGCTTGTATTTCTGCTTGAAATTGCGTTTTCAATTATAACATGGCGGCAATAATCGCGTTAGATTCTCGATCATTAACCATTGTTGTGTTGTATCACGTGATTTTCTGGAAAAAAACGAATTTGCATGCATACCATAACCCACTGTAGGGTGATGGGCACTTCGACGTGGTGTAATATTTAGTAAGCTTGTCTCGCTAGACCCGTTACAACTGAGTGATTTCGATCCTCAGTGGGTGCTCCATGCATCCGGCCTTGTGCTACATATAATTTACGCTTAGAAAATCATTTAAGAACCCTTCGATGTGATGTAATGGTTAGCAAGCTTGTCTCGCGAGATCAATTACGATTGAATAGAGAACATGATCCTTTGTAAGGGGTCCGAGACTTTCGGCCTTGTACAATATTTAAGATAAGCTAAGAAAGTCATTTATGGTTGCACTTCTTCATGAGATTATGGTTAGCAAGTTTGTTTCGCTAGATCAATTACGATTAGTGATTTCAATCATAAATGGGTGTCCTATAATTTCGGCCTTGTTCCATAACTAAGCTACGATTAGAAAATAATTTTAAGGACACTTCTACGTAGTGTAATGGTTAGAAACCTTGTCTCGCTAGATCAATTACGATTGAATCGTGACCTCGATACTCACTGGGTCCTTCATTCTTTTGGCCTAGTGTCACATCTAAGCTACGCTTAGAAAATCACCATAACCCATTGTAGGTTCGTTGGTCACTACATGTGATGCAACAGCTACATGTCTCGTCCAAGATAGCGCGTCAGAATAAGATACATTTACAGAAATTATTATAATTTTTTTTTAAATCATAAATTTATTATAAATTTATCTTGTCGTGAGAAGCGGATCTGTGTTTAAAAAACTTCGATTCGAAAGATAAGTCATTGAACTTTTTATTATTGTTCTATTTTTATTAATGCCCTATTTTTAATGTTGAGAACTTTATTTACAAAACTTCCCTCGCTTTAAACGCATATCCTCCAGCAATTACTGTTTGATGATTTTTGTTTTGCATAAACTATGTGTGATGCCATAATTAGAATTAGAATATAATTATTTACAAGTAACTAAAGGGAAACTACTCTGCAGTTAACCAAATTCCAACTATATTTAAAATTTAAAGTTAGCTTTGTTTATATTCCTTTTTTCTTTTACGCATCGTTCCTGCAGGATGAGGTTGATAATGGCTCTTCGCAACTTCCTGCTTTTTATTCTAAATAACTTCACGTAAATATAGGTATATCCAAAGGATTTTACAAACAACAGTTGTTTGGTTGGTATTAATTTTACTGAGGAAACATTGACGTGTATAATAAAACCTGACATAATGTCGTAATGGACAAACTTCAAAAACCAGTACTCCACGGTTCCAAGAAGTAATAACGAGTTCATTAATCATTCACTTAATTATTGGTGCACCGTGTCCAGGATCTAATTTTAAATCTTTAAGGTTTTTCAGGGGTTCTTGTTTGTGATTGTTCATAAATAATAGCTCAGTGTAGATTTGCACAATAAGCTTGATACGAGGCAAAACAGACATGGTTGAACTACTTTTTTTATTATTTTTATTATCATTTTAATAGATTTAATTATTCTGATATATACATTTCTGTTTAATGATTTGTTAATTAAAGTTTAACTCATTAAATAATCAATAGATGATTATTTAATAATCCTAAATTTGGTTAGAAGTAAATACAAATAGCTGATTTTAAACTTGATAGAAAACAATAAAAAAAACATTTGCTGTTAAATGGCCGTAACTACAATGATTTACAAGATCAGATATCAGTTCAAGATCCTGATTTTTCAAATGAGACATGAAGCCATTTCCAAATTAATAAATTGCGCTTCTTGGACTTTTAATGAATAAAACTAGACCTACTTAGTAATTGAGAATGAGATTTAAATATATATATATTTCATTTTTTAAAAGTCAGGGATAGGCAAACAGATGCATTGACTTATTCTACGAAACAACTCAGTTCAATGTCGTTTTCTTGTTCCAAATTTTCATCAACAACCTTCCTCATAGCTTCAGTTCTCAATTCGATATCTATGCCGATGACACAACTATTTACTCCTGTCTTAATAGTAAGTCTGATCGGTGCGATATGGTCGAATTGGCAGATGATCTCAAAATTGACCTACAAACTGTTGTTAAATGGGGCAAGAAATGGCTTGTTAATTTTAACACCTCCAAAACGAAATTGCTCTTTTAATTATTTGGGAAAACCTTTTTTTGCCATCCACCAGTATGGCTAATGCTGACCTCCAGGAGAGTGACTCATTGCAGCGACCCGGGCTAACATTTTCTGCTAACATTGGAAATATTGAATCAATTGCTAGGTCTGCTTCTAGGAAAGTTGGTTCACAATGTCGTGCTAGACAATTTTCTCACCAGAATGTATCTTAAACCTTTATTAGATCATTGAAAAAGTTCGTGACTGTTTTGAAATTTAAAAATAATGACAGTCGACACGAACTTTTGCAATGATCTTATATAATTCTGCCATTCGTCTATGCACTGAATATTGCTGTCACACCTGGTCTGGTGCATCTGCTATATATGTAAAGATTCTATATAAAATACAAAGAAGAATATCCAAAGTTATCGGTACTGACCTGACATTTCGGCTTCAGATACTTTCCCTGTGCCTTTTCTGTAAATATTTTCATGTTAATTGCTCTGATGAACTTACCTCTTTGGTACCTGGACTTTATTAATTCAAGTGCAGAACTAGATTAGTGGTAAATTATCTTCATTTTACAGGTGAAATGTAACCGTAAATTCTATGGTAACAGTTTCTTCTCTCGCGCCTCTCGCTGGCAGAACTCACTTCCAGCCTCTTGCTTCCCAGTCAACTTTGACCTTCAAAAATTTAAATGCGACATCAACTGTTATCTTCTGTCTTCCTAATTTATGTTCTTTTATTGTACTCTCTCTTAATAATGTTTTCTTTTTCTCATATTCTCTTACACTCAGTAATCCCTTGTCTCTTAATCGTTTCATTGCCTTACTTGCGATGAGATGATTAAAAAAAACAATCAAATATCATACTACTAACTTGTAGAGACATATATAAAACATATACTATCTCAGTCTCCTAATAGTTGTTAGGATTCATAAACTAAATTTAACAGCTATTATTGGATATAAATGTATATCTTAAATTAAGCTAAACTCCCCCAGATTTAGTTCATACGCTGAACGTAGTGTAGGCACCGTAAATTGCAATTTGACAGCATCGCTTCTACACAGACTTGCATCTAATTATCAGCCTGACCTATCGATTTTCGGTTCTAAATTAATCGATCAGTTGTCGCGCGGGAAATCTATTTTTATTATTGTTCAGTTCACCACGTAACTCGTATAACCATGCGCATGTCTCCAGATGTGGTCATTGAAACAGTGACTCAGAAGGGGTTAGGAGCCAACTGACCTGCCTCAACAAAACTTTCTCAGTGCCTCTCCAGCGAAATGTCACCAAACGTCAGCAAACAATGATAGCGGGCATTGCAATGAGAAATACAAAGGGAGGTCGAGTGGCTGGAGAGAAAAGATAACGCTGCAGAGGTGGACGGGTGAGAAGCAATCGACAGCGAAGATAACGTTTGACCATGAAATCAAGAAAGAGCAGAGGAAGTTTGTAGGAGCAGAAAGTAAAATAGCGGTTGATATTTGCTTAAAAGCTTATCCATTTTCCAGGGTCGATGTCTAGATGTATTTATTCAGAAGAGATTCAGATTATGAAATGTAAACGGTTAGCATCTTCTAAGGTCACTGATGAAATCATTTGTTCCAATGGAAGACATTTCTTTAATGTTGCATAAGAATAATTCTTTAATCTAATTTAATTTAATAATCAATCATTTTATTTCTTTTATCAATTTAATGAAGAACTTTATTCGCTGGTTGGTTGATTTTGTTTAGAGGTATATCAACCTCTATGGGTTCTTTAATGCCGAAATTTAAATATTTTGTACGTAATTTTATGCTTTGGACTACAGATATTTTGTAGATAAGTTTATGCTTTCAATGTAAAGGTATGTTTCATATATATATATATATATATATATATATATATATATATATATATATATATATATATATATATATATATATGGTTTGTAGGTCATAAATTGTCTTTTTGGTAATTTTACTATAAAAATGTATTTTTATAATTTTTTTTTAAAAAAATGTACTGTTGATTAAATTTAGGGGTTTCACTATTTACCAACAGCTGGGACCTTAAAAGGTGCTTCCACTCCGGGTCAGAGTGGACCTGGGAACGACATCAGTTAAGAGGTGGTTCCACGCTCCTTG
Organism: Acanthosepion esculentum; assembly: GCA_964036315.1. NCBI lineage: Eukaryota > Metazoa > Mollusca > Cephalopoda > Sepiida > Sepiidae > Acanthosepion > Acanthosepion esculentum. The sequence goes on from OZ038477.1 coordinate 52,671,356, forward strand.
CTACTGGATGTAGTTTATCATCATACGCGGACGAAACTATACGTATTACAGATGTTGGATTTTGCCAACTTCATTATTGAATAATATAACGTATTTAGTGACGTTATTATAAGAGAAGGTTTTTTCACATAAATGTATATTTTTATAAATGGAATAATCATAATAATTATAATAGCTAGAAAAAAAACCTGAATTTTTCACAGTTTTCTTTATTTGAATTTTCTAACGATTCTTAATACTTAAGTTAATGATTGAATAAGCCTATGGCAAGTTCTACGCTAAAATATCCGTAAAAATTCCGTTATCATATCGTAAAATATTTGAGCTTAACAACTTTAACAAATTATTGCAAGAACAGTCATAAATATGAATGCTGGTCGTTATTTTAAGAATTGTTTTACAAACGAAAAGATGAAATTGACAACTTTATCCATTTCATTGAAACACCCGTTAAACACTTCTACCTTTTTTCTTTTATTCATTCATTTTATAACTGAAGCCAAGTAGTGTCTTTTTCCCTTTTTTCAACGTTTTTTTCAACGGAATAATCTATTATTTATGAGGTATTGGCAGGATGTAACGGTCGTGCAAACTAATTAATTGTGTTCGACCATGTAGATAAATGGTGTCAGCATAAATCACAACAGGAAGGAAAAAAGAAAGAAAGAAAGAAAGAAGAAGGAAACCAGATCAACTGTGGAATATTATAGTGAGTGTCGTGCCCATAATAACTGTCACACTTGGAAATGTGGCGTAAATTCTACAATCGAGATTCGATTATAATTAAAATGTTAAGGAAAAATTGAGTCTGTCTCATACATACGCACTCATATATATATATATATATATATATATATATATATATATATATATATATATATATATATATGTATATATACATATATATATATAAATATTTCCAGGAAATAAGATTCTCAAGTCCAGTATCTGTTATCACTCTTTCCAGTATTGATGGGGGTTTCTTTCCTAACCTTTTGTTTGAAGTAGTGTGGAATATCAACATCTTAATCGTCTTTGTTTCCTCTTCGAGTTACATTTAATATTCATTTTAGTTGTTGTTCTTGTTGAATGTTCTCAAGTGATATGGTTTCTGATATCCCGTACAGTTCTTAGTGATTCTGTAGCGCCAGTGCTTATGGCCGTGTGCATAATTTATGCTACGCTTAGTAAAAATTATTATTATTCAGATTATATTTATAATTAATATTAGAATATTTTTTACGATCATCTATATAAAACGAATCCGTTCCTTCCATCTTTAATTCAGTTCACTTCGGTTTCTTGCGATCCAAAAATTCGGCATAACAATTTTAATTATGAATTTATTTTTTTCACTTACTTTGTCCATATTTATAACATGTTTTTATATATATATATATTGCCTATTATTCTTAAATCTTAAAATTAATTTTTGTAACATTTGATCAATTTCAATATATAGACGAACAAATAGATTGTTGTGTCAGATGTACAAAAGGAAGATCAATGTTTGCATGACGATTGAAGATGAGCAGGAACAAGCACTCCGGGACTAGAATGTTTGAGAGAGACGAGTGCGCATGAGTAAAGACCTCGACGGGGCAAATATATGCAAATAAGGTTATGTAAAGAATAGTCTGCGGAAACGAAAACAATGGAACGCCAGTACTAACAAAGCCAAGGATCGATTCCCGCCAGACACACAGGCTATGAAGTACTGGAATTAGAATTTGATAAGAGCAAAAGAAAAACAAAACAACGAACGGCAATTTGACCTGTAAGAGAAAGAAGAAAAGAAGTGCCAAAAAAAAAAGCCCTGAAAAATATTAAGAACCCGTCTGGCAATGTCTGAATGTCATTCTTGTGTGAGCGCTTTTCTTCTCGATATACTGGCTAACAAGCTAGTCTCGTAGATTATTATTACTATTATTAATAATATTATTGTTGTTGTTGTTGTTGTTGATGATTATGATTATGATTATGATTATGATGACCTCCATTCTCACTGGATGCTCCGTATTTAAAGCATTGTGTCTAAATTAAGCTTAGGAAAATGATTAACGCATATGTTTATTACAAGCTTCACCGGATGCTCCATACTTTCGGCTTAATACCATATCTAAGTTACGCTTAGAAAAGCGTTTCAGGGCACCTCGACGTGGTGCAATGATTAGCACGCATGTCTCGCTAGAACAATTACGACTGAGTAGTGAGCTGGATCCTCGCCACTGGGTGCCGCATACTCTCGACTTTGTGCCACATCTAGCCAAGCTTAGAAAATCGTTTCAGGGCACCTCGATGTTACGATTGAGTAGTATGCTGGATTCTCACCGGGTCTCCCATAATTCGGCGTTGTGTCACATCCACGCTTAGAAAATCATCATATGCTTATTACGAGTGTTCAACGTGGATTCATACTGCAACTGTTATTTACAAATTTGAAAAAAAAAAATTTTTTTCATTCCACTCTTTTCGTGAACTTATTCTTTTTTCATTCCTTTATTTTTTCTCCTATTTATTTTTCTCTTTTTTTCGTTTCCTTTTAATTTTCTTCTATTTACCACTTTTCATACAATTCATATCTTTATATTTTTCCCGTTTTTTTTTTTCTTTTTGTCTCCTTTTTATTCCTGTGTATTTTCTCTCTCTCTTTTTCTCTGTCTCTTTCCTACTATTTGTCTTGCTCTCCTCTCTTCATCCTCTCCAATTTTATGTTCTCTTTTCTTCACACTTTCCTTTATTCTCCCCCCCCCCCGTTTCTCCTACACTCAGATAATCTTTCTTATTTCATTTATTATTCCTTCTTTCTTTCCCTTTTTATATTATACATCTTTACAATTTTTTTTTGTTTAATTTTACATGTCCTATATTACTTTGTCTTTTTCTTTTTCTTGTACCGGTTCAACTTCATCTACATTTTTACACACTATTAAAAACTTCTTCAATTTTCTCTTACTTTCACGTTCTTCTTTATACTAACTTTCACGGTTTTTTTCTCACTCTTATTCTCCGCTTTCTTTCCTTTCTCTTACTCTCTTTAGCATTTTTCATCATATCCCAATAAGCTTTCCTTTCTAACTTCCTCAGTCTCTCTTTCTCCTTATTCTCTCTTCTTTATTTTTCTATTTCTCTCCCCACTCTCTGTCTGTCTCTCTCTTTTTTCCTCATTCTTTTATATTCATTATCTTGTCATCCTTCCAACCTTGTTATATTTACTGATGTCCCTCACTTTAAGACAGTAGAGTAGCTAACTAATTATCAAGCCTGAATGATCGTTGCCTCAATAAACAAGCAGACAAGTGGATACTCAGGGCCAGTAGCAAATTTTCAGCATGCCTCTACAAAGGTAGGTCTGAGCTTTTCACACCTCAGCAAATATCTCAACTTTCATAGTCTTAATATTTTTCTACTAGCCTTACTCTACCATATTATTGTTGAACTTTATTTTAGTGGCCGAAGATTTTATCAACCCGGAGTGTTTTAAGAAATTGCTGCAATAGGAAGATGGAGTAATTCTAGTTACGAAAAAAAGGAAAAAAAATAAAAAAGTAAAAATGCCTCAACGAAAATTTTCAAAAGATCGTTTTTTTAAAGTTCCATTTGATTTTTTACAAAATTCTAAAGACCGCCATATTTTTCTTTCTATGTATGTGTGTGTGCATATATATGTATGCATATGTGTGTATACGTATAGATGCGTGTGTCTAAGTGAGAACGTGCGTGCTTGCGCGAGCGTGTGTGCGTGCGTGCATTCGTGTATGTGTGTGTTTCTATATGCCTATGTGTGTGCATTGTGTGTGCGTGTCCGGGTCTGTGTGGGTGTATTTAACTTTTCTACAGAGGTGCCTCAATGAATATCATTAGTACGACATGCAGTTATTAATTAAATTTCCATTCAAAATTTTCAATGGATATTATTTGATCACTGGATTAAATGCTTTGACAATAAAAGAGATGTTTTTAAAAAATAAAATAATTTTTTTTATAAAATATATGTTTTCTTTTTTATCATAATTCTAGAGAATTATTGATGTACCTACGTGTGTATAATCGCGAGTATTTAAAATGCTCGCTTCAGTGTTTTCATTCGGAGCTCTATAGCTATCTTATTTTTATGTTCTTAAAATATTAAATACATATCGAATATATGCATTTATTAAAATAAACGTACCTTCATATGTGTAGGCGTTTCTGTTCTAAGTTTCTGTTTTTTGCTCTTTTTATTTACGTGGGCAACTTTAAGTTTTTTTCACTCTTTATGTCTAGTCGTTTAAAACTAGTGTCATGCGTTTTTCGCTTTACGTGGACTAGACGTAAGATGATGTTAATGCGCATGCGCAAATGCAAGATTGTCGCATTGATCTTTGAATTTATTTGGTTTATGGTTTACTCACAAAATGGTTGGGTTTGTACAATTTAATTTCTTTCCTAGACTCTGCTCTTCGCATTTACAAACACAGACGTGAAGAGATATGAATTGATCATTTAAGGATTCCATGCCACATCACAAACGAATCTACCAACAGAAGACAATGATCCTGCTTTCCCTCCTGATGCCAATATACTGATAATGGGAGGCTTATGCCAATGACATAGGTATTCATGGTTGGAATAAAAATGATCTTAAACAGAAAATCTACATCCTCTACCAAGTGTTCCAAGAAATAAAACTCAATATAAATCTTTCCAAAATAGAAACAATAATTTGGAATTGGAATGAAAGCAGTGATGGCATATACCCTGAATTCGTCATGAAAATTCAGTATGTGGAATTAGTAAATGCTAAACCCTTCAAATATCTCGGTGTATTGAGCAGCTGTAACAAATTTATTATAGGAAATTGGACATAGAATAGACTGTGCCAGAGGTAGTTTCATCCAACATAAAGGTTTCTAAAAAACCAAAGCATTAACCTGAAAACTCGAGTCCTGTTCTCAAATAGCTTCGTCAGATCAACACTTGGATGCCATGCATGGCGCCAAACCCGTTCAAAAATATCTAAACTGTCAGTTGTGTCGAACCTCTTTCTCAGATAAATGGTTAAAAAGAATAAACCCTGTGGGTCTTGGTGGAGACCATTCTTCCTAGAACATTGTGGACTGGCGCTACAGAATCACAAACAAAGAACTGTGCCAAATAACAGAAACTGCACAACTTAAGGAATACCAACGACACAAACAGCTAAAAAAGATAGTACATATGACTCGAAGAGAAAATAATGACGTAATCAAGGTGTTGATATTCCACACTACTTCAAACAAAAGGTTAGGAAGGAAATAAGCAATAATAACAAAAAGAAAAGAAAAGGCAAAAATAATATAAAGCAAACAAACAATATATGCAAGGCAAATTAACAGTGATACGGCAAAAGTTCACAAACTAAGAATTGGGGTTGACACATAAAAGCAATTTCGGACAAGCGAATGTAGCGTTCAGACTTCAAGACAAGACAGACCGGGACTGAGTCAGATGAAACCAAGAACCCGCCTATTTTATCGGCTAGAAAAAAATCCCAGCATGCATTTGCATGCTTCTGTCTATAAAATGGGGGAGAGACAAGTATTTTGCAGTCATTCCCAAAGATTGAAACCAACATAAATAACTTATAAATTCCATCCTTTAATTATTTCTTCTGTTAATATATAAAAATTATAATAATATTAGCGTTGCAGTTGCCGGCACGAAATGTGGTATCGGCGAGGCAAGTTCAAATCTTGCCGAGTCTGTTGCGTTCAGTTTTGCACAAATGCCCTTGAGAAAGGCATGAATACGTCTCTTCTACCACTGTGTATAAATTAAATAGCAGGGTAGACTGGGAAAACTCTGAATTCCAAAACATGGAGAAAGCAAAGGAAAACCACTCCACTATCTTTCCTAAGAAGTCATGGAAATTCGCTGAGAATAAAGAAATAGAATCAGTGGAGAGCCTTGTATGCCTTCATTCTGAAAAGTGATGGCATTAAAGAAAATGTATAAAAATGAAGTAAATTAGAAAAAATAAAATCCTTATTTTTTAATCAAACAGCTATGGCCTAATAAGTTGTCCTGGCAAAATCGTTGGCCTCTTCGTAGTAAATATGGAATTGGGCTGCAGAATCTCAGTCTTGTAGATATTTTCAGCTTAAAGAGAATGTTAGAATATCATTGGTTCTGTGTTGTCCGCCATTCAACTGTTATTTGCTTGAAGCTGAAGGTATTTTTTCAATGTTATTTTATTTATTGTGACTTGTTTAACTGCTAACAAAATGGCCGCCATTGTAACATCTGACTGGTGTAGAAGCGTCAATACGTCGTTTACAGAATGTAAAAGGAAACATTCTACTGTTTTTCACACTAAGTTATGGTAATTCACAATTAATAAAGAAAAGAAACCTGTGGAGAGCAATGACAGCTTATATCTTGAAGGGAAATGGCCTAAAAGATATAATAATAAGTGTATATAAGGATATAATATCCATTTACTTTCTTATGCTACTCTGAGAAATAATGTAAATAAATAACTTGTATCTTAATTTTTAAGTTATTCTACAAAACATTTATTAATCTTAAAATAAAAAAATTAATATCAAAGAAATCAGGGTTTTTTTAATTGTTCAATTTTTTTCATTATTAATTTTAATTCTTTTTCCATATATATTGCTACTTTTTTATAATGAAGTCCAGGTCGTTACATTCTACGACTATTAAAATCAACATCCACATCTTATTCGTGTTATTTATTTTAATGGTCGTAGAATATAACTATCTGAGCATTGTAATAAAGCGTAATATTAAATATCAAAGAAAAACTAATCAAAACTAATAATGTTTTTCTTCTTTATTTCTTCTCAGTAAAGAAAATAGAGCCGTTTTTCTGTAGGTCGATCATAAATCAATGTAAATTACAGTTTAATCCATATCTGGAGCTTGATAAGCTTGCAAAATTACTTTTTTATAATGCGAATAGTTAACAGATTTTGTATTAAGATATAATACATTTTGAACGTCGACTGTAGTCTAAAAACAAACACCTCAGTGAGGTTATCCAAGTACCAACGGACTCTGGCTGTTTGATTAAACAAGAAAAAAAGGCTATAGTTGATATGTTGTCTGCTCGGCTTAACAACTCGAACTTGTCTTCTTGACGTCACCTTAAAAAGACCACAGTTGTTTTCTATATTTTCTATATTCTTGCTTTTTATTCTTCTATTTTTATCCTAATGATCTTATGTTATATGCATAAGATTATTGAAATTACATCCAGATAGCTCAATGACTGACTCTTGCCAAGGCTGATAATGGGTGAAACATTTTTACAATTTCCTCACCGATGAAGATGGAACTTGAAGCAATGGGGATGTGGTTCTACAGAAGAATACTGAGAATACCGTGGATGGGACATGTGTGAAATGGGGAAGTTTTAAGGGGAATGATAAATAGAATGCTTTTTCCTAGGATCAGAAAGAGACAGGTGAAATTTCTGAGACATATAATGAGGAAATAGGGTTTGGCGAATCTGACACCTACAGGATAAATTGAAAGTAAACACCAAATAACATATCTAACGCGATTTTGTATATGGACGGCAAAACAGAAAGCAATAGTAAGGCGTTAAATATTGCTTAGTGCTACAAGGGGTAGGAAGTTGTGGAGAGTCACGATCGTCCACGTGACATGCCAGAGACATGACTTCTTTCAAGATAACTAGTGATAGAAAAACGTACAGGATTCATATTTTTTCCAAATTCATTAGCGATAAGTGAACACAAGCAAACCCCCCTTAAATTCAAACTCGGTTTACCAATTCTGATTTTTTAGACTATTATTCACTCAATACAAGGCCAAAGATCCACTCAATGTAGAGGGTTGCTGAATGAGGTTGTTGTAAAGGTGTACAAGCTGGGAATAAGATGTGCATATTATAAGGATATTTGGATAGATAGGTATTGACCCAAGAGTTAAAGAGGTTAAATTTGTGGTGATCGAGGAAGCATCCTTGCGAAAATTTGTTCTACAACGTAAAAGTTCTGGGAAAGAATTTGACTGGGTGGAACTTTTCTCCTTACAAATGAAATGCGGAAGGAAAAGGTTCTGTATACGTGGTGTGGTGGTCCCTAACTATGAAGGTCTGGGCTGATGGACCTAAAGAGTGTCACTTGTTTGAACATCTGCCATGAAAATAGCGATAGAGAGAAGGTAGCAAAGTTTCGTCTATGTGAAAGGTGTTGCAGGGTGGGAAATAAGACCGCATCAATGCGTTTGAATTCTGGTAAGACTGAAAAGTAAAGATTTGAGAATCTTCAGCCCAGATATGGTAGAAATATTCCATTTTTAGACTGATCTGACTCTTGTAGAGAAAAAGTATGGCAAGGGTCAGGGACTTTCTGGAGCAGTACAAGAAATTAACCTTTTTTCCAGGATTTTTAGCGATGAGTCGTATATAAATGTTCTACTTGAGTCTTAATATACGTTCCAGGCTACAACAGATGTTTTTAATTAATACATCAGGAGTTGACTTAGAGAAGTGAAAGCCATATTGCTTATTTGAAAGACGACACTGCTTAACCAATTCAGAGTTGATTAGAGCATCTATTACTTTATCAAAAAGAGATAGAAGACTAATAGAATGATAGTTATAAGGATCAGACGGTTTGCCTGAGTTCTTAAAGACTGGAACTACACAAGAGGATTTCCAACAAGCAGGAAAGCAAGAAGCAACATGGCATTTATTGTTAAGTTTAAAGAGATCAAGAGACAGTTCAGGAGCACATTTCTTAAGGACTATTGCAGGGATTACTCCAATATTTGCAGAAAAAAAGTTGTTTTTTTATGTAACATTTTTATACAATATATTTGTGAATAAATTCAATTGCATTATCTAACCTCCGAATAAGCAGGTTAAATCTGTGAAACTTGAGGTTAAGAGATAAGTTTCTGAATTTTTTAAATTGTTTTTCTATTTATGTTCTAATCTTGAGCACTTTTCTTACAATGACAACCTACCTTAAAAGTGTTATTACAATACTCTAATCATTGTGCTATATTCGCAAGTACAAGTTTTATAGATCATAATATCTCTACCAAATAGAATCAATTTGCAAGTTGGAGCGAAAGTGGCCTGTCAATGTTTATTGACTCCTTGTTTCTGTTGTTAGAGCTAAGAATCAATTAAGCAACATGACTCAACTGCATACTTGCTAGGAAGTTTACATATATATATATATATATATATATATATATATATATATATATATATATATATATATATATATATATATGTTATGAAATGAACTAATTCCGACAATTATTTTAATATATTTTCTGTTTATACGTTATTTTTATAGATACAATTATTTAAGTAACTGCTCTGTTTATAATAAACAGTATTAATTATTTTACCGTCATGAATATCCGAGAAATTTCGGAACCGAGCCTGTATCCTACACGGAATCGACATTTGGCCTGACGTGCTATACTATTTAGCTACAGAGGAAGCGTTTGGTTAGCAAAGTCAAATTACTAACCTATTTCTATAGGTTTTCTATTAAAATAGTTATTTACGAAGTCTTAATAATTTTCCGATTGCCTTAGGGGCGTTATCCTCCAGTAATATACAATCGATGGATTTTTTTCTTCGTTATTATTACACTTTACGAGTCTATTTTACATATTTATATTGTGGGAGGCATTATGTTGTGGAGTAGTGGATAGCAGCTTGGATTGAGGAATCGGAGAGTGCTAATACTCTTGGGAAAGTTATGAATCTCTGGTTCGTTGGCTTGTTCACTCGACCATAAACCGACTGAAACCTTGTGGAGATTTGAGAAGAGGAAGCTTTCCCCAATTTAGTCTGGTATGGGTAAATAGCAGGAAAGATAGCCTTGATTAGCAACAGGTCTAGGAGAAGGAAAACTCTGAATTCAATCTACCAGCTGTCTTGTAGGGCCTTCCTCTCTAATCTCTTAGAGGAAGGGCAGAGTAACATCCCCAGTGCAAAATGAACCGGCAAGCCATTGCCCTATTCTGTCTTTAATGTCCCCATACACCACCAATATGAAATGAAGCGGAGTCGTGACCACAGCGGCGTAAAATGTGTTGAATAAATGAATGCTATTGTAGGAAAACGATATATAAATTTTATCTTATAAATAAAATTTATAATAATTAAATTTAAAATTTCAGCGTCTCCTCTACAATCACATCAACATAAACATCACTTTCAGTCCGAACGAAATCCTAAAGAACAAAATGAGTCGAGCGAAAACTTTTTCATTTTTTTCATAGATTTTACTAAAATAATTATCTTGTATAATTGTTTTATGGGCTGCATATCACTTTTACGATATGGCAATAGTTTATCTTTTAATTTTATCGGATGTCCCTAGATGCACATTATAAGCTAGGTTACTAAAAATCTGAGAAACAATATGTTGGAATTATAAATTATAATTACTGAACGCGTGTGAAATATACAAACACGAATGAATGGAACAAAACAATTTAAATCAGTGTTCTTGTAATGGCAGCAAAATTACAAAGACAACTGTGGAATAGATACTCCATGTTCTGAAACTAGTTTTAGAAGACGTTCATGCATTTTGCGAACAGTTGTATTTCTTCATATGAAACAGAATAAATAGTATCCATAAATGCATTCTAAGGTTATTTCCCGCTAAATTGACGTAAACTTGCCTCTTCAGAATTCTCCTCGAGGTTTCAGTTGGGTTATGGTCTGGCGAACCAGCTGGTCCTTTCATTAAACGAATGTCTTTGAAATATAGTTTTATTCATATATTCTTTAGCATTCTTCGATGAATGTAATGGAGCATTGTCGTTCATAAAAGGTTCCTTTTTTAACTATGACTGTATGTCTGCCTTCAAATAATCAAGGCTTACGGTTATATCACGTTGAAACACCGTTTCTCGTACGATCCACTAAGTTAAGCAGCGTTGAGCTTGGTCATTGCGTAGATGGGTGACTGCTTGGGAATACCAGGTGTTGCAAACTTGGAAGTGCGGGTAGTGCAATAGATAACAGCTCGGAATTGGAAATCGTAGAGGCAAGTTCTAATTCCAGTCAGGTTCGTTTTATTCCCTTACACGCAAATACCCTTGGGAAATATACGAATCCATCTCATCTCCACCCAGCAATGAGTTAATTATTAAGACTTGTATCGTTAAAAATCTTTACTACCCCCGGCAGAAAAATATCTTACAATCTAAAAATATTTTCTGGCTTTAAATAACCTGTAAACGGTTGATAAACCGTAAAATCAAATAAATCAATCGAAGAATTAATATCAAGGATGTAACCTAAGGTGTAACTGCTATCAGCGCGGAGCCTGGAATCAGTGGGTCAATTTCAAATTCTGGCCTAGTCAGTTGCGTTCATTTTTACGCAAATATCCTTGAGAAAGGCAGGAATCTATCTGTTGTACCCCACCCAAACTATGGGTCAAATAGACGGTAGGCAGGACTCTCTAGTCTTGTGTCACAACCTCGCTAAGAGAAGGACTATTCTAAGATCAAAACAATGGAGAAAGCAACATAAAACCAATATATTCCCCAAGAAGGCATGACCATCAACAGGTTATTAAAAAACGAAATCTATGTAGAATAATGATCGCCTACTTCCTAAAGTAGCGTAGCATTAGAAGAAGAATAACGTTTATTGTCTTCAGAATATTATCAACGAGTATATTTTCAATCGCTTTACTGCTTTTTCAACTATCTATCTATCTATCTATCTATCTATCTATCGCGTACTGCTATAAAGGAATCATCTGAGAAACTTCTTTCAACCTTCCATCAGAATGGCTTATTCTAACCTCCAGGAGAGAAACTCGTTGCACTTTGTCAGGCTAATATTCTCGGCTGACATGAAATGTAAAGACTATAATGAATCCATTGCTAGGTCAGTTGCTAAGAAAATTGGTTCAGTGTGTCGTGCGAGATATTTTTTCTATCCAGAATCTATCTTACATATCTATAAGTCTGTCATTCGCCAATGCTTAAAATATTGCTTTTACTTGTGGCCCGGTGCTCCTGTTATATATTTAAAAATTCTTGATAGAATCGAAAGAAGAATCAGTAATATTATTGGTCCTGACCTGGCACATCGGCTTCAGTCACTTTCCCACCGCCGTAAATTTTTTCCTTGATGATTACATTAAAAACGTCCTCTTTTCAAAATAATAATCTATTTCTATTAGTTGGCCCATGTCAGAAATGACGATATATTTATTATTATATTATTAAAAGATTTTCATGCGTGAACTTATTATGATTTTTATAATTATTATCATTCTTATCAAGTACTCTTGAAATAATTTCCATACATCAAAGAAACACTAATATAAGAAAACAAGAGCAATTGTAGACTAAGCATTTTGACCATAATTTTTTTGAAAAATATTTTTGTCATATTAATACAGATTAAGCCTTCCGGGTCACGATTTTTTTAAAAAAGTAAGTCTTATAAAAGTTATTAAGGGATCTAGTTTACTATTTAAATTCATTGTAAATAGATTTCCCTACAGAATGCAACACAAAATATGCTCATACGACATTTTTGTTTTAAATTCGTGTTCTAGCGTGCTTAATCGATAGCAATATATAAAGAAAGAACACCAGATTAGGAATTTCAGATTTTTTTTTGTTTTGTTGTTTTCCTTTTACCTCTTAAGAAATCACGTGATATGAGCTTATTTTATGTGGGCTTTCGTAGGAGAAATAATTTACAATGAATTTATATAGCAAACTGGACCCGTTAAAAAATTTCATGAAATTTAATAAAAAAGCTTTGATTGATTTGTTTGTTTAACGACATATCAACTCTTTATGTCGAAAATCAAATTTTCTTGGGAGCTTTCAAGTAATAAAAATAATTTGCATGTTATTCTTTCACAATTGATGATGCTGCGCTTTTGTGCATATAAATTCATATAAATATTTTTGTGGACATAATTACTAGAGGTGGTGATATGTGTTTTATTGAATTTATATTTTGAAATACAGTTTGATTTAAGAAAGTGTAGAATATTATATTGATTAATGCCATGAAAGTTCTTTCTTGATAATTTCAATGGCAATGTCGATTTCGTCTCGCGGTATATCAACCTCTACGGGTTATTTAATGTCAAAATCTAAATTTATAGCTTCAACTAAATATACTTTTTTGCCTTCAACTACAGATAAAATGTATTGTTGATCATTTTGCTATAAAATATATTGTTGGTATTTCTACTATAAAATGTATTGCTGGTTATTTTATTGTAAAAAATTTATTTTTTTACTTTCATATTGTTGTGTTTTTGTTTGGGGAGTTTCACTATTTGCCCTAACAGTTGCTACCACCCCGCGTCAGGGTGAACCTGGAAACGACAACAATTAAGAGGTGGTTCCACGACCCTCAAAACCCCCAATCTCCCGATCAGAGACCTTGCTGCAGGATGTAGTTTATCGTCATACCCAGGACTATCGATAGTCGTGATATGTTGCATTTATCTATAGTAACATGAAGCAAATGCTAAAAACTGATTATTTTTGTTTGCAGTGCCGATTATACAACTCCACCAAAAATAGATTTGCAGTTCAATGCACAATGAAATAAGTAATTTGTTGACAAAATAATCTACAAGTGTTAATGTTCTACTGAATCGAGAAGAATATTTGTACTCCAGATTTAGATGAACTTTTTAAGCCAATCTTTAATTCTTATTTGGGTTTCATTCTGCACGACGAATATGTATTCTAAGAAAAAGAAGCGAGTTTCTTGGGGGTGGGGAATTAATTATTTCTCTCACTTTCATAAGTTGTAAACATCAGAAGTTTGTGAGACACCTTGGCTTGGCTTTCACCCTTACCCCCGAAAGGAACTGTCCACCAGTCTTTTCCAACTATCGCGATCCTGTGCCGGACCCTGGGTCTCCGCGAATGCTTTCTTGGTGTGCAAATAATGTGGTGTTTTAACCTGGCGGAGCCCATCACTCTCAAGCCGATGTTCTCCAACTAGGTGGCTCACCTTGGTTACAAACACGTGGCTAATGTAATTCATCTGAGGAACCCTTCCGCCCTGGTCGGTGACATGCGTCGAGGAGGTCCTTCGCCCAGTAACACCACCTCCTCAGGTGAGTTTAACCAACTGAAGGGGTTTACCTAGACATGGCAACTTGGAGCCATCACGTGAGAAATTTAGGAGATAGTTGAGGATCAGTGATGCCCGCCCACCCGAAGGTACACCGTGCCAGACATCAAAGCCCCCTATGACCACACTGGGTGAGATAACTATGGTACGCCAAAAAATGTCATTTTCTAAAGGTAAAATATTGAATTAACGATGTTTTAATAGAAACACACTTCGCGGAAAATTGTCCTTAAATAATGTTTATTTGTATCTTTTACTTATCCTTTTTTTCTATTAGCAACACTCATCAATCCTGGGATGTCTTCAAAACGGTGTCGAGAAAAAGTGAAACTATCTACGAAACTACAACCAACTGGTTCGAGGTTGCAGCTAAGTCTTTCAAGATTTTCACTTATGTCTTCCTGTTCGTATGTGTCCTGGCCAGCGCCATATCCAGCAAAGCCAGCCTGCTATTGATGACAAACGCTATTGGACATGGTGACCAGGTAAGCAATGGGAATTACAATTATTTCTCTATAACGAGCAAATGCATGATAAACTTGGGACATTTTACGATTGTATGTTTGCTTGCAATAATAACAGGATTTCAAAGAAGAGTCTGTGATGTAATCGATCCTGACCTGGCATCTAGACATTAGTCACTTTCCTATCAACGTGACGTGTCTTTTCTATAAATATTTCCAAGGCAATTGTTCTGATGAGCTGTTCTCCTAAGTGTCCCGACTACATTAACAAGCGTGCTACTATATGGGCAATTAGGTCTCACCGTTTTAGTCAAATGTCAGTTCTATTGTAATAGTTACTTTTTTCGCACTCGGAGCTGTGGAACACCCTCCCGATTTCTTGCTTCCCTGCCATTTACAATAATAAAAAACTTAAATGCAACGTCAATTGCCATCTTCTGTTATTCTGAGTATTGTTCCTTTATTGTCCTTTTCCTCGCTTCTCTTCACTAAAATCTTCTCATTATCTTTCACTTCCTGTGCCCTCTGCGACTTAGTAGCAGGATAGCCTTGTTTGGGGTGAAATGAATAACAAAAATCAACAATTATAAAGTTAAACAGTGTTTCTTTTATTAGGTTGAATCCGTTTTTGTTTATCATCTTTAATTAAAGTACAATTGCATTTTATTCACAGTTATTTGCAATAACTGATTTGGCTGCTGTTCGATAATCTTAAATAAAATTCCGTAAGTTTTGATGTAGAAAAGGTTTCTACAAACTCTCGAATCTGGTTTCATTAAAGAAGATTTACTCCATCAAAGCATTTTGGATAGATCAAAAAAGTTAATATTCGGCTGGTACAAAGGTCGGATAAATGCAGGTAAAATGGTCGGCTCCTCCTACCGCTCCAGTAAGTACCGGACACCTCATGCTATTCTCAGATCAGGTCGAAAATGGAGTACTGTTGCCATATTTAGTCGAGAGCTCCCGTTCTCACTTACCAGCGTCTCCGAGTTCTTGTGGGTGACGAACTATTTTCCACCCTCAAACCTCTCTCTCACAGGCGGGATGTGGCGAGCCTCTCTCTGCTCTATCGCTACTTCCATGGAAAGTGATCGTACGAATTACATTCTTTGGTTCCGTTAGGTCTAACCTTCACGGCTGGGACCTGCTTTACCAATTATATAGCAGCAAACCACCCACATTCCCTCCGTATTCCGTCGGTGAGAAGTAAGTTCCACTCGAATAGCTTCTTCCCGAGAACAACTTCTCTGAGGAACCGACTCCCAAGGAGATGTTTCCAGACCACTACAATCTTAACCTGTTCAAGTCTACGGTTAACCGTTATCTTCCCCTCCTATCCGTATAAACTACCCCTTAACGTAATCCTGTGGGTTTGTTTCAAACGTTCCGTTAATGGCTCAGTTATCTTCATGTGCCATACATTTCTCCAGTACTCAGGAAATATCTTCGGTCTATGGTCTGCTAAAAATCAATATTTGTTATTGGATGCATCCTTTTTAAAAGCAAACGATGTCTTTCAAAAGTTAATCAAAGTATTAAGAAACGGAGAGATTTCACTGGAAACAAAGAAAAGGGTACTGAAATGTTATATACTATCGATAATCCTATATGGCGGTTAATGCTGGACAATCTCATCACAGATGGGGAAGAGACTTGAGCCAACAGAAAGGTGGTTCTACAGAAGGATGCTGGGAACATCGTGGACGGAACACATGAAGAACGACAAAATTTTAGGGAAAATGCATACAAAAACACGCTTATAAATAGTACCAGAAAGAGATATTTAAAATTTCTAGACTACATAATGAAGAAAGAGCACTTGGAAATTTTGACACTCACAGGGCATATTGTAGGCAAAAAGGACAGAAGAAAGCGACGCATACTCTACCGAACGATTTTGTGTTAACGGTTGGAAGAAGAGGGATGAGGAGATCTAGCAAAAAGACAAACTTTAATTTAAGCTATAATGGTACACGTTCTGAAGGGACACTGCACAAGAAGAAGAAGAAGAAGAAGAAGAAGAAGAAGAAGAAGAAGAAGAAGAAGAAGAAGAAGAAGAAGAAGAAGAAGGAGGAGGAGGAGGAGGAGAAGAAGAAGAAGAAGAAGAAGAAGAAGAAGAAGAAGAAGAAGAAGAAGAAGAAGAAGAAGAAGAAGAAGAAGATTTGTGTTTGAATTAGACATTTTCACTTCTCTCGGAGTGCTTCTGATCTGTGCTTATAGTTTTTTTTCTGGATCGTTTGGCACAAATTCCTCGTAAATTCTCATTTCCATCCAATCATGTCTATTTTTCTAATCCTTCTGAATTAGATTGAGTTGTTATTATTATTATTATTATTATTATTATTATTATTATTAGTATTATTATTAGTATTATTATTATTATTATTATTATTATTATTATTATTAGTATTATTATTATTATTATTATTATTTCTGTTGTATACTGATTTCCTTCCGGGTTCCAACAAGAGATCTAAGGTCAGAAATGGCATCATGACATTTTCAATGAATATTTTTGTAAAAAAAATAAGAATAATCCCACCTAAAAGCACACACATTTTACATTAATAAAGCCCTTCGTAAGGTGTGAGCTGTACTTGTGACTATAATTTTTTGTGCTTGTTTAAGGCCTTAGCTGTTAGGGATCCTTTCAATAAATCTATCAGAAGCTTTTTTAATCAAACCACAACTACAATTATTGTTGTCTTCATACGCTACACTTTTTAGATTTCCACTTCAAAATCCTTGTATTTTGGCAGTTTTTTGAAGATCTTCAAAATGCATTACAGTCTGCAGGAAATGGCATGTCAATGAGAAAGCACATTCTGCTTTTGTGGTCTTTGATCACTCTGTTTGGGTCATTAGTTTTGACTATTCTGCGTGTGTGTCTTTTAAAGTCCCATCTTATTATTATTACTATTTCATGCTTTTGCCTGTTTCCACCTGTTGTTTGGTGGTCATCACTGAAGAGAGTGAGTCTCCTCAAATTTCCAGTACAAATTTCAGTACCCTTGCAAACCCTAGCAACGATGCGGTCTATACAGTCTTGGATTGACTGATCCATTTCAATCTCAATGTCCCAAAGGTTTTTAAGCTCGTGCTGTCAGGCTTTCTCTCCGTCATGGAAGAGAACAATATTTTTCCTGTTGACGAGCGCA
This sequence comes from Acanthosepion esculentum, assembly GCA_964036315.1. NCBI lineage: Eukaryota > Metazoa > Mollusca > Cephalopoda > Sepiida > Sepiidae > Acanthosepion > Acanthosepion esculentum. The sequence continues at coordinate 52,689,106 of OZ038477.1, forward strand.
GAGGATTTTTCGACAAAACTTTAATGGACATGTTTAAGCTGCCGGATGCATTGTTTCATTACATTTCACATAGTTTTAAATGAATAATACACCGGATATCTCACCACATGTACAACATTACCTTTCTTCCATGGTGCTCAGTTTTTGAGTGTAAATTTATCCTTGTCAATCTATTGTCTTTTTTCTCTTGTTTGGTGCACGGCCATTTATTTCTACGACTTTTTGTCTCTTTTAATATCTCTATTGAATATTATAATTTTGCTTCATACTGAGATTAATTGAAACTGCATTCCAATAATTAGAATCATTTTTCCATAATTTTTCTTCCTAGGGTTGGGAATATCGCGATCGATGGGTGTACATGTTGATTTGCGCTCTATGCGTTCCCTATGTGGTAATGTTCTTCGAGTGTTTGTTCAAAGCTCTATTTGGAAATATGGCCAGACCTTCCATCGGCAATCTTCTTTGGGTAAGTATTGGAATAACTTATTGTCTTTAACCAATCCACAAACAAACTCTCATTATTTTTTTCAATTATTTGTTTTCGTGTATAGCCGCATTTTTTCAGTAACGTTTGTGTTAATTCCTGACCACTAACAATCCCTTTTGACATAGATATAAATATCAAGGAAATAATAATATTAACAAAGTAATCAATAATTGAAAATCATTTTATCCTTTTTAATCTTAAAACATGATATTTATCTTTTCTTATGCAGATTCTTTTCGTGGAATCCCTTCATTCGTTCGGACTTTGTCTTTTTATGTTCCGGGTACTGCCTTGTCTTGATACAGTTCGATGTCTTTTACTAATGAACTCTCTCTGTCAGTTCCCAGCCATCTTAAGACTCTTTGCCACAAAGCGTCCGGAAGAAACTCGAAGGAAAATTACTACCATTGTCCTCGACTTCCTTGCTTTGCTCATGCAAGCTTCGGCCATCGTGGTGAGTCTTATCTCACTAAAAGCCAACTGTACGGAAGCATCAAATTCCACTTACGTTCTTTCCCCGACTGGGAAGTCGAATGGCAACATGATTGGTCTTGTTTTTGCTGCTAATGATACAAAACATCGCAATGCGCAGATCCAAGCGCTGACAAGTAACGACAGAAAGGAAACACGGATTACATCGGACCAATTGCTTTCAAACATGTCCTGGGAGGTTCCCATCTCTCTTATTTTGATTTCTGTCAAATGGTGGGAAAATTTCGTTGACAAATCCTTAAAGTTTGGCTGTCTAGAAATACCTATCAAAGAATACAAAGACACGTTTTACCGGGTTCGTGTAAAGGCTTATATCTTTGTCAGTGCCTGGAAAGTTGGCTTGACATTTGGATTCGCTTTTCTTCTCGTACCAAAATTTAGTTTGCTTCATCAGGCCTTTAGCAAGCTTCTCTACGGTGATACTTCCTACAGTTATATCCAAACAAGCTTTGGGCCGAAGGTGCCATTGCTTTCTTTAACGACAACAAAAACTCCAATCCCCGTATCTACCGGAATGCCGATCAGTCCATTTATGGCTATCCTACCGAATAAGTTCCTGATGTTAGAAAAGGTCAATTGTTCTGTTTATAACGTAACCAACGTCAGCGTAATGTACAATGAGACAATCTGCGAACAGACATATGTTGATCCCTGGCGTGATTACGTCACCTATATGCCGCTCATCATTCAGATTGTATCATCTGGACTATGCTATTATTTCGCACGACTGGCTTGCAAGTTGTGCATGCAACGCTTCTCCTTTGCCGTACCTCTGTGTCTGGCCACGCCTGTCTCTGTTGGTGCCATTATCTCTATTTGCCATTTGCAACCAGAAAAGATCGTCTTGATTCCCAACTTCTTGCAATGGGCGTGTACTGGAAATGGTACTGATCGTCAGTGGTTGATCTGGCATTTGGGAATCGGGTTTGGACTTTGGTGGGTCTCGCAACTGTGGGTCACGAGATATATATGGACACCAAAGGCTCCAAGACTGGCGTTCACAGAAAGGTAAGTATTTTAAATTTTGTCTTTTTCTTGCTAGTGGAATTGAATATTCTGAGCTGAAAAAAAGGTTTAATTTCAAATAATTACAGCATTCAGGCAGTATGCGTTTCACCACCCTCCCACCAAAGGTCAGCCAGGGTATTCCTAGATTTTGAGGTCAAGATTTCATTTCAGACATCAAGAGAAAGAACAGTATTAATAATAAACAAAATTTACAATCAAGTCAATTTTACAGTCAAACTCTTAACGAGTGGATGTAATCATAGTAGAGACCAGATAAATGAACATTCAATTTTCATATATATATATATATATATATATATATATATATACTGGGTGTTCGGAAAATCACTATGCACTTATATTATTAGTGACAGATATGTTTTAATATACATTACAAGAGGAGAATATGAATGAAAAATATAAACAATATTATTAAAACTATACTGGGGTGAAATCTGAAATATGAAAAATATCATTAGAAAAGTACACACTAACTTTCCGAATACCCTGTGTATATACGTATATATTTCTGAGATAAGGTATTGTAACTATTTACACTATTTACATTGTTCGGGATGTTGTCCTCATCTTTATTACCATAATCACGAGATTTCGGCCGTTGTACCCTCCAGCATTCTTCAGATAATGTTTCTTTGAATTTCGAACCCTTTATTGATTCAAAAAGTGACTTGACCCAAAGCGTTTTGATTTCAGTACCTGGCTACAGCATAGGGAACAAAAACTTAGAGATTTAAGTTATTAAAGGGAATTAACTGAAACTAGGATATCCAAAATAGACATGGCATGTGGAATTAGAATGCTCTACCCCGTGGACTAAATAAAGGGTTCGGTTCGAAATTCAAATAAATATCACTTGAAACGTCGTGAAATTAACAATAAAGATGATGGCAACTTGTCCGAACAATCTAAAGGGGTGTATATATACCGGGTGTAACAGCAAAATTGACCAATTGTTAAATTAAATTTTGAACAGTTATACCTTAGAAATGATTAAAGATATCTTACTGAAATTCTCCGAGGTTATATATATATATATATATATATATATATATATATATATATATATATATATATATATATATATATATTATTTCAGGATCATTTTCCAATTTATCCAAGAAGATATTTGCCTTTCTAATCTTCTAAGTTTCTATCCTGGAGTAACAAGGGGCCTCACACGTTTCACGTACGATTTCATTTTCAAGTATTTTTTACTGCTCTTTGGACTGTTGTAGCTGAAACTCCTCTCTCACATGCCAAACGTCTTATGGATTGAGGTAGATCTTTTCTAATTGATCGCTTTAGCTCTAAGTTGAAATGATGATCCCTCTTCCTGTTGTGACCTCCTGATCCAGTTTTTTTCTCTATTGTCCCCTCATTTTTAAACTTATTCACCGTTCTCTGGATGGCTCTTGAATGGATTTAAGGGTGGAAGCCAGTGTATGGATGTTGGTACCGTTACTGAAGGCCTGAATGATTTTTCCCTCTCACCATTGCTCAGTTGGGAAGACAGAGGATCTGACACAACGATTTTAAAATGTTTCATTCTCACTGAATAACGCAAATGATTTTTTTCACTGATTCTTACTATAAATGTTATCAAGATGGCTAAATGTTTTATCTGAAAACGTGGAAAAAAGAAACTCAATTACTTTATTGTTTTTAGATATTAAGCATTTTGTGGGATGGACAATTATGCTGTTGCACCTGGTAATATATATATATATATATATATATATATATATATATATATATATATATATATATATATATATAATGAACGTCACTGTCAAGCAAAGTTTGATTACTCTCTTCAACGAAAGTACATCCTCTGTCGGAGCGGGATAAAGCACACCAGTTCGGGACGGCAGTTTTTACAATAAAGATGTGCGCATGTTCGAAGCGTCCTGGAGGGCACATTGCCTTTATTAAGTCTTTCCATTGCGGCACAAACCGATAGACAAAATTTGCACTATGAGACAAGTGGACCCATTTAAAATAACGTTTAGAGTCATAAGAAATTATATCGAATCCATTAATACCTTAAAAATATAGATAGATAGATATATAGATGGATGTGTGTGTGCGTGTGTGTGTGTGTGGGGGGGGACAAAGAGAGAGACGTTATGTCTGTTATGTAGAAGTGACTTTCTAAAAAATAAATTTAAATTCAATTTCTTGGTTCAATTGCTATTTTACTTTGAATCTTACTTTGAGCTCTCAATATTTATCTCTCAATATTTATCTCTCAATATTTATCTCTCAATATTTATCTCTCAATATCTCTACATCCAATTTTCTTCTCCTTAGTGGATTCATATAAAAAGAAATATTCTAAAAATTAACTGCTTTTCCACGTGTTCCAAAATAAATTCATTACTTACACGTATGCTTTGTTGAATTACTTTTCTGGAAAGCTGACTTACTTTTCATAAATACTGATCTACTTTTTCGCAAATCATGATTTACTTTTCACAAATGCTGGCTAACTTTTTGCATAGGTTGGCCGATTTTCACATTTGCTGACTTACTTTTCGCAAATGTTGGCCGATTTTTCACATATGCTAACTTACTTTTCATAAATGCTAACTTACTTTTCATAAATGCTGACCCACTTTTCATAAATTCTAACCAACTTTCTACATATGCTGACTTACTTTTCACAAATGTTGTCTTACTTTTCACATACGCGGACTCATTTTTCACAAATGTTAACCTACGTTTTATAAATGCTGACCTAATTTTCATAAATGCTGACTTACTTTTCATAAATGCTGACCTACAGACTTGCTGACTTACTTTTCACAAATTCTGACCTACTTTTCACAAATGCTGACCCACTTTTCATATATGCTGACTAGCTTTCCACAAACGCTGACTGATTTTTCACAGATACTGACTTCCTTTCAAAAAAGCTGACATACTTTTCACAAAGGCTGACTTATATTTCATCAATGCTCACCCACTCTTCATAAATTATGACCTGCTTTTCACATATACTGACTTGCATTTCACAAATGACGACCTACTTTTCACAAATGCTTACTTTTCACAGACCATCTTCTACGTTTAATTTGAAACTACATGCATTAACTTTCGAATTACTTTTATAAATTTGCAGATTGTTCCTACTGCCATTATACTGCGCTGGTGTGATTGAGCAGTCATTGTTGTTAAATCGACGAAGAAACGATAAAGAACGAATCTTGAAAGATATGAGCCTAAATGACGATATTTCTATCGACAGTTCATCTACGGATGCAATTCGTAAACAACGCGAACAAATCGTGCCTAAGATCTACATATGCGCTACAATGTGGCACGAAACAGAACATGAGATGACACAATTACTAAAATCTATATTCCGGTGAGTGGACTGATCTTCTTATTCATCGTTACATATAAACTAAAGGCAAACACTGATGTATAGTAATATACAAACGCGATTGAAACGATATTATTATTATTACTCGGCCGTACACCCAGGGGTGATAAGGGGCCTTGGCTCTCCCAAAATCTTTACCAATTGTAGTATTTTTACAGGGTTTCATTTTAACAAAATACAATAAAGAAAAAACTATTAAAAGTACTGGAAATTTTAAATGTTCTTGCCGCTAACCAATTTTGGCTGTCTTTGATAACTTAAGGCTAAATTCTAAATTGTTTTTGCATCCCTCCCTTCTCCCCCAAGAAAACATTTGTTTCTGCTACGGTCCTGTATTACTGTATACCATCGCATTATATTCTTTAAACAGCATGGCAGGAATACTTACATATATACCTGAACTTTTATTTCGTAACTAACTATCAGTGTTCTCTGTCTAGAATCAAAATGTTGCTCGCCAGTCTAGAGATCTCGCTTCGTTCTTTTAACTAACCTATAGCTGGAGGGACGAGGAATGGATCTGTGCATATCCCAAGGGCATAGTACAAAGTGTTTGCAACAGATTCGATCGGAATATGAACTCAGTTCACGAATTATACTTTGGTATCGATAACCGTTATGCTACTCGCACATCCATGTATCATACCTTCTCTGGAAAATCTTTCTTACTTTGTTAAGGATAACTAGATCCCTTAAATCTAGATCTCTTCGTTTGGATTAGGTTATCAGTCTGTTATATACCGTACCTATGAACACTAATGGGTATGTCCCAATCCTCATAAATACGTTTATTGTCAGCGGGGGCAGTATGCTGTCTAAGTAGTGCACCAATAGCAGTGGTTTACCTACTTCACGCCGTTGGTGAGTATTGAATTTTGTTGATGTTATAAAGATTACCATTTCATCTCCAACCTCCGTTTTGGTTATTCCTCATTTTGTAACCCTTTCAACACAGTCTAAATTTTTAAAATCCTTTAGAATTTTTCTTTTTCTGCTCACTACGACAGCTTTTGGTCTGTTCGTACCGCATAGTGAAATCTCAGGCGTTTGCATAATTACCAACGGATCAACTTTCCTGCCCAGTCATGTCTATTCTTGTAATCCTTCCAAGCTACTTTGTTATCTTCATTTATAATTTGTTTGGTGATTTCATCTCTGATTCCACAAAAATTTGCTGCGGGTTTGTATATATTCAGGTTGTTTTTTTTTTTAGTTGCCATTAAAAGGAAATCCGTTTTGACTACACTGGAGATTAAGTGATAGCAAATCTTTTTAATGCACCAAGACTCTCCTCGGTATTCTTGCTGTTTTCAATATTGCTTTTGTCTGGGACGGTGCATCCCTTTCTTTTAACTTCTAATTCCTCCAGCCTTTTTCCTAGACTCTTTGGAACTATTCCCAGCGCTCTCCTAACGACTTGGGCGACTGTCGCCTTTATGCTCCACAACTTCCTCAGCTCACCGGCAAGGTCGAGATACCTGTATATTTATAATCTACTTTGTTGTATGCCAGATCAATGAAATCCTCTATTTGGAATGTTTTCTTCTTTATTAGATCCGGTTTTCTAGACTGGATTAGGTCATGTATTTAAATCTCAAAGTTTCAGAGGTTTTATTTTGTTTTCCATTCTCGCGGACAGATTCTTGTCTGTGTGGTAAAAATGTAGTCCCACAAACAATCCCCAATAGATCACCTTTTCCGCCTAATTATACTTACTCTTGCATTCTTTCTGTGCAAATTATTTACATTCACTTATACTCGAATGGTTGATTACCTCATCTTTGTTTCAACAGTATACATTTGTTCTTCTTCAGTGTTTTACCTATCATGGCATTATTATTTCTTTTCATAGAATGGACATTGACCAAAGTGCACGGAGAAATGCTCAGGATTATTTTAATGTCCAAGATCCTGATTATTACGAATTTGAAGGTAAGTATCCGGATATATTCACATTCACTTGTAAGGTTTTTAAAAACGTTTTGTATATAATTGTGTGAGCCGAAAAAAAGAAGAAATTATTATTATTATTATTATTATTATTTCAACTCGCCTGACCATTTCCAACCGCTAAAAGCAACGAAAAACCTGACCCCAAATACAGGCTCACGTGATTGCCGATTAAGATATATATATATATCTGTAGTAGATTCATTCGTGTAGTTCACTGCTACTAACAAGCAGAATTTTTTTTCTCCTGATGATGGGCATGCTGGCTGAAACTAGTCGAGGAATCTAATTGAAATAATAAAACAAAAAAATATTAATATACAACCCAGTGTGTCTAAAAAAAATTTATTTTTTTATTTTCTCAATATTTTTATTGATCAATATATATATATATATATATATATATATATATATATATATATATATATATATATATATATATATAACTGTTTTTTTTTTCGGTCAAAGTTAGAAAACGGTTTTATAAAAGATTGCTCAATACACAATCTAAAAGAGAAAAACTGAATGTGCAGAGCTGTTAAATACTGAAATCATGGAATACTGACCACTTATGCTACCATGGTTTCCACCTGGTAAGGTTTCTTTGGGGAGTAGAGGTCAATGTTGACGATGGGAATGTGACTGAAGTGGAAATGTCAGGTTAGGACCGATAATATTACAAACCCTGCTTTTGATTTTATCTAGAAACCTGAAATATATAGATGGAATACCAGACCTGATATGTCAGCATTATTCGATGCATGGAAGAAGATTCTGACGTGAAAACAAATGTGAACCAACATTCTTAACAGCAGACTTGATTCAATATCATCGCTCTACTTCATGTCAGTAGAAATCATGAAACCAAGAAGGTGCAATGAGTTCTTCTCCTGGAGGTTAGCATCAGCCATGCTGATGGAAGGGAAAATGGTTCTCAACAATGATTAAAGGATTGGTTTGGGAGGTGTTGCTTCTTAAGAGTAAAAGTGCGTCGTATGTATTATATCAATAGGGAAGGTTAATTTTTCACTTTTTCTAGAAAAGCACCATTGCACTCAGTGTGAAATCTGGGGTCTGATGTGATAAGTACTGACACTAAAAATTAGATTTATATTTTTTACCAAATTTTCAGCATTTAGTGTTAAAGATAGTCTAAAAAATGTACAGAAATACCTAATTTCCGCTGGTTTCTCCTTACAAACTGACTTCAAAATGTTACTATTTCAAGAATAAATCCAAATAAAGTTGATATATTTTGTATTCGACAAATTGAATGCAAAAATTATATTCAAACCAGAATTCTAATTATGAATCACCACAAAATAAATATGCAATGTTTAATGGTATCCGATAAATAAAAACTATGTAAGAAATTGTAAAAGATTACAAAGCTACTCAATGAATAAAATTTGTTAGTTCATTTGTTAGTGTTGTAACCTAGGGAAGGTTACTGAATAGAAGAATCAAAATTCATAATCTACTGTAAATTTTTAATATATAATTTTTCTAAACAAGAATGCATGAATTTAGCATCTACAGAGCCCCCGTTACGCAATGACCAAACCATTTCCCTTTGGACACTTTTAGCTTGTAAGTATGATCGTTAAAACGACCGATTCAAACAGTTTTCAATATGTATGCATTGAGGACATTTATGCATTGATGACAGATATATGTGATTTTCTCTTCATTTGGTCATCTTTATTTTGTAATGGAGAATATTTATCTTCGCTTATCATCATCCATAAAATATCTGAAATATATTCTTCTCCGTTGTAACCTAGGGAAGTTTACTGAATAGAATAATCAAACGAAAGTTGGTAATCAACGATAATACTTAGGACAAGAACAACACATATAAGATTCGCCAGAGGCGCGTAAAAGAAGTAGTCAACTGCTAGAAGTGAGTCAAGTGAATTCCACAATGAATCTCCAACTCTAGGATATCTACAAACCGCCCAACGCGGTCAGATATTGCACTAGGCCAAATTTAATGTGGGATATCCGAGCCCATGGGCTCGGCTTAAAATTCCCCGTAGACCCCGTACAAAATGGGGTCGGGTAGCAGTTTCCCGAGACGAGACTCTGCCCTTTGATATAGCCTCGTCTGGGAATCCTCTCTGCTCGGATAGCGAGAGTTTGACCAGCACAGCTTGAGACGAATCTCCAACTCTAGACCAACATACAGTATTTACTACTGTATCTATGTAAATGGGAACATACCCATTATTGTCCGTAGGTATGATACAACAGATTATTTGTTAGATCATAATTATTAAAAACAAAAATAGATAAAAGTGTATATATCACCATAATACGCTGAGCACACATTATAAGACAAAATGTTTTAAATTTGTATTGTTTATTGAAAATTACACTCAAACTACTGCACTGTATAACATTACATCATAATATAGTTAAATTGTTCAGTATAATTTCCCTTTGAAGTAAATGAAGGTCTTATTTGATGACACAATGATTTAGTAATAATGTGCTTGAGCCATGCATCTTGTCTATATACGATTTGTAAAACTTCAGTAAATTATAAATTTTATAAGACTGTCCTATACGGCTTTACACTGATCACCGGAATGATATTCCAACGTTATGACTTTGAACCTAAACTCGTCTTCTCAAAAGATGGTAATGATTTGAAAAGAAATATTTTGTGTCGTTATTTATTATGTGAAACCCCAACTTTCAAATTGAGTGCAATGCCACGTTTCCGAAATCTAGCTGCCCTAAAGTATCAATAGAAGCGGCAGGATCTCAACATTCTAATGAAATATGTATAATGCCGAATAAGCAAAGCCTGACAACAGTTTTTCTTTATTTCATTCTTTAATGTTGTCTTCTTTTTCTGGAAAACCTTTACTTCTCTCAGGCTCACGGCCATATCACGTTGAAACATCAGTTCTCAGAGATCTAACCGAAGGTAAGCAACGTCGAGTCTGGTCAATACCTCGATGGGTGACCGCTTAAGAATAGCAGGTGTTGTAAGTTTGGATGAGCTGTTGTTCTAGATTTGTAGTACCCACTTTTGTTTTAAATTGGTTTTGCTTGACAGTGGCCATGTGTCTTTCTCGAGGCTTAATTGGAATATTATCTCGAGAGCATAATTTCTTAAAACATCGTTGTCAGCAGTTTATTCTCCAAATACCAAATTGATACACGGTTTTAGCTTATTCATGGCCCAACTCATGCAAAGAGAATATCTGTGCTTGTTCCACAAGTAATAGTTTTTTTGTTTTTTTATAGATTTTTATAGAAGAGCTAACTGGAAAGTATGGTCCAAAAGTAGAATAGCCAGACTTGCTATAGTAAACGATACATTTCCTATTCGCCCGAATCCCATCTGAACAGACCATCTGAAAAGTATATCACAACGGTTACATATCCAGGTTCATTTATCAAATTATGCATCTTAGGCGCCTTAGATTGGCGTAATATTTAGCGGACCAATCTGGTTAACTTATAACTTGTAACAGAAAAATAAGGAAAAACAAACGAAGAACATTATTTTAATTGAATTATTCATTTACATTTGAATCTTTACTGAATCCGCCATCGTTTTTGTCTTGTGCCAATGTTAAACTAAGTTTAATAAATGGCAGCCACTTAAATTCATCTTTAGAATTCCAATTCCTGAATCGATATGAATTCTACTCTTCATGCGGTAAAGCCTACTATTTAAATATTTAATAGAAATGTTCTTATAGTTTCCTTAATTGTCTGTTAGAATTTATTGACCAAATTCTTACTCCTTTCATTTTAGCGCATATATTTTTTGATGATGGCATGGAATATAACGAAAAGAATGAATGGATGCCAAATATATTCGTTAATCAATTAGTAAGAGTCGTTGACACCGCTGCCAGGTAATCTTTCCTTTTTTTTCTTTTCTTTTCTCTTTCCATTTTTTGTTTGTTCTTTTTTTTCTTTTCTATTTTCTTTTCGTTTTTTCTTTCCTTCTTTCATTTCTTTTATTTTTTTCATTTCTTTTCATTTTTTCTTTTTCTTTTTCTTTTTATTTCCTTCTTTTCTTTTTCTTTTCTTTTATCCTTTTTCTTTCCTTTTCGTTTTTCGTTTTTCTTTCCTTTTATCTTTCAGTTCCATTTTTCATTTCTTCTCATTTTTTATTTTTTCTTCTCATTTTTCATTTTTTTTTTTTACTTTTCACTTATTTTCTTTACTTTTTCTTCTCATTTTTTCTTTACTTTTTCTTTTCTTCATTTATTTCCTTTCATAACGATTACTCTTAGATTTTATGCTATTATAGACGGAATTAAGATTTGTAGCCAGTTTTCTTTTTAATGACACTTTTTTAATGAAAGTTTATTATGAAATTCAGTCTTTCTGTAACACATTAAAACGAAATTTTACGATATGATCCAATATATTATAATCAAAATCTATTCTATAAAATAGTATGATTTCTTATATTTATCAGTCACGCATCCTTATATTCAAACATTTTTTATGAGATATTCCAGTGTTGTGAAAAAATGGGAACAAAATGGACAATTAGAATCGGAAAGAGACAGTTGGAATTTCTGGGATACATAATGAGGAAAAGAAGGCTAGGATAATTTGCCACTCACAGAAGATACTGGTGGCAAGCGAAGCAGAAGAAAAAATCGAGTAACCTAACGAGCTTTTGTAAACTGATGGTAGATAGGGGACTGGGAGAGATATTAAGAAAAGAAATATTGCTTAGCGTGACAAAAATTAGGAAGTTGTGGAGAGTCATGATTGCCCACGCTCTGAAAGAAAAAGGTACGTGAAGATGTACAGGTTGTTAATATATTGTTTTTTTCTTTCTTTCGTGTTAGCTTTGTCTGGAAATTTTTTTACCTTTAGGGATTTAAAAAGTAGAATGCTTTCACACATGCGACAATAGATGACAATAGATTCTATGGATAAAAGTCTTTGGTTATTAATGCAGAAAATATAAAGAATTAAATCGCTAAATTAAATACTATCGTCATTTTCTCATAATCCGAGTATACTCGTAATAGATCATTCAACAATACTTTGAATATTGCTGGTCTGATGCTTCTGTTATATATTTAGAGATTCTTGATAAAATCCAAAGAAGAATCTGCAATGTTATTGGCCCTAAACTGGCATCGCAGCTCCAGTCATTTTCCCAGCGCCATAACGTAGCTTCGCTGTTCGTTTTCTATAAATACTTTCATGGTAATTATTCTGATGAGCTTTCCTCTACGGTACCTACACTTTATGAATTTAAGCGCCATACTAGATTAGCGGAAATTTTACAGTTGAAATAGCTAGATGCAAATATGAGTTCTACGTTAACAGTTTCTTTTCTCGCACTTCTCGCTTGTAGAACACTCTTCTGGCGGCTTCTTGCTTTCCACTCAACTTTGACCTTCAAAAATTTAAATGCAATGTCAATCGTTTTCTTCTATATCCTTAATTCCTGTTCTTTTATTGTTCTCTCTCTCCTTAATAGTGATTTTGTTTTTTCATATTCTCTCACACTCCTTGCATCTTAGTGGCTTTATTGCCTTGCTTGGAGTGAAATGATTTTTTAAAAAGAACTTCTCTCAACGAGTAAAATAAAATTTTATTCTTTTTAATTTAATGGTAAAAAATATCAAATACGACTGGGTAAAAGATTTTCATCTTTAATTTCTAAAGATTTCAGTTTTGACAAAATAATAACAGGTAGTTCTAATCAAAATTTCATGACTGTCACCTGGACCGACATGTTCCCACCTACGATGCCTAGCCCTGGTTGGCATCAGTCTAGAAAAAGGGAAATCTCTAAATTCAAAACAATATGTAGCCCTGATGAAGTACGCATGCTATGCAGTCATTTAAACGATCGTGGATTTCACAATGACACTACGATCCCCATTGCGCTCGATGTGATAGATAGATAGATAGATAGATAGATAGATAGATAGATAGATAGATAGATAGATAATTCTTATTTGAGGAACGTGTAATTCTAATGTCATTTTACTGTATAGATCACTGTTGAATAATGGGTAGAATTCCTTATGCAAAATGTTAGATGTATTCTCTATTCCATAACCAGAAATCCATGCTATTGCTTCCCTGCTACCTACAATCTTCAAAAATGTAAAAGCAACATCAATCGTCATCTTCTGTTTTCTCGAGTCCTGTTGATTTATTGTTCTTCTGTTCATTATTCTTCACATTCTCTTTCACTCCTAGTAACTACTTGCATCGTAGCGGCATTATCGCCAATGATTATACACACACACACACACGCACACACACACACACATATATATATATATATATATATATATATATATATATATATATATATGTATATATATATATGTATGTATGTATGTATGTGTGTATATATATATATATATATATATATATATATATATATATATATATATATATATATATATGTATATATATAGTGAGAGAGAGAGAGAGAGAAAGAGAGCACGTCAGGCTATACGGTAGTTTCCTCCAAGGTAAACGCAGGTTCGAACCATGAATTTAAGTGTATTACAGTGTAACCCGGATATAACAGGCCCGGATATAAGAAAACCCGGATATAAGAGAGATTTTCTCTGATCCCAAATTAGAGCCTGTGTTAATAAAACAAAATAGACCAAACCGGGATATAAGAGAAACCCGGATATAAGAGACTTCTTCTCCGGTCCCGACAACTCTCTTATATCCGGGTTACACTGTACTAGATTAACTAATAGGTCTCATTGTTTTACTGTTGAAATAGCTAGGTGCAACCATAAGATCTATTCTAATACTTTCGTTTCTCACTTTTCTCGCCTGTGAAACTCTCTTCCGTTATCCTGTTTTCCTGCCACATACAATCTTCCAAAATTTAAATGCAACGTCAGTCGTCATCCTGTGTCTTCCTGAATTCTGTTCTATTATTGTCCCTTCTTCTCACTTAAGTCTTCTCATTCTCTTCCGCCCCCCCCCCTTACGTCTTAGTGGCATTATCACCTTGCTTGGGGTGAAATTATCAAAACAAAATTGATAGCGGGCTACGGGGGATCCAAAAAATTCTTAATTAAGAAACTAGTAATATAGTAATTGTGAGTTCAATCCCTGTATCAGGCAGTACAGACTTAAACTCAGTGGAATTACTCAGCGAATAATAACTGAAAATTACTAAAAAGAACAAGATTAGATATCCCTAGACATGGATAGTGTGACAGGAACAGTCGTAGATGGTTCACTTCAAAATTCTCTGAAGGTCACCCTGCTCGAAAAACACCTGAAGAAGGCCAGAGAGCACAACAGTCATATGGATTAGTGCTTTTGTATGGTGACTTTGTAAGCCTAGCTTACCTGTGGCACAAGGCCGAAATTACGAGACACTCAGTGAGGATCGAACTCACTATTCACTCAGTGAGGATCGAACTCACTATTCACTCAGAATTGTTCTCGCGAGACTAGCTTGCTAAACATTACATCACGTCGAATAAGTATCCAAAATGATTAGATGTGGTACAAATCCGAAAGTGTGGTGCACCGAGCGAGGATCGAACTCACTACTCGGTCGTAAACGATCTCGCGAGATAAGCTTGTGAACCATTTCAAAATGGCCCATGTATGGAATCATATATTTCACTCTAGTAGCATTTACGAGCAAAACAATTCAATGTAGTCAGGGTCAAACCGAAAATGGAGTACTGCTGCCATATATGGGCAGGAGCCAAAAGCGTCTCTGCATCCTTGTGGGTGACAAATTATTTTCCACCCTACAACCCCTTTCTCACAGACGAGATGTCGCAAGTCTTTCGCTGCTCTATCGCTCTTTCCATGGTGTGTGTTTTTAGATGATCTACACTTCTTAGTTCCATCAGTCCTAAACTTCACCCTGTGAAGTTATGCCACGCAAATTGTAGCGAACCACCCTCATTGCCTTCATATCTGGTGAGATGTAAGTTCCACTCAAGCAGCTTCTTCCCACGAACCGCTGTCTTGTGGAAACGACTCCCCAAATTCTGCTTCCCTGATCACTACAATCTTAATCTGTTCATGTCTAGGTTTAATCGTTAAGCTTGCGAACCATTACACGTCACAGTACCCAAAATGTACGCGATATGGAGAATTTTTTTGATAAAGCAGAACCTAATATTGTAGGTGTGACGCATTTAGAAACACCTTCAGGTCAGGTAACCCAGTCCGATTGAAGGTGTTCGTAAGTATCTAGATATGACTTCCTAGTCGCATTAGCTGCTTCATCCTTGAAACTTAAAAAAAATAAAACCTTTTGAAAACCTACCACTATATGTATTCATGAACTGAGATGCACAGTGCGTCCACACCTAGGGGACTTGCCCAGCTGGTTATGGTCAGGTCACTGTCAGGCAAATCTTTGGTACTGAACGGGATATTTACTGAAGCACATCGTAATTCACCAAAATAAACTATGTACGTGTTAACACCTCTGATCATGCAGCAAGTACCTTATTCCTCTTATTATCTTCTACCTTTACAAGAGCCAGGATCAGACCGAAAATGGAGTACTGCTGCCATATATGGGCATGAGCTATCCAATCTTCACTTTCCACTCTCGATGGAGTTCAAAAGCTTCCCCGCGTCCTTGTGAGTGACAAATTAATTTCCACCCTACAACCTCTTTCTTACAGACGAGATGTCGCAAGCCTCTCGCTTCTCTATCGCTATTTCTATGGAAAGAGTTCACATGAACTACACTTTTTAATTACACCAGTCCTAACTTTCATGGCTAAGACCCGTCATGCCCCTTACATTGTATCGAAACATCCTCATTCTTGTCTTATTCCTTTAGTGAGATGTAGATTTCTTGTGACAACATACTCCCGGGAAGATGCTTCCTCAATGACTACATCTCCAACCTGTTCAAGTCTAGAGTTAACCATTAGCTTACACACATATCCACACAAGCTGTGCCTCCTACCCTGTAACCCTCTACCTCGAGTGGTCCTCGGGGCTTGTACATGGTGAACATCATTGTAAAAAACAATCGGAAATACTTGTCCTTTAAAAGGCGCATCCTAGGCTCTAACACGAAGCTACATCCTCAAGTGTCATAGTTCAACATGTAAAGCGTGACGCGACTTGAAGGATCTATAGCAGTTGCTCATCTAGTAATGGTGTGAAAAGTCGGGTGGCAGACAGCATAGTTGACATTATTCGAGTACAACCTTGTCTTCTCGCCAAACATAGACATACTTCCCAACTCCGACTATCAATTTTTGTTTAAATCGCTGATACCCATGTGCATAGTGCTCTTTCGTACGACCCCGA
>OZ038477.1:52710733-52748233 GCA_964036315.1 Acanthosepion esculentum
TTCAAACATAATCAAATGTTACGTACATTTTGCCTGTGAGCATAACTCAATGTGAGTGAGCTATGAAGCTATGAATTTATTGGAGCAACTCTCAGCAAGTTCCTTCCCTCTGCTTCCTCCCTCAGACCACGTTCTGTCATCCACCTACCCAAATCCGCCAGGTATGTCCCGCTCTGTTTTCCCTTGTCTCTCTTTCCCTCTATTCGACCCGTGAGGATCAGATTCTCCAGGCCCTCCTTCCTCATTTTGTGTCCCAGAAACTTCAGCTGCCTCTTCCTGATATTACGTATAAGCCTCCTCCTGGTTTGCAACCTCATCGTTGCTCACATGATCAATCCATGATATCCTTAGCATCCTTCTGTAGAACCACATCTCCGTCGCCTCGAGTCTCTTCTTCATCTTTGAGGAGACCGTTCAACAATCGCTGCCGTAAAGAAGAACAGATGTCACGTAACAGCTCAGTATTCTTTTCTTTTCTTTAAATTCCAATTCCAAAACAAAACAATAGTTTTTCTTTACTGCAGACAATTTAGTTAAATTCTGCTAAACTATTGAAAGGTTGCAAGTAACACAGAAACATTTGCAAAAATCCTAGATTACGTGCTTCATTCCAAGAAAGGACTTCTTCAGACTAATTGTAGTTTTATTAATGGAGCCAAGCATTAACATGGGGAAGGGAGAAATGCAATAAACGCTAACTGACTTTCTCTTTGATGCAGTTCATTTTACCTGTTTTTATAAGAATGGGCCAATGTTAAGAGATTCTTGTATTTTCTTCATAGAGGTTTGTATTTTCCAAGTCGGTTCTATGGAAGATATATTGCGCAAATCAGACTAATTATAGGGTAACTGAGTGACCGTAAAAATGAAAATAGATTTAAAACAATTTAAATTATAAATTGCTTTCCAAACGACTTAATACAACAGATTATTTTGTGGATATTATTAATGTGCAGATGGTATAATGGATAGCGGCTCGGAACTCGGAGAGCCGAGTTCAATTTCCAGTCGATTTCATTACATTAACTTACGCGCAAAAGGTATGAATTCTTCTCTTTTTACCAGCTAGGGGTTAAATAGTAGGACTTTTATCTAGAAAACTATTATTGTTATTATTATTATAATTATTCGCAAAATTTTAAATGCTATATTCACTCGTAAGAAAATAATTTTTCTTACAATCCAAATTATGTTTCGGCTTTAAATCAGCCACAAATGGTTGATAAGTCGTAAATCTAGAAACTTTGTGTACTTATCTTAGCGAAGCTCAGTGGAAGGGGGAAAATGACAGAATTCAACAGTAATTTTGTGACGAAAATATCTTTCATTATATTGTTTCGTCTTCACAGAAGATTTATTGAAATGGGTTCCAGTCGACACCATAATTGAAGGGGGAGTCAAAATTTGCATATATGTTCGAAGAGAGATATAAAAATGCAAAAATTAATTAGCCTAGGTAGTAGCATCATTTCTCTCTTTCTTCATTGAGACCGTGCTCCGTTTTCCGAAACTCACTGGACGTGTTACCGAAACTATTAATAAGAGTCTTAACTCTTTTTTTCCAACGTTACTTCTACAAGGAGAGTTACTTATAGGCAACATATAGCGTTTTTAGTTGCAATTCTTTTTACACAAATGATTGCCACTGCGAGATTACACTAGTAACAAGTAAGAATTCGTTATCATTTCTTTCTTTCTTCGTTGAGTTTCGCTTTAAATGCAAATAGTTGCCATTATAGGTTTTCTACCTTCCCTTTCCCCAAACAGTCGGACTTGAAATCCCGACATAAAAAGCAAATCAATCAGTTTCATGTTTTTTTTTATTATTCAACGATGCCATTTCTTGTTCAGAAAACGTATATTCTTGTCTTTTTTTTCTTATTCTTCAGTGCAATTCACGAAAGCGAGTTGTCGTTGATTCATCCGGTGCGCATCCCAACGCCGTACGGTGGCCGCCTTGTATGGAATCTGCCCGGCGGCAACTGTCTGATAGCGCACATCAAAGACAGAGAAATGAGCCGACGAAAAAAACGATGGTCACAGGTAATAAATGACTGATAGGTGGTACATCATAGCAAACTCTAGATAGATAATAAAGCTATAAAACGCAGATTTTTACACGCATCCAAATGTATGGGAACATTTAAAAGTCATACTCTGTCAACAACATGTGACTGTGTACGTACTTTGAAATCTTGACTTTACTTGGGCTCGAACACTGACATCTTGCACTGGTGGGTCAATACACAATGGATGCTGTTTTGGCCTGACTTGGTCATTACTCCAAATGAAGGACAGATATTTGTAACTATTATCTAAAACTGATAATTATCAAAACATTATGTATTGATGGTAACTGTAATAATAGCCGTTTCCCTACAAGGAAACATTTGACAATCATTGACCTAGCAGCCAGTACTGCTTCGGTTGAAATTTATAAAATCTTTCCATTAAAACAATTTTTCAGGAAAATAGGCTTTTTCAGGTCCAGTAACTGTTCTCACTCTTTCTAGTATTTATGAGGGTTTCCTTTCTAACCCTATATTTGAAGTAGTGTAGAATGACAACATCTTGATCAGTCATTATTTTCTCTTCGAGTTACATGTGCTTTTAATCGTTGCCGCTGTTTGTTCATAGTCCTCAAGTGATGCGGTTTTCTGTTAATTGGTATAGTTCTTTGTTTGTGAATCTGTAGCGCTAGTACACAATATTCCAATATATATATAGTTATCATATATATATATGTATATATATATATATATATATATATATATATATATATGTAAATAAATGACAATAAGAAAACAGTAATTGCTGACGCGTTTCGTCCTAATACGGACTTTGACATTAGGACGAAACGCGTCAGCAATTACTGTTTTCTTATTGTCATTTATTTACAAATATTGTCTTCTCCTAAGTTAAATTTGAGAAATTTTCACATATATATATATATATAGTTATCATATATATATATATATATATATATATATATATATATATATATATATATATATATATATATATATAGTTATCATATATATTGTTGAAACTTGACTAATGCATGGAATAATAATGCAAACACAAAATGTAGTTAGAATAAAATGTATTGAAACAAGAAAGTGTACACAATATTTACATATAGTCTTTTGTATATTCCTGGGAAGACCGTTCCTGGAGAATGTGTTGACTAAGTCGCAGTCGGGCAGAGTCTCTAGTTGGATCTCTTGATTTGCCTCCCTGTCTTCCGGTACCAACCATATTTATATCGTCGGTACTCCGCTATGCAAATTAGGTGGATCCTACCACAACATATATATATATATATATATATATATATATATATATATATATATATATATATATATATATATATATATATATATATATATATATAGTTATCATATATATATATATATATATATATATATATATATATATATATTACAAATAATGTCATGATAAAAACTGTCAGATTTTTTTCTTTTTTACGTAAGTGATCTTTGTCACTATTGTGTTCAATATCGAGGGATTATTTTTTTTATTGATATTCACCCTGCACGAGGCTCAAGGGAGACTCGAGGTAGATGGTTAGAGAGTTATAGTCACAGTTTATGGGGGTATGTGGAAAAGATAACGCTTAACCCTAGACTTGAAAAGGTTAAGATTGTAGTTTCACAAAGCACCGGTTCGTGGTAAGAAGCTGCTCGAGTGGAACTTAAAAATAATATTAATAACAATTTTAATAATAATAATAATTAATAAAATTATTTCATGTCACAAACTAACGTCTTTAAGAAATTCAAATTATTTGGTCATAATTTAGCGTCTCTTAATAAATTATGATAAATCATTATATATGTATATTAATACATTTTCTGTTTATACGTTATTTTTATAGATACAAATATTTAAGTAAATGCTCTGTTTTTATCTTAACTTAAACAAATGACATCATATATTATGAAAATGGATTAAGTCCGACGATACGTTTCGAGCAGATATGAGCGTTCGAGAGAAATCATGGGAAATGTGTAGTTTAAAAACAGTAATTCAACCTTGCTAACCAGACGCTTCCTCTATAGCTAAATGGTATAGCACATCAGGCTATGCGACGGTTTCATGTAGGGCACAGGTTCTATTCCTGTCGGAGGACACGTATTTTCTATTAAATTTCTCGGACATTCAGGCCGGTAAATGTTGTTAACACTGTTTGTTATAAACAGAGCATTTCCTTATATATTTGTGTCTATAAAAATAACATATAAACAGAAAATGTATTAAAATAATTGTCGGAATTAGTTCATTTTCATAATATATATATATATATATTTTTTTTCATTATATATATATATATATATATATATATATATATAGATATATATTATGAAAATGAACTAATTCCGACAATTATATATATATATATATATATATATATATATATATATATATATAGAGAGAGAGAGAGAGAGAGAGAGAGAGAGAGAGAGATCGGATGATCTAAGGAAGTTTGCAGTTGATCTAATGACAAATAACAAGAAATACAAATTCAAGCAAATGAGTTTCAATTTTTGGCTGAGGTAGTTCGATGTTCACTTCGTACTAATGCCTTTGGGAAAGACATAAGCCCACCTCTCCGGAATAGGTCAATCCAGGGATTTACTCATCGCTGCTACTAGTGCTCTGTAAACCTGTCCAACAATTACTTGAAAAGGTGATGGCCTTTATCGCGAAATCTCTGTTGGCGCAAGAAATGCAAAGACCCATCATAGTAACCCAATTATCGCGAGATATTTTGATTAAAAACTGTCATGTAACTTGTCATAATTACTGAAATATTTCAATTTTTCCGGTTCCAGGTAATGTATATGTATTATCTTCTTGGTTATCGTCTCCTCGGACAGCAAGAGGATAGTACACAGAATAACAGCAGCCAACAGGCGATTCAGAGAGAAAAATGGAAACAGTCACCCGCACATTTTATTAAGGGGAATATCTTCAAACACATTCCAGAAAAAACTCTTGTACAGGTGAGTCGAGGCAAAGAATGCAAAATATTCTCACCCCTTTCTTCCTTTGAATATTAATTTTCTGCGTTCCATTCATTATATTAATGTGCTATTCTATTTTCTTTTTAACACATTTATTTTTTCTCTTTCATTGCTTTTTCTTCGTTCCTCCTCATTTCATTATCTTTACTCATGTTTATTTCTTCACTTCTATCTATCTCAGTTTGGTAGTCCTGGGCATGACGATAAACTACATCCAGCAACAAAGCCTCTGATCGAGAGATTGGAGGTTTTGAGGAGAGTGGGACCACCTATTAATTAATGTTGTTTCCAGATCCACCCTGACCCGGAGTGGAAGCAGCTGTTAGTCCCAGTAAACCTCCAAACAAAAATAAAGCACTATTAAAGCATAAAAATACATTTTTATAGTAAAAATACATATTTATATAGAAAAAAATACCAAAAATACATATTTATATGGAAAAAAATACCAACAATACATATTTATATAGAGAAAAATACCAACAATACATATTTATATAGAAAAAAATAACAACAATACATATTTATATAGAGAAAAATACCAACAATACATCTTTATATAGAAAAAATACCAATACATATTTATATAGAAAAAAATACCAACAATATATATTTATATGGAAAAAAATACCAACAATACATATTTATATAGAGAAAAATACCAACAATACATATTTATATAGAGAAAAATACCAACAATACATATTTATATAGAAAAAAATACCAACAATACATATTTATATAGAAAAAATACCAACAATACATATTTATATAGAAAAAAACCAACAATACATATTTATATAGAAAAAAATACCAACAATACATATTTATATAGAAAAAATACCAACAATACATATTTATATAGAAAAAAATACCAACAATACATATTTATATAGAAAAAAATACCAACAATACATATTTATATAGAAAAAAATACCAACAATACATATTTATATAAAATAGTAAACCACAATACTATATTAAAGCAAAATGGTCAGCAATACATTTTATCTGTAGTTGAAGAAATACAATTGCTTTCAAAATATATTTAGCCATAAAAATGTGTAAAAATATTTCAATTAAGTTTCAGCATTAAGAAGTTGATATAAGAAGTTGATATACTGTTAAATAAATAAAACTCAGTTTGATTATAATTGTCTCTATGCCCGCTTTTCTAATATAGTCATATCTCTCTCTCCCTCTCCCTCTCACACACACACTCACACACACACACACACACACACACACACACACACACACACACACACACACACACGTAAATGTGTATGGCTGCAAAAGTAGGCATACAGTAATTTACCGGCCTGAATGTTCGAGAAATTTTGTAGAAAATATGCGTTCGCCAACATTATTTTCAACAAAATTTCTCTAACAATCAGGCCGGTAAATGTAATTAATAATGTTTATTTAAACAGGACATTTACTTAAATTTTATCTATCAAAATAAAGTATAAACAAAAATATATTGAATAACTCACGGACTTAATCCATTTTATAATATATATATATATTCAAACATATATTGTGAAATATAACAGACAATGAATGTTTATTATGTTTGATCATGAGTCGTTCTAAACTCCGCATAGTTGCTTAGTTTCGAATAAAAATAAGGATAAAAATTGTCCATTTGTATGTTTTTTTTAAATGCAGTTCCTCGATCAATTTTTGTCTTTACTTTCACCCGAAATTAAGGCAAGCATACGACGTTTAGAACGGCTCATGATTAAACATAATAGACATTCATTGTCTGTTATATTTAACAATATATGTTTAAGTAATGATCTGTTGCCCCAATACAATATATATATATATATATATATATATATATATATATATTGTTAAGCTTATTCTTATATCTGTAGTTAGCAAGCGATAGATCTTCATTCACAATATTGTGTTTCTCGATCTACTTTTGTGTCCATTTCTCTCATTCATTTGTTCAATACACGTCTGTACTATTTTTATTTCTATCCTTCCTATACCTCATTTCTCCGCCTTTCTTTTCTTCAAACCGTGTCTGCTGGAATAAAGAGGAAACAAAACGAACAGTTACTTTATACTTTTAGGCTGAGAACACCTATATCTTGGCGTTGGATGGGGACGTTGATTTCAAACCTGGAGCTGTCCAACTTTTAGTCGATCGCATGAAGAAAAGCAAAAAAGTAGGAGCCGCTTGTGGACGAATCCATCCCGCTGGTTCAGGTCAGTGTAATAAATTCATTTAGTTTTTAAGGGGGTGAAGGAAACAGGACGTCGATTCAAACACGTGTATCCAGTAAAATGTAACGTTTATAATAATAAAAAATAATGTCAGATTATTTTTTTAATCCATTATTTCCTTTGTTTACGTTTCGGATAGCAAAATAAAATTAACAGTTAGTCAGCAGACTTTCAGGCAGATATAGGCTTTTCGCGAACAGTTGGACATTCTTTAAAAGGGTAACTGAAACTTGCTTAGCTGTATGTTTTCTGGAAATGATACCTAAAGCACGCCGGATCAGGAGGACAAAAGTTTGAACCCTGCCGACGGCCACTTTTTCTTTATTATGACTCTCAAATGCACAGGCCGATAGATGTAATTCACGCTGGGTTTTTTTTTAATGGCGTCTACTGCAACACGTGTATCCACTAAAATATAGTTTAAAACAATAAGAAATTAATTGTATTTTCAAATGTCCGATAAAACCTTATGAAAAAATCAAGGTCACACTTCTAATTATAACTGAGTCTGAACCAAATTCTAATTTCATCTGTCTGGTTATATTCACTTTGCACTAATATCTGTTGGAAAGGCATGAATCCACATCTCCCCGTGTCTGTCCTATCGTCAGACATCATGCGGTGATGTCTCCTTATTTGCATGCCAATATAATTGGGAAAAGATTGTTTGATTGAGTGTGAATTTTTAGAAACCTACTCTTCTGGTCCGTTAGTAGAAATTAAAGGCTGTTATCCACATAGTAAACCTTGTTATGGGTTCAACCAAAAATACCTTACTTAAACACATTAAAACATCCAATTATAAGATCTTATTCGTATTTTTGTTCTTCTCTGTATTTCAACGATAGCAAAATTCGCTGTCACGCCTAAGAAATGATGGTTTTGTTTACTTGCAGGTCCCATGGTTTGGTATCAAATCTTTGAATATGCTGTAGGTCATTGGCTGCAGAAGGCTGCCGAACACATGCTGGGTTGCGTACTTTGCAGCCCTGGTTGCTTTAGTTTATTTCGGGGGTCTGCCCTTATGGATGATAATGTGATGAGAACATACGCCACTAAATCAACTGAAGCCAGGCACTATTTGCAATATGATCAAGGTTAGTAACTGAAAAAAATACTTATTAACGCGAGGAACGGTTTCAGTTCACATGTTTCTTCTTTATTCACGTTTTATTAATTATTCGTTTGTATCCGATGTATACAGCTGTATTATTTGGTGGGACACCTCTCCTCAATACACCAGCACCCTCCTAAGTATTTTTGCTAAGTTTGGTAATGCTGTTAAGTTTTGATAAGCTGTTTTTACAAGGCTCTTTAGGACTGTCCAACCGTTTCATCATTGTCGGACCCGATAGCTAATTTCCTTGCTTTTCACTCTCTTTCAATTGCACTCTAGGATCTTTTCTGTTAATACTAATTCCCCCCAAAAATAAAAAGATTTATATTTACTAAAATTCACAAAAAAACTGCATTGTTACTTTTTGCCTTACATTCTCCAAATAAGAATCTCTAGTGAGAGACAAAAGGTTATTTCTCCTTAACCCAAACAAAACTAATAATAAAAAAAATTATAAATATTCACGAGAATTAAACAGTCACGTGAACTGAAGAAACACCCAGGAGACATCGTTAGGTGGAAAAGTAAATCAGTCTCTTCAGTTCCTGGGAAGTCAAAATAACAAGACGCATATAATTCAAGCTCGAGACAAACCAAACTGATAAGTACAACAATTCATATTGTTTTCGGTACATAATCTTTTGTAAGTAGCTAAATGCTAACTTTGTATTAAGCCTTTCAAATATATATATATATATATATATATATATACACATATATATATATATATATATATATATATATATATATATATATATATATATATATATATATGCAAGTGTTTCTCACTGAAACTAAGTCATGTCTTTTCCCTCTTTCTACGTGATCAAACCGGAATAGTCCTTTAGTGATTCTCTAAGCCCGGCTTAGATGTGGTACGAGGCCGAAAGTTTGGGTACCCAGTGAGGATCGAACTCACTACTCAGTCGTAATAGATCTAGTAAGACAAGCTTTCTAACCATTACACCACGCCGAGGTGCCCAAACCGAAATAGTCCTTTATGAGTTAAACAGATTTATCTTCCTTTATTTCTTGCACTCTTTCGAGCCAAATCCCCGTCTTAGGGACATTTCTTTTAATGATAATTATAAAATAATTCAGCAGGCGATGTAATTTTTTTTAATTTATGGTATTTTGATTTTTGACGATTGCTTACTCGGTTTGCGTTGTTCGATATCGTGCGTCTGAAAAATGACGCGTTTATCGCATTCGTTTGGTTGAGATCAAAGTGTAGTATCTGTTCTCAGATCGCTCGCTTAATGATCGCCTTTTGGCTGAGATTCGATCACTGATACATGCCTGGCGCAGGGATTCGTCCCTGCGCTGGTAGTATCGCGGCTATGTCTAGCTATGACCAGCTCTGACCAGCTTGGACAAGCTAGGACCAGCTAAGACCAGCCAAGACCAGCTCTGACTAGCTTGGACAAGCTAAGACCAACAAAGTCCAACGACCCGGGTGGAAACACTCGGGTCCCCACATTAAAAACCGACCTTGTGTCACAACCTGACCTGGGGGGTCAAGTAGATACCAAGTGTAGTATCTGTTATTAAATTAATCTGATTCTCTCTTCACGTCGATGTTCGCGCCTTTCTTTCATTTTCTCACGGAACCCAGTAATGTCGTTTCCCCTCTTTTCACGCGATCAAAACGCGGAATAGTCCATTATTTATGAGGTACTGACAGACTGTAACGGTCGCGCTAACTAACGAAGGGAAGTATAAGCACAATAATAAAAGGGTAATAATCTTTTTATACTCATTTAGTTTTCACAAAGTATAAAATTTAGTGACATTTACCATAGTGACAACGAATTTCTTCATTACCCAAGCAATCTCCTAAGGTGGTTCGAGTAATGATGATTTCAATGCTTCTATACTTTTTTACATCTTCCTTTGAAAATTCCAAATGAAGACTGAAATCTAAACGATATTAATAACCTGTAAGATTAATTTCATAACCACTGTTCCATACCACTCTGATAAACATATTCCCATCATTATTGAACCCCCACACCCACCCTGTATATTTTGGAGTCACGCTAGAGAAATGGATAGCGGCTCGGATTTGAGAAATTGGAGAGCCGAGTTCGTTCCATTTACTGACGCGCAAATACCCTTGGGAAATGTATGAATCCATCTCTCCTCTTCCCTGCCCCCAACTATGGGTAAATAGTAAGATAGACTGGGCCCTGGGGCCTTAGTTTGTAACTAATAAGAGAAGAAAAATTCTGAATTAAAATCAACCTGGAGAGGGTTGGACTTCGCCAGGCTAAGACACAACACTGCTGCTACAACTGCAGTTCATTTGGTAGTCTTACGGTCCTAATGGGTCACGGGGCTCGTGATTGTGATATTTTTCTTTGTATTCGGGTATATAATCACACACACACACACACATATACAAACACACACACACATATATATATATATATATATATATATATATATATATATATATAGGGTGCAAAAGTAGGTATACAGTAAGTATTATTATTATTATTATTATTATTATTATTATTATTATTATTATTATTATTGATTTTTGTATAATTAATGCAATACGTTTTTCGTGCACGTTCTGCTACTGTATACCTACTCTTGCGCCCCCTGGTTGGGTGGTTTGGATGGATGGGTGGTATGGATGTATGTATGTATGATCAACAAATTAATAAAAGTTGAATCAGCTTATCTATTGACAGACTACAAAATTTCAGAGCATTACTCATCAGAAGCAAAGGGGCCGATAAATCGATTTACGTGACCCATTGACCACTGAGAAAGTGTCATTAAACAATATACAGTGCTGTACTAGTAAAATGTAATATTACTTTAGGGCATAAATATTCAGTATTTATTGAAGTCATTTTAAATTCAAAAGTATTTTCCATATCAAATATATCCCACGTGATCACAAGTGATCTTACATCAATTTTAACTCTTTTTTTTTCTTTTCTTTTTGACTTCAGGTGAAGACCGATGGTTAAGTACTTTGCTCCTACAGCAGGGATACCGTGTCGAGTACTGTGCCGCCTCTGATGCCATGACCCAAACACCAGAAGGTTTCAAAGAATTCTTCAACCAACGTCGACGTTGGATTCCGTCCACTTTGGCCAATATCATGGATCTCTTGCAAAGTTACCGGACAACGGTCAAGATGAACGATAATATATCATATCTTTATATAGCATACCAAGCAGCACTCATGCTGTCCACGACACTCGGACCGGCCACTGTACTTTTAATGATGGCAGGCGCCTTCAACGCTGTCATGCACACCAGCCTTTGGCAGTCGTATCTCTTAGCAGTAGGGCCTACAGTTGTCTATCTTATCATGTGTTTTATTCTTAAATCCGATTACCAGCTGACCATTGGCGCCATTCTTAGTGCTGTCTATTCTCTGTTAATGATGTCTGTCATAGTTGGAACAATGGTACAGGTTGTTGAGGACACATTCGTCAGCCCCAATGCTATTTTTTTACTTATTTTGCTTGCTGTCTTCATAATATCCGCCATGTTTCACCCGCAAGAGTTTATGTGTCTGTTACCAGGAGCCTTGTATTTCCTCTGCATTCCATCTGGCTATGTCCTTTTAATTGTTTACGCTATGTGTAACATGCATGTGGTTTCTTGGGGAACCAGAGAGAAAGCGGCTCAAGTAAACAGGCCTGATCCCGAAAAAGAGAAAGTCTCCCCAAAGAGTAGCCTCATGTCATGGCTAGGCCGGAAGGAAGAGGAAGAAACATGCTGTCCAAGCATTGTACGGTTCTTTCGGCGTCTCTGTGGCGGACGACACAACACAGATGTCAATAGAGAGATCCTGCGATGCGTCATGGAGAAACTTGACAAAGTCGAAGCAGGGGTCAAGTCAGTGAACACTTCAACGAACGGATCTCGACGGCGAGGATCCTCATCTCGCTCGAGACGTTCACGTCGCTCCAACATTGGAAATATCGAAGAGGAAGACATGGGGAATGACGAGAGTGGTGACGATACGACAAGCACAGATGAAGATTTGGAACTGGAAGAGATAAGGGACCCACTGGTCAACCCGAAGTGGCTGGAGGATGCCAGCTTGGGTAATGGGGAAATCAAATATTTGCCTGAACATGAAATCGGTTTCTGGCAGCAGTGCATCGCAAAATATCTACACCCGATTTCCGTCGATAAAAACCATCAGGTTCAAGTTGCCGCTGACTTAAAATCAATGCGTAACAACGTTGCCTTTGCCTTCTTTATGCTGAACGCTTTTTGGATGATTATTATCTTCATGCTTCAAAGCGTCAAAGACAAGGTAAGCATCCCGATTCCAAGACCTGGTCAAGATCCTCTACCCATCGAACCTCTAGGTTTGGTATTCCTTGTGTTTTTTGCCTTCATCCTCATTCTGCAGTTCGGGGTTATGCTGAGGCATCGATACGGTACTCTTTTGCATATCTTAGCGTCAACCGAGCTTCGCTGCTGCCGGAAGCGATACGACCCGAAGAAGCACATTGAAGAGGCTGTAGAATACGCGCGCGTGCTTCAAAGGCTTTATGGAATTGATGATGACACAGATCAAGACCTCGACTACTCCAGCTCACAAGACAGTAAGAGCAACCTTCACCGAAGCAGTGCACTTTCAGACATCGATCCTCTAAACTGCAGTGGAATTTTTGGGTCCTCAGGCCGGGGCACAACAACCACTGTGCTTACAAACTTAGACCCTCTCTTCCCAGCCGTATACGACAACATGGGTTACACTGCTTCCAACGGAAATCTGGCCTTTGAGGAAAAGGAATCATCCAGACGAGGGGACAAAAATCGTGGATTTGGTCCGTCGAAAAGGAGTCGGAATCGTCAGAAAGGGAGACATACAGATAAGAATAGTACCCTCCGCAGGGCGTTTGTGCGCAGGTACACAAGACTGATGCGCCAGCAGTCAACGCCAAGCCAAAGTATATCGATGAAAGTTGATCAGGTAAACCAAAGAGCTCGGCCCTCTATTAGAACTCAAGACGAGACGTATACACCACAATTCAACCAACTTAACAGATGATGCATCCGCTAAAGTTTGATTCATTAATAATAGACTTTCCGCCTACCACGTGACTGTGATGTCCAATAATACGAATGGCTTCACAATAAGAAACAATGAAAATCAAACGTAAAACTGATACGAGGTGCTACCCAAAAGTTCGGAGAACTTAAGACGCGTAATGACTTCTTCAAAAGAAGTAAAAGATTGATAGAAAATGAATTTCATTATTTCATACTGAAGTGATTTTCAGAGACGTGTTAAGTGCCCAACAAAACTTTGGATAACTTGACAGATGAATTGATTGCGTAAGCTGTTCAAATTCCCTGAACCTTTGGGTATTACCTTATAAAAAAAAAAAATGTAAACCAAAAGAAGAAAAATAAAGAAAAAGACACTGGATTTAAAAAAAAATCATTAATATCATCAAAATTCGCAAATTCTGAAAAAAAAATTCGCTATCATTCAAATTAATATTAAAAAAAAAAAAGGGTTTTAAATTTTATCTCCAAAAACATAAAAGCACACACATCAGCTTTGGATATTCGTAAGGAGGAGAGAAAAAAAGATATGGTTGACAGTAAAGATTATTTTTTTAATTGATATTTTTATAACTCTTGAAAAATAATTTGCTTCTGAGATTTAAAATTCAATAATTTCTTTAAAAAAAAAAACAATGTTTTATTTTGATTTCCTCACTTTTTTATAATTTTCTTCATTTGTTTTCTCTTCTAAGTATTTTTGTAACTTCCAAACAATTTTTTTAATTTTCAAAAAACTTTTTCTTCTAATCAATTTTTCCAAGCAATATTTTACATCTTCCAAGTAATTTTTCCACTTTCAAACAATTTTTACTCTTCCAAGCAATTTTTCTGTGCCTGCTTCTTCGTTAAATGAAATACGCTCACAAATACTAAAATACTGATGATTCTTCCAAACTTTTTCTTTCTTAATATTTTTTTAATGATTATGGTTACCTTCCTCGCTCAATTTACTGTTTTAAGAGATCGATGCATATAAGAGAATATAATGTACGTTTGTTTTTCTTAAATAAAAACGTGAAATTTCATTGCTTCCATTTAATAAAGAAAAACTTTTTTTTCTAACGATTTTTTCCTGCAATCATGAGAAAAACTGATGATTAGCAATAAGGTTGTCTATTGAATATGAACTGTTTTGCAAAAGGATGTTCATCCATTCAATTTAAATGTCACAATTATAGCCATTGTTTTCGGGTTACGACCTTTCACTTGAACAATCTCCAGGTGATATAATGTTTTCGATTAATGTTTATACTAATCTCTTTCCATGAAAACAAAATAAAAAAACGTTTACAAGACCAAATTCAAACGTTATAATTTTTTAATTATCCACTGAATTATGATTGGATACTGAAAATTACTTGGCCCAGCCAACTTCCAAAAATTTGAGCAAATGATCCAACATCAGAAAGGGAATAGATTCTTTATTTAAAAACTCTTGAAAAAGTCGGTAGATGAGGATTATACTCTTTAAAAACAGAGGCGTCTACTCAAAACACGTGTATCCACCAAATATAGCGTGTAAGAAATAATGCCAGATTATAAATAAAAATCCATTAATTCCTTAGAAACAGAGGCGTCTACTCAAAACACGTGTATCCACCAAATATAGCGTGTAAGAAATAATGCCAGATTATAAATAAAAATCCATTAATTCCTTAGAAACAGAGGCGTCTACTCAAAACACGTGTATCCACCAAATATAGCGTGTAAGAAATAATGCCAGATTATAAATAAAAATCCATTAATTCCTTAGAAACAGAGGCGTCTACTCAAAACTAGTGTATCCATCAAATATAGCGTGTAAGAAATAATGCCAGATTATAAATAAAAATCCATTCATTCCTTAGAAACAAAGGCGTCTACTCAAAACACGTGTATCCATCAAATATAACGTGTAAGAAATAATGCCAGATTATAAATAAAAATCCATTAATTCCTTAGAAACAGAGGCGTCTACTCAAAACACGTGTATCCACCAAATATAGCGTGTAAGAAATAATGCCAGATTATAAATAAAAATCCATTAATTCCTTAGAAACAGAGGCGTCTACTCAAAACACGTGTATCCATCAAATATAGCGTGTATGAAATAATGCCAGATTATAAATAAAAATCCATTAATTCCTTAGAAACAGAGGCGTCTACTCAAAACACGTGTATCCATCAAATATAGCGTGTATGAAATAATGCCAGATTATGAATAAAAATCCATTAATTCCTTAGAAACAAAGGCGTCTACTCAAAACACGTGTATCCACCAAATATAGCGTGTAAGAAATAATGCCAGATTATAAATAAAAATCCATTAATTCCTTAGAAACAGAGGCGTCTACTCAAAACACGTGTATCCATCAAATATAACGTGTAAGAAATAATGCCAGATTATAAATAAAAATCCATTAATTCCTTAGAAACAGAGGCGTCTACTCAAAACACGTGTATCCACCAAATATAGCGTGTAAGAAATAATGCCAGATTATAAATAAAAATCCATTAATTCCTTAGAAATTATTTTAACTGTATCGTTAGAGAAATTAGATTTTAACTAATTTAACCTCAGTTTTTATTTATTTTTTATTTGCTATTATTTCACCCAATACAATGGCTAAGGTAGAAGTTTACTGAATTTATCATTTCAAAAGGGTGTCAAAAAATTAATTAAAAAAAACAGACTTTGATTTAAAATTCATAATTTCTTGGTGTAAATTAATATTTGCGATAAGTAACTTTATTGGACTCTATAGCCTTGGTTTGTAACTAGCCAAGAGATGGAAATTCTGAATTCAAATCAACCGGGAGAGGGTTGGACATCGTCAGGCTAAGACACACCACTGCTGCTACAACTGCAGTACATCTGGTATTCTTATGATCCTAATAGGTCGCGTGGCTCGTGATCGTGATATTTTTGTTTTGTATTCGGGTATACATTCACAGACACAAACACAAAAATAAGAGAGTATTATGAAGACGAATAGGATGGATATTGATTGACCATGAACTTAAAGAAGCCAAGACTGTAATTGTCAGGGAAGCATTCTCTCGGGAGTTTGATCGACAACAGTAACAGTTCTGAGGAAGAAGCTATCCGAGTGGAACTTGCTTTTTATCAAAGGAATACAAAGGGAATGGCGATGGTTTTCCACCGGGAACCTGTCATGGGGGTTGTCTTCGATGTGAAGGCCCATGCTAGTGGCACTAAGGAATGAACACCTGCCATAGTAATAGCTATATAAAAGGGAAAGGCTGGCGGTGTTTCAAGTGTGGAATAAGGCTTGGAGGAGGAAGAATAATTCATCAACCAGAAGGCCGCGTAAGCGCTTTTGAACTCTGTCGGGGGGGGGGTCGTAGACCGGACACTTTCAATGCATCTTCGTCTGAATAAATTATCAAACCGGCATTTTCAAAATCGAAATTGTGATCACGATTCTTCCACTGGTATAGAAGTATATTGCATGCGTAGCTTAATTTTAAGTTCCGTATTCTTCTGTGTGCCTTGTTCCTTCAGGGCGTCGGAAATCATGGTTCTACAATTTCTTGTCTTTTGTAGCTCTTAATAAATTTTGTCATTTCGCTATATCTGTTCTTTTCTTTAAATTCCGCGATGTTTCACCGATGTATAGGTTACATTCCATTTACTTGACTCCTTCTTTTGATGCAAAGGTGTCTCTGATTTAAAACCGATTAAATTTTAAACTGTTTTTGACGTATTTTATTATATTTTTTAGATTAGCTTAAAAATTTTCAAAGTCATTAGTTATGAAGTTCATGAGTTGAATCTGTTTTTTCGTTGTTGTTGTTTTTGCGTTGTAATTTATACTTTCTTTTACTTTTGTGGTTTTGTGAATTTTGTAAGCTTTTCTTTTGGCATTGTATAAGAAATATAACTATAACGATAATGAATAATTTTAAAGATATTTTCGATGTATTTTCTTCATTAAGTAAATAAGTTTTTATTTGTTGACTGTAGACGTTTCAGTTTCAACCGGTAACAGTTCGAATTCACAGAATATCTAGAAAAGATCAGACGTTATTTGTTTCTTATATATATATATATATATATATATATATATATATATTACAGCAAAAAAACAAAAATGACCTCAGCATAGGGATAGTCTATTTCAAACCGTTCTTCACACGGCTATCATCAGCTTCTAAGTGCTTGTCTCGGAGCATTGTTCTAAATTTATTTTCAAAGTTAGATATGCTCTGTTTAAGTAAAAACATCGAGCTCTCTGTGGATCAGTTTTACTAATTAATATTACTAGGATCCACCCGAATTATATACCAACGGATTGATTACCTGTACTATATATATATATATATATATATATATATATATATATATATATATATATATATATATATATATATATATAAGAAACAAGTCGTTTGATCCTTTTCTTACGAAAATTTTGCTAAGTTCGATTTGCATTATATTTTTTCGTCTTGGATGCTTACTGAATTTTACCAAAAAGAAAATAATTTCCATGCCTGATGATGACCAGTGGTCCCGTCAAAAGTACTTGCATATTTAAAGAAAACCTAATACAGTTTATAATTTTAAAAACAATGATCCTAACATTCATCGAGTGGTTAGTGGGTTGATGCATCTTTAATTAGCGAAGTGATTTCGCCATCTTATATCATTAACTTTACTAATTTACTTTTTGTATGAATAATTCATCGTAATATATATATATATATATATATATATATATATATATATATGTGTGTGTATGTGTGTGTGTGTGTGTGTGTGTGTGTGTGTGTGTGTATTTTAAAATTATAACATAAGCATGTTATAACATCACTACTTGCGAAATAAAGATTTTTTTTTTGAAAATTCAAAACCAAATCAAACCCGCTCAATAGGGGAAACCTGGAAACGTAACATATGACGACCAATCAGAACGCAAGTATATGAAAATTCAAAAACACGTGACAGACAATTTATTCTAAATACAAACCGTTAGTCGATAAAATTTAATGTTAGATCAAACAAGAAATCAATATGAAATAATTAAGTTTTAATTTCACGGTAAAATTAAAAATTTCAAATTCTAAATTAAACCGACCATTAGGTTTAAAATATTAGAAAGTTATTCAAATATGTAACGGAGGAAAAGAAATTATATAATATATATATATTATGAAATGGACAAAGTCCGACAATTATTTAAAGACATTTTTATGTTTAACATTCTTTTTATAGATACACGTATTTAAGTAAATGCTCTGTTTATAATAAACAGTATTAAATAACATTTACCGGCCTGAATGCCCGAGAAATTTTCATAGAAGGCACGTCAGGCTATATGACGGTTCCGTATAGGATACAGGTTCGAATCCTGTCGGAGGACGAATATTTTCTATGTAGGAGTAGGAGTTTCGTTTTTCTTTTTTAAACTGCAAAAGTACTTGGACAACGAAGTACTGTATTTATGAGAACTATTTTTGAAGGAAAATACATGTTGATACCAATGGATTTCAAACGTATTTTTAGTACTTCCAATGTAAATTTTTTTAATATCCGGATTTCCAATTGTAGAAATAGTGCTAAGATAAACTAGGAAACTAGCTTGGTAATTATTTTGTAATGGGAAATCATTAAAGTACCTACAATTACTTCCGTCAATATATTATTATACTTAGTATTATTTAATGCATCATTACAATACATCATGTCACTTGAATTTTTATACTTGTTGAATATTTTATTATGTTTTTAATTATATGACTAAAATTCATAAATCTTATAAATAAACATTTTCCAAAAACGAATCCGCTTAGCAAAACATTTAATAGAAATAATCATAAATTAAGTTATTGTTTGGCGGATAAATTTCGAGAAAATAATTAAAAATGAAACTAAGCAAAACTGACTATTAAATGATAATTTTTAATTTTTTTAATTTTGCGGATTTTGACATCATTCTTTTTTTTTATTCAAATCAGCGAATTTTTTTTGCTCATGTTGTCTCGAAAAACACTATATAAAATTCACTATTTCTTATCTATAATGTTGAATGTGTTAAAATTATTTTACTTTTTAACAAGAAAAATCTTGATGTTAAACTATCCCCTCAAAGATGAATAAGAGTAATGTGGTTCCGTAGAAAGATGCTGAGGACATCATGGGCCGAACACGTGAACAACAACGAGGTTTTGGAGAGAATGAAAACAAAAAGGAAATTTATATTTAACAACAGGAAGAAAGCAGTTGAAATTTCTGGGGTACGTAATGAGGAAAGAGAGCTTGGAAAACCTAATACTCACAGGACAGATTGAGGGAAAGAGAGACAGAGGAAAACAGCGCGTAACATACTTGATGAGCTTGAGTAAATGGATGGTGGAACAGGGTTTGGGAGAAATAACAAAAAGAGAAAACTTATTAAGAGCTACAAGAGACAGGAAGATATGGAGGGCCATGATCGCCTACGTCCTGAAAAGGCACGGCACATAAAAGAAGAAGAAATTGCATTATCACCAACCAAGACAACAACAAAATATACAAAAAGAAATCCGATAAAACATTACCAAAAAACACAAATATACAATATTGCATAAACTTTAAGAAAAAAAATCAATTACAAATGTTAGAAGCATTAAGCATAAAAACAAAAAAGCCAATATCAATATCAATAAGATGTTATAAAATTGTCAAACAGATATACTTAATATATTTCATTAGGAAAAAAAATTGATACAGTGTAACCCGGATATAAGAGAAACCCGGATATAAGAGAGATCTTATCTGGTCCCAAATTAGAGCCTGTGTTAATAAAACAAAATAGACCAAACACGGATATAAGAGAAACTGGGATATAAGAGACTTCTTCTCCGGTCCCGACAACTCTCTTATATCCGGGTTACACTGTAATACCAAAATTCTCACGTGGAGACGTAAAGAAGCTATATTTAAAAACGCTGAAACCAAGAGAAACTCTTTGATAATGACTTATGAAAGCCGAAAGTACACAGACATTGAACATTTTATATTCAAATTATGTCCCAGAAAACAGGAAAATTATTCAAAATAGGGAAAAAATACATATAGTAAATAATTGAATAAAATATTCAAAGACTTATTTCCTGATTCCGAGTTTTGCTCTTTTGAGATAAAATAAATCTGGCAAACATGGATAAACGTGCGCGCAATAAGACGCAGTGTCAAAAGGATGATTTTTCCCATGACACTACTTTTTTTTTAACTGCCTTCACTCTTCGACAATGTTTATTGTTTTAAAAAGATATCACACTATTATATTATTGTAATTCAAATGTAAAACTACCTTTTCTATGTTTGAGTGAAAACTATAAAATTTAGCAACAGATATACTTAACATATTTCATTAGGAAAAAATTGATAGCACAAAAACGTACAATGAACGTAAATTATATAATTTTCTTAGAATGTTATTATTTTTGTATACATAGATTTTGATTCTGGAGATATCAGTCTAAATTGATTTAAAGTCTTAAATCAGAAGTTTTGGGATTGCCGACTGATCTAAATTTTGGGATTACCGAATGATCTAAATTTTAATAATATAGGGCTAAAAATTGCAATTTCAACTGGGATAAACATCACGAAGCAAAAACACAATATAAAGTTATTCTTCAGTAGTTCAATATATGAAGAAAGGTAAGTCATAACTTTAGTTTCTTGCTATGATCAAAAGACTGGGTTGGTTTCCAAGCTGGAACAAAAGTCAATGGAAAAAATTAATTTAATTAAAATAAATAATATGTGATTGTTTGATTTTGCCTAATAACTTCAAACGGTAGTTTGTTTGTTTTTAGAATATATCAGATAACTTCAATAAAACATATTGATACTGCCTAAAATTTTAACTTCGGTAGTGTTTTGACATTTAAATTGATTGTTTAAAATTTTGCAATTTTTTTTTTAAACCAAATTTGAATTATTGAAGTTTATATGATTTGCTTAATAACTTCAGACAGAGTAAATAATTAGCGGTACTAATTAGCATATGTTATTATTTAACTTTGTTGAAGACATTCCAATGGAAAATTTTATAAAAAATTATAAGTAATAATTTAATTCATCTAATTTGTGAAGAAAATTAATGAAGTAGAATGAAGAAAAGTAATAACGTTTGAAATATGTTTAAAATTGGAATGCAACAGAATTCATTTTGTTCAGAGCTCAGGGATAAAAGACGTCCCTCAAACGCTTTTTTCCTAGACCTAATAGAACTAAAACATCGTCCTGGGGGTAACAGCTAAAAACAATGGTACCCCCATGGTGCATGCTGTCTTTCGTTATGTTTTCTGCTCTACTGCGGCAGCGAGAATTTAAAATGTCCTCCGAGCAGGGCAGCAAGTAGCCGATTATTTCTGGGCAAAATCTGTAAGATATGTAAGAGTATCCCCAGCATTTATGTCGAGGATCATTGTGTAGTATCTGTACACATAAAAAGTTCACAGTTATTTAAAAAATTATAAGATATAAATTATGCAAATTATGTTTTGCATAATTTGAAAACAATAAGGTAGCAGAAACTGTAAGAAAAAATAATTTATTTTTTCATATGAGAAAAACATCATTTTTAAGAAAGAAGAAATACTTTAATTATTCCGTCACTTGTATTTGGTGCAAAAGTACGTAAGCCAGAAAGCGTCTAATAGCTCAGCATAAAGATTTACAGACAAGGATGTATTTTGTCACTGAACTTATTCAATCTTTACAATGAGGCGATCCTGAGAGAATTAGAACTCTTACCAGGATTCATTACTGGCGGTCACAATCTTAACAAGATAAGATATACAGATGATACAGTGTTGATAGCAGACACAGAAAGGAAATTACAAGGAATCCGGCAGAAGGTAGGGAAGCAAAATGAGAAGAAAGGACCTAACATCAATCGTAAAAAGACAGAATGTATGGCTGTCAACACAGAGAAAGATGTGAACTGATCCTAAACAGAACTGCCAAGAAGGGCCTTATTCCATTGGCGAGAAGTAAGTTCCATTTAAAAAGGTTTTTTTTTTTTCCTGCGAACCATTGCCCTATGGAACAGACTCCCAACCACATGTTTCCCCGATCACTACAATCTTAACCTGTTCATGTCTAGAGTCAACTGTTACCTTCCCTCCTATCCATACAAACTACCCCTTATCGTAACCCTCTACCTCGAGTGACCTTCAAGCCTTCTACCGGATGAAAGTTACTGTAAAAAAAAAGAAAAAAGGCCACTTTCATCCAAGACAGAGTGCACAAATACGACATTGATTCTAGGCAGAAGTGCCAATCTATACATAAATATACCCATTTTTGACAGGTGACAATTCTAGTAAAATAATAAAATTAATATATTATATTGGACAATAAGTTCTAATTCATTTATAAAATATGACTTAGTCATAAAAATGTCAAAATTACTTACTGAAGAATCGTTTACCAAGCAAGTCTAAATCGCCATTGTTTGTGAATACGTTACCGGTGCTCCAAGAATGTAGCCTTGTGCTAAAATTGGCTTTATCCAACACATACTTTTAGTTAGATTTAAGAGACACATATATAACAGTAAATATAAAGAGACAATTTCTTTTAAGTATGTATAATTAATGTACTATTTCTTTTTTAAATACCATGTTCATTTAGGACATTTGGGGATCATGGCTCTCCACAGTTTCCTATATTATCTATGAATTGCTTTGATTCATTCATTTTACAGCTTATCAACCCATTGAATGTTATTTTAAGCCAGAAAATATTTTTAGATTGTAAGAATTCTTTTTTTTATTTACTGGTACAAGTCTTACTAATTAACCCATAGCTGGGGGTGAGAAGAGGTGGATTCATACCTTTCCCAAAAGTATTTGCAAGGAAGTGAATATAATGAACCCAACTATAATTGGAACTCTGATTAACAATTCTGAGCCATTATTCATTACACCACCTGCACACCCAAGCTTATAATACTTGGTACTCCCAAGTGGTCACTTATGTAGGTACTGACCAAGCTCGACATTGCTTAACTTTGGTGGCCATATGGGATTTAATGTTTCAATGTGTTATGTCAATAAGCCCCTCTATGAATTTCCATGAATTCTTTGGGAAGCTTGTAGAATGGTTTCCCATTGCCTTCTCCATTGTTTGGAAATCAGAGTAGCTCTTCTTGGCTGTCAACCAATGATAGAGAGTTCAGTCTACTTTCTGCTTTTTAACCCATAGAAGGGGAGAAAAGAGACAGATTCATCCCTTTTCCAAGGGCATTAGTGCTAAGTTAAAAGCAACAGGCTAGAGTCGGACACAGTTCACTAGTTCCCCTTTCCACACTAATGAACATTACATCACTTGTGTATCAGTTAGTTCAATAATTTCAGGATATAACAGTGAATATATTTGTAAGCATTTGAACTGTCCACTCATCTTAATGTGAAGTTACAACTTTTTAACACAATAAACTTTATCAAATATATTAATAAAACTAATGATAAAATATTTGCTCCAATAAAAATTTCTCATTTTTAAATAAATCCAAATGGTTACTATTTTCAGTCCTTTTTAACACAATTGCCTTAAATTGATTAACATATTACTGAAAACTTTTTATTCTTCCAGTTCAATGCCAGGTTGCCTTGCTAATCGCACATATTTAAAATAAAATGAAAAAAAGAAAAAGGTGGAAAATTTCACTAAAATCAAATCACACTTCCTTATGTTACTTTTTCGACTAAATACGAAAATAAAAAAATATAAATGATTATTTGAGAAGTTACTATTTATAGACAAGGAAAGATATAAATTTACACAAAGTATTTGCATTTATATGTTAACTCCAGATGTGCTACTGTAACGCCTGTAAACCACATATTGACGCTTCTACACCAGTCAGATGTTAAAATGACAGTCATTATGTCAGCAATTAAAAAAAATACAAAAAGTATCTTCAGCTTCAAGCAAATAACACTTGAATGGCAGACAACACAGAACCAATGATATTCTAACATTCTCTTTAGGCTTCAAATATCTCCAAGACTGAGATTCTGCACCCAAATTTCACAGCTGAAAATATTTACTAAGAAGCCAATGATCTTGCAAGGGCAACTTATTAGGCAATAGCTCTTTGATTAAAAAAAAAAAAATTTTCTAATTCACTTCATTTTTATCTTCTTCTTTATGTGCCATGTCATAGGCGATCATGGCCCTTCACATCTTCCTGTCCCTTTTAGCTCTTAATAAGTTTTGTCTTTTTGCTTTCTCCCAAACCCTGTTCTGCCATCCATTTACTCAAGCCTATCAAGTATTTTACACATTGTTTTCCTCTGTCCCTCAATCTGCATTGTGAGTTTCATATTTTCCAAGCCCTTCTTCCTTACTATGTGTCCCCAGAAATTTCAACTGCCTCTTCCTTATTTTAAGTACAATTTTTCCATTTTTTTTTTTTTCCATTTTCTCTAAAACCTCATCGTCATTGCTCATGTTCAGTCCATGGAATTCTCAATATCCTACTGTAGAACCACATTTCTGTTGCTTCAAGTTTCTTCATCTTTGATTTTTATACTTTTTCTCTAACACCATTACATTTCAGGATGAAGGCATTCGTGGCTCTCCACAGATTCCATTTCTTTATTGTCTGCGAATTGCCATGACTTCTTGGGAAAGACAGTGTTGTTGTTTCCTGTTGCATTTCCCATGGCCTGGAATTCAGTTTCCTTCTCTTAGACTGGTTGCCACCCAAGGCTGCACAGCCCAGTCTATCCTGCCATTTAACCCATTACGTAGCAGGTGTAGGCAATTAGTTTCAAGCTTTTCCTACTGGTATTTGTACAAAAATGAATGCAACAGACTAGACTAGAATTTGAACTCTACTCACTGATTTTATTTTCTGTGCCATTAGCCACTACACGACACACATTATCTTTACATAACTTGAAATTAAAATAAAAATCAAATCTTAATTTTTTTATTAGACTGACCAATAAAAAGAAAAAAATCTTTTTTCAGTGAAAAAAAACTTGGTTCCAGAAACTGATTGAAATCAGTTTTTGGAAAAACTTATATGCTTCAAAATGATAGCAAAAAAAAAAATGAAACATTTTGTACATTAGAAATCATTTAAGTAATCACCAGGTAAAGTTTAAAAATATAAATCAAATATTTATTCCCCCAAAACAAAATCGTAGCAAAACGAGCATTTGTGTTATGAAAAAAATATCAGCAAACATTTACAGAATGAAACCTGCTGCAAAATAAGAGCTCCAGAGTTGAGAGTGATTTTATTGATATTTAGTAAATTTATTTAGATTTTGTGATTGTGAAAGATTTTACTATTTACAGTATCTGCAAATTCTTCAGTATCCACAAGGGATTGCTTCCATGACATACCATGGATACCAAAATTCATGAGTGTCCAAATCTATTATATAAAATGGTGTGATATTTGCATATTACACCATTTTATATAACTAGAATTTTTTTAAATCCTCACAGTATTTAGTATTCTTAAAGTTATCACTTCCTCTGCCCATTTGAAACTCTTCCTATGTGTTTATATTTGTAGTGCTACTACTGTGCATTTTATTTTACCAGAATGAAATATATATATAAACTTAAAGAAAAGCTATGCAAAAACAATATTGTATTTTTATTAAATTTAATATTTATTTTAATCATTATTTTTAAAATAGTGGAAGTATTTTGTATGTTGATAAAACTCAATTTTTCCAAAAACTTAATGAAAATTTATTGTACTTTGTACCCCTTTACCTGTTTAAACTTCTTGCCAAAATTTGGCTTTGATCGGTCAATGTGTGGCTATTTTAAAAGGTGTGATGGACAGACAGACTAATGGAAGACACAGAATTTTTTATGTAGATCTTATATATATTTTATATATATTACACCATTTTATATAATGGTGTAATATGCAAATATATATCTTATATATAGGGTGTGAGACTTGGATACTCCTGGTTGAGGCAGGGCAAAGGATCCATGTGTTTGAGAACAAATGTTTGAGAAAGCTCCTCTGCATCTCCTACTAGGAGCACAAAACCAATGACTACATATGGAGCAAGGTCAAAAGTCTTGTGCGCTGACATGGATTTCTCCTTGCCACCATTAAGCGTCAGAAGATGTCATGGTTTGGCCACATCATACAGCATAACAGCCTCTGCAAGACCATCATGCAAAGCACTGTTGAAGGCAGACACAAGCGGACATAGCAACACAAAAGCTGGTCAGACAACATCACAGAGTGGGGACTGACATAACATTGCCAGAGATCATGAAAGCTATCACCAACAGAGGAGGTTATATGTTTTCTTCTGCCCTTAGGTAACCCCTGGTGATTGAAGCAGTCAAGGGACTGAGCACGAGGATGATGAATATTTGAATATAACCTCAGTAAATATTCAACATATATTCAAATCATCTTTTTATTACTTTATTTAGTTGGATGTTGTCTCCAAGCGATGTTAAGTATAGCATTTAGATTGTATTTTCATCCTATTAAGTCTTATAAGTAATTGAAATTGCATTTATTAGGTTGGTGCAAAAATAATGTCGTTTTTTGACGTTCAACTTCATGTGAGAAAACAACATTATTTTTGCACCAACCTAATACAATGTATTGTCAGTGTTAATGCCTGCTTAATTTCTTAATTGTCCAAATTGTTCCTAGGGGTCACTATCCCTAAAGTATAAATATTCGAGAATACTTTCTCTCTCTTTTTCTTGCATTTTCAGAAGACACACTACAACAATGTAGCCTCTCGCAGGAGATTGTATTTTCTCCTTTGTGGTGAACGCTATCCATTTTCCTGTTTTTCTTGTTTTATAATCATAGTGAATGCATTTAACAATATCTATATTATGTTTTTATGGAATTTTTATGCAGGGCTTCCCTGAGATATGAAAACTATTTTAAGCGTTCCAAAAGGGTAAAAAGGTTGAAAAACATCACTCTGCTATATTGCTAGAAATGAGATATGTATTGGCAAACCATTTCACAGATCTCATCTCGTCTCGCATTTTTTATTTTGGCATAGTTTGTCTTGCATCTCATTTGTTCATTACTTAATTTTGCATTATTTTTTTTTCTCTGAAATTTGGAATAGAAATTTCTTCATTTCTGAGGCATTAACATTATTTACATATAGACTATTGTCCTCATCTATAGGGACAATAATGTAGTGGAAATAACTGAGAAGGGCTAAATAAGAACTGGATGAGATATCCTGAGACTTAGACAGTGGAATGTGAACACTCTAATTCAGCTGTGAATTGATGAGACCTTACCACCAATCTAGTACTGTATTTATGTTAAGTTTTTAATTCTATTCTTACAAAATTTACAGCATCAAAATTATCTACTGAAAAATTCAAATGACTATCCAGTATGTTAATATCTCACAAAATTTTGTTGCATTTCTGTCGTAAATATCAATAGGGAGTCTATATTTCTGAGATGAGGTATTGTAATTATTTACACTACGTGCATTGTTCAGACTGTTGTCATCATCTTTGTTGCCATATTCAAGACATTTCGGCTATTATACACTCCGGCCTTCTTCAGGTGATTGGAATTTCAAAATGAACCCTTTATTTCATCCACCAGGGTAGATTGTTCTTGTTCCACATATCATGTCTCTTCCACATGTCTCAATATCAGTTATCACCCTTTAACTCAACTCTCAAAGTTTTTGTTCACCTCTACTGTAGCCAGGTATTGAACTCACAACTCTTTTATCACTAGGC
The DNA here is from genome assembly GCA_964036315.1 of Acanthosepion esculentum. NCBI lineage: Eukaryota > Metazoa > Mollusca > Cephalopoda > Sepiida > Sepiidae > Acanthosepion > Acanthosepion esculentum. The sequence continues at coordinate 52,738,932 of OZ038477.1, forward strand.
CTTGACTTAAAGGAAGATATCTGATACTGACACATCCAGAAGAGGCAAAGCACATGGAACTAGAACAATCTACCCCTGTGGACAAAATAAGAGTTCAATTCAAAATTTCAATCATGTAAGGAAGACCAGAGCATACAACAGCCAAAACATTGTGAATATGGCAACAAAGATAAAGACAGCAGTCCAAACAATGTAAATAGTGTAAATAATCAATAGGGTGTTTCAGATTAAAAAAAAAAAAAAAGGTCATAAGGTCGTAATTCCAAGGGTCAAAAATTCATATCACAACTTTCAATCCATGACTATCTCTTCATCCAAGAAGAACCAAGCAATGCTGTGGTCCAAAGTAGAGTATTTTTATTGGGCTAAGAAAGGTTGTGATTGGTCAAGACTGTTAAAGAAATGCAAATAATTGTCATATTTCAAAGCCTACTTGTCAACTTGATCTAGATTTTGATTTTCTTTTTCAATAGATAGCAGAGAACACAAATTCTTTTTAGAGGTAAGAGGTTAGAGGTTATTTCCGTTGCCACAATTTTTAAAAGACACACATACACATCATACTGAGTGATTAATAAGCTTAATTAAATAATAGAAAATATATAAACGTAGGTTTATTATAAAAAATCAATACAATTTCAATTAAATTGCAGAAGTATTTTTTTTTAAACAATCCATCTTTTACTACTGCTTTTGTTGTTATCCTGTTTCAATCTATCTCTTCTAGAGCCTTCTTCAGAGATGTATAAGTCTTATGGAAAGAGAGGGAGAGCTTCTTTTTTTTTCTCAGTAAAGCAAAACTAGAAACCAACAGTTAACAGAAAAATGGTAACAAACTTATCCATCATGAAAAAAATACAAATAGTAACCCATGTGTGACACAGGCAACTCTATATTTTATACACATGACCGCTGTGCAATATTTTCCTTTCAAACCAAAGAAATCCACCAGACAGATACCAGACAGGGTGCTGAAAAGTTCTCAACATGATAAAAGGAGTCTCAAATAAAATTTGATCAAGTTTTGGGATGTGGTTTATGCAGAGGAATTTTCATTACACTCGCATACAATTATCTGCATTTAAGGATAATGTATACAGATTCTTTCAACTTTCTCACTCTTCAATGCTTATTCCATTTAATTGAATCTAATTCTAAAAGGAATAGTGTGACCTTGACAATGTCCAGATATATCCAGCCAAAGCAGATTTTTTTTCTACTTTTCAATATAAATTTGATTAACTGACTTCCTCCTCAAATATCTTCTACATTCATATTGGATGGTATTTCTTATTAATATAAATATTATTTTTAGTGGGTATATTTATCTGAGTTTCTATCCCTGTTTTTTTTTTTTTTTTTTTTTTCTTAAACAGTGAAATTAATGAATTGAATTTCTGGTTGATTGATTTTCCAAGTCAATCCTTGTTTGGTCATTTAAAAAAACCTCCGAGAAACCAATAATACTCAGCCAAATCACAAATAACCACTTTCCCACCCAATGTAATTATTTATTTATTTTTAAATCACTTCACCCCAAGCAAAGCGATAATGCCACTAAGACACAGGGGTTTACAGAGAGTGAAAGAGAATGAAAAGATTTTAGTGAGAAAGGAAGAACAATAAATGAACAGGGTTCAGTTAGACACAAGATGGTGACTGATGTTGTATTTAAATTTTTAAGATTGTAGGTGGCTAGAAAGCAAAAAATCAAAAGGGAGTTCCACAGGTGAGAGGTGAGAGAAAAATAACTTAGAATAAAATTGGCAGTTGCATCTAGCTAGTTCAATTGTAAAACAGAGTTACCAATCTAGTAGCACACTTAAATTCGTGTAGTCAAAATACTAGAGAAAAAGCTCATTAGAACAATTGCCATAAAAATATTTGCGGAAAAGACAGAGGGAAGCCACATCACTATGGTGACAAAGTGACTGAAGTTGAGATGCCAGGATCGATTACATGACAGACCCTTCTGTGAATTTTATCAGCAGGAGCACCAGACCAGATATGGCAACAATATTCAATGCATAGATGAATGGTAGATTTATAAATGTGCAAGATGGATTCTGACAAATAAAAAATAAAAAATAAAAAATTCTGCACAACAGCAGAAATATAGCAATTGTTTCAATACCAGAAACTTGGACAGATTATAAATGTGAATTAAGTTTAAGCGTCTAATGACTTTTTTCCTTTTCTTTCAAATTTGGCAGACATTTGGGTGATATTATTTTTCCCACATAATTGCCATGACTTAAATAACATGATCCAATAGAGAAATAAATAAATTTTCACCAATAACACTGATTTATTTACTGCTGACTTTGATCTGTCTTACTGAATCACACTTTAGTTGGTCCACTTCCTGTCAATGGGAAATGTGCGATCTTGATAAGAAGAAAAAAAGAACTGTGACTGAGAAAGGAAATATATATCCAAATAGGCATGAATGAGAACAGGGTTTTATTTAAATAAGCTGTTTCAGCTGTTATTTTGTTGTTTCTTATTCATTCCCCCACCCTCAAGAAAAGCAATAATGCCACTAAGACACAAGTGATTACTGGGTGTGAAAGAGAATGAGAAGATTTAGTAAGGAAAAAAGACAATAAAAGAACAGGTTTCAGGAAGACAAATGGTGATTGACATTGCATTTAAATTTTTAAAGACTATAGGTGGTAGGAAAGCAAGAAACCAAAAGAGAGATCAATGGACGAGAAATGTAAGAAAATAAACTATTAAAATAGAACTTGTGGCTACATCTAGCTAGTTCAACATTAAAACAATGAGACCTATTTATCAATCTAGTAGTACACTTACATTCATGCAACCGAGGTACCAAGGAACAGAGATCATCAGAACTGTTATGAAAATATTTATAGGAAAGACAGGGAAGCCATGTACTAGCAGTGACTGAAGACGAGATACTAAGTCATGACTGATAAACATACACACTCTTCTTTAAATTTTATCGAGAATCTCAAGAAATATAGCAGATTTGATATGGCAGCATTTGATATGCACAGATGAATGGTAGATTTATAAATGTGCAAGATGGATTCAGGGAAGAAAAATTTTCTTCAGTGAACCAACTTTCTTATTTGTAAGTACAATGTAGCAACAAAATGGCTGAAATTTCTGTATGTGTGCCATTGTTTTATATTGGATTTGTAACCACAGGATTTGTGGCTTTCACAAATACTTATATACATTTAACTGCATATGAAATATCTTTTGGCTGATATTACATCAAATATGAAATGTAAATAATACAAAATTAAACATTTTTTTATTATGAGATCCATCAATCGGGAAGACTAGGAAAATGAAAGAAAAAAAAAAAATCATCAAAATAGGATTACATTATTTTATTAGGTTTCATACAGAACTTAAATTTTATCTATGAAGTTCTTATGTACACAGCCACAGGAAAAAAAAAACAGTTGGTAAAAATATTTGCTTAAGCCTAAGATCTAGCATTACTTGGTTGATGTTCTAGTTTTCTTGTTCCATGAAAAATTGGCTCCATATGACTTGCTTTTGAATGTGCGCATCTGTTTTGGCTCAATGTAGTAATTCCATCCTGAAAAATGAACAAACAGAAATCACTTACAGGATAAAGAAGAACAGAATATAGCATGAATTTTAAGATTAATTTTTCAGAATAACAGATACAAAAACAAGAGTAACTTTCTAGAAACATCAGATTGATTTTTCACTGCAAATAAGCTACAAAATGTTTTTCATGTGTAACATTAAGAAAAGAAATGAAACTAAGAAATAGTTGAGTTAAAAATGTTGTTATAAATATCCAAATAGGCATTAATGAATGAGTACAGGGTTTTATTTAAATAAGTTGTTTCGGCTGTTATTTTGTTGTTTTTTTATTCATTAAAATTGCCATGAAAATATTTATAGGAAAAACAGAGGGAAGCCATGTACTAGCAGTGACTGAAGATGAGATGCTAGGTCATGACCAATAAACATACAGACCCTTCTTTGAATTTTATCAAGAATCTCAAGATATATAGCAGACTTGATCTGGCAGCAATATTCAATGCACAGATGAATGATGGTTTTATAAATATGTAAGATGGATTCTGGGAAGAAAAATGAGAACAGGAAAAAAAAAAAAAAAAAAAAACAGGTGGTAAAAATACTTGCTTAAGCTTAACATCTAACATTACTTAGTTGATATTCTAGTTTTCTTGTTCCACAAAAATTTGGCTCCATATGACTTGTTTTTGAATGTGCGCACCTGTTTTGGCTCTTGATTTATTATTGAGCAAGTCCCAACAAGTATCAGTCATAGAGGTTTCTACTAATGGAACTTGTATATATGATCCATTGCTAAGGATGCAGGTAAAATGGTCAGATCCCTGTACCACTTGAGTAAGTACATGACTCCTCCTGCTATCCTCTATCTTTACAAGTGCCAGATCAGGCCGGAAATGGGGTACTGTTGTCATATTTGGGCGGGAGATGCCCAGAGCTCACTCTCCAGCTTTGATAGTCCAAAAGCATCTCAGAGTCCTTGTGGGTGATAACTTATATTCCATCTTCCAACCTCTCTCCCACATGTGGGATGTGGCAAGCAACCTGCTCTATCACTACTTCCATGGAAAGTGCTCAGACAAACTACATTCCCTGGTCCCACCAAGACAAACTACATTCCCTGGTCCCACCAAGACAAAATTTCATGGTAAGAACATGCCATGCCACTTACATAGTAGCAAACCACTCACATTCCCTCCATATACTATCAGTAAGAAGTAAGTTCCACTTTAACAGCTTCTTCCCATGAATCACTGCTCTGTGGAACTGACTCCCAAGAGGGTGTTTCCCTGATTACTACAATCTTAACCTGTTCAAGGCTAGGGTTAATGGTTCTCCTATATGCAGAAATGGTCTCCTAACATAACTCTCTACCTCGAGAGGCCCCCAGGCCTTGTAAAGAGTGAACCTTACTGTTAAAAAAAAAAAAAAAAAATTACAATTGCATTGCAGAGAAAATTTCTTGTTTTTTTCATGTGGTCGCAATTTTATCTGTTTCAATACACTAGCCATCAAGATTATAGTTTCACTTCATTTATAAAGCAAAAATTCTGACACAATGTCTTAACTAACAAATGTGGCTTTAGATTATATGATGAAGGCACAAGCATACTTATTCTTAAATCTAGATTAGAAAATAAAGCTTTTTAAAAGCAGAAAATAAATTTAACATAAACAAACCATTTTTAAAGCAAAAGTCAGCTGCGTCTTCAGCTGATTCAAAATCCACCTTCATGTTGGACAATGGATCAGCTCTGAAATAGAAAAGGCATGATCAAAAGCATTTATTTGATTTGCAATAGAAAATAAAGTAAATACTTCTGGTGAAGTAATTATTCTCAAATATCCAATACAAAACCAAACTTAGTTTTATAATCCTTCTAGATGATGCCATGTTGAAAGAGTTTTCTTTTGGCACCTTTTTTTTTCTGTTGAAATTAAAAACCTCATAGAATGTCAACTTCAGAATAGTCATATATCACAACAAAATTTAATTTCCAAACTTCACTTCATAGGCACAAAAGAAATGTTGTCAGTTTTTAGCAAACATTTTCACTCAAGAGAATTCTGAAAATAATTGAATCATTCATTCATTTTCTATGGCTTATCAACCCTTTGCAGGTTATTTAAAGCCAGAAAATATTTTTAGATTGTATTTTTTTTTTTTTTTTGAGTAATAATGGTTTAGTGATACAAGTCTTACTAATTAATTCATAGCTGAGGGAGAAGTGATGGATTCATACCTTTACCCAAGGGCATTTGTGCATAAGTTAATATAAGGAACCCAACAGGAATTGGAACTCAGTCAATATTTAACAGTGGAATGTTTTAATTGTGTAAAAAAATGAAAGTTTATTTGCAATATTTAATTACAAAAACCTTGCATAATTGCTACAAATCAAAATACATTTTTTTTAAAATGTATCCAATGGATTTGAGCAATATATTTTAAAATAAATATTATCTACTTGTAGTTCAGAATCAATCTAAAAATCCAGATACCATATAAACTTTAACAACAGATGAAAAGACCAACATGGAAGCCTTCAGTACATAATAAAAACTTAGAATAATAAACAACATATGTCTGGACATCAGTATAAAATGCATACTGTAACCACTTAGATGGTAGCAAGTAAATACAATTTTTTTTCTTTATATATATATATATATATATATATAGTTATAAGTCTATATGATGGCTACCAACTCCATTTATCAAGTATGATTAATACATGTTAGAAATTTAAGTCTTATGCAACCTGCACAACATTACAAAAACTCTCCCTGACAAAACCAAGCAATCCAGGGTGAAGCTGAAGCAAGATCTCTAGCTTAACAATGCTAGAGGCTGTTACAAATGGCTGTATATAAAATGGTTGCATAGAGATTTAATATCATTTAAGAAAAATAAGACAATTATAAAATTAATAAAACATCCATGTGTTTTCCAGTATTATGTAATTTTCTGAGATTACCAAAAATTAAATTCAATTCTGTACCTATTAGGTCAAGTCATAAATAATTTCCATTTGTGATTATCAACTTTATCATTCATTTATTCAGTTAGTACATTTAAATTAACAGGATCTGTTGCTATGACTGAGTCAGGGAAAAAAAAACAAAAATCTACGAAACAAGTTGAATATAGAGGGTTATGGTTTAGAGACTGAACTCACTCTCAACAATCACTTCTTTTTTCTTTTCATCAAAAAAGAATTGGATGCCTATTTCCAAACAGAAAATCTCTCTCGCATAGAAAACATTTTTTCATTTCTATTGAATAAATAACCTATTTAAATTCTGATTATTTTCTTTTGAAAAAACCAACGAGTTATGACTCAATAGATCAGAAGGAATTTTAGTTTATTTTTAATAAACTGTTTAAGCAATTTAAATGACAGAATGAAGTAAAAAAGATTTTTTTTTTCAAATCCAGGAGAGTGACTCGTTGCAACTTCTCAGGCTAACATTTCCCACTGACATGAAGTGAAAAACTGTATTGAATCAATTGCTAATTCTGCTGCTAGGAAAGCTCGTTCACTGTGTTGTACTAAACAGTTTTTCTCATCAGAATCTATCCTGCACATTTATAAGTCTGCCATTCACCCATGCTTTGAATATTGCTGCCACATATGGTCTGATGCCCCTGCTATATATTTAGAGATCTTTGATAAAATCCAAAGAAGAATCTGCAATGTTATTGGTCCTGACCTTTCATTTTGGCTTCAGTCACTTTCCCACCACTAGAATGTATCTTCCCTGTGCTTTTTCTATAAATACTTTCATGTTCATGGTAATTGTTCTGATGAACTTTCTCCGGTACCTTGACTTTATGAATAGTTGAAGTGTTTAGATGTAACCATAACTTCTATGCTAGCCGTTTCTTCTATCGCTCTTCATGCTTGTGGAACTCTCTTCTGGTTTCTTGCTTCCAGGTTAAGTTTGATCTTTGAAAATTTAAATTCCATGTCAATCATTAATTTCTGTCTCCTCAATTCCTCTTCTTTTATTGTTCGCTCTCCTTAATTGTGTTTTTTTTTCTTACATTCTTTCACACACAGTAACCTCCCACATCTTAATGGCTTTATTGCTTTGCTTGGGGTGAAATAATTAAAAGAAAAAAAAAAAGACAGCATTTATTTTTAATAACAATCTTTATCTTCATGAACTTATTCACAAGTCAATATCAAAGAACACATAATAGGATTCATCAGTAAATATATTTTTCTTTTTTTTTACAGACCTTTACTGCAAAGCTTATTTCATATACACATCTAACAACTATCTATGACTCCACCATATTATTATTATATATCATTATCAATGCTATTCAGTGGTACCTTTTGTTTCAGATGTTATAATATTGCAATTCTAACACTTTTGAGGTATTACTTTAAAGTAAGACTCAAAGTTACTGAAGGTGCTTATGAAATGCAGTGTGGAGGGAAAGGAAATATCTGACAATACCACCAAAAACTTATTTAAGGAGGATGACTTGTCTCTTGAAATAAAGTCTAGAATTAGACAGCCATCAGATGAAGAAATGACTTGAAGCAACTGAAATGTGACTCTACAGAAGGATGCTGAGTATACTGTGGACTTAACATGTGAGTAAAATTTTAGAGAAAATGGAAACAAAAAGGAAACATATTTAACATCAGGAAGAGATAGTTAAGGTTTCTAGGGAACATAATGAGGAAGAGGGCTCGAAAAATCTGATACTCACAGGACAGATTGAAGACATGAGAGACAGAGGAAAACAACATATAACATACTTAGTGAGCTTGAGTAAATGGATGATGGAACAGGATTTAGGAGAAATAACAGAAAGACAAAATTTATTAAGAGTTACAAGGGACAGGAAGTTGTGAAAAGCAATGATCAACTATGTCCTGAGGGGAGACAGCACATAAAGAAGATGCAAGATAGAAAAGAAATCAGCTACCAGCATTAGAAAACTTTTAGAAAAGCTAGTATTAGTGAAAGATATATAGAGAGAATTACATCAACTTGAAAAATATTCAAGTTAATTAAAATATAAAAAATATTTTTGATACTCCCTAATTTACTTAGCATTACACATCTAAGTCTCAATTCATACATTATAGTGCTATAGTGACTGGAAAAATAAAATTACCCTCCCTCTATCATGTGTATCTGTTCTTTTGAATATAGAATCAATGTTTGATATAGATTTGAAAATGAAATATAAACTGATAGATACCTTTCTATTCACCACAACTAGCCAAATTACAACATTTCTCTGTCCTATGGACAGAGAAATGTTGTAATATAAGCTCTCTTAATGTTTATATTAATAAAAATTAATTCAACAACGAACTATATTTATACATTCAAATAATTTTGTAAAGTCTTTATTGAGTACAATAATAAAAATTAATTCAGCAACAAACTATATTTATACATTCAAATAATTTTGTAAAGTCTTTATTGAGTACAATAATAAAAATTAATTCAGCAACATAGTTCCACTTACTGAAATAAATTCTTTTCTTGGGAATTATTATTGTTACTAAAAAAAGCAAAAAAAAGTGCCTCACTTCTGAATCTTTACACAGTTAAAGGATTTACTTTTTGCTTCAGATTTTATCAACAGCTTAGCTTTGATTCTTTTAATATAATTTTTGTTTTTTTGCTATTAGTCACTAATCTCGAATTTGTTTTTTTTAGTAACAAATATGTGGATAAGTGGTAGGATTTTCTTTACTGGAAACTTTGAAATAAAA
>OZ038477.1:52753233-52813233 GCA_964036315.1 Acanthosepion esculentum
AATATATACTTAACATATATTCTCTTGGCATCAGTTTAAACTGATGTTTTTTTTATATCATATATATATATATATATATATATATATATATATATTGAACAATAAAAAATATTAAAGAATTAAAATCTTCAGACACACTGGGTTGAATATTAATATTCTTTCGGTTTTATTATTATTTCATTTAGATTCCTCGACTAGTTTCTGTCAACATGGGCATCATATATATATATATATATATATATATATATATATATATATATATATATATATATATATTTCAGATAGAGTATATCTGTACAAAGACAATATGAATAAAGATAAAAAGAAAACTTATCTTAGCCAATGTATTTCATCCTCTTACATTTGTCTTGATAAAGTCCACCAGAAGATGAAACACGTCAGTTAAAATAAGTTTTCCTTTTGTCTTTTTATATATATGTGTGTGTGTGTGTAAACTTAAACTGATGTCAGGAGGATATGGGCCAAAGCAACAAAGAAACAGTATTTAACAAGACTAAAAGAATGTAACTCAAAATCAATTCCATCATTAAAAGAACTATTTTGATATATTTCTAGTTCTAAATATGCACATTATTTGCTAATAAGGGGTGCATCTCAAAGAATCACGGTCAATAATCTTGTAGCAAAATGAAGCTAATTGGGATACTACCTATTTTGGAAGGCATAAAACTAAACCATTAATTATTACACTTTCAGCATTGTACTTATCAAATATTACCAGAATATGAACTAGTAATTTTGCTAAGGATCTGAGTATCTGTGCACTCAGTGTAGGATGTCACTCTCCGACCCTTTGCCCGGTATCAGTGAAATATTATTTGTAAACTCAGCCTAGCTTAATATTTGTAAGTGAATTTCATTATGCTGCTGAAACAGCAGAATATTAGCATAATGGATATATCACTTTCTTGTTTATCTCCAGGTTTGTTGTTTGAATCATGACAGGATTCATTTGCTAATTTTACATATCCATTTGCTTTAGTCATGGACAAAAAAAATATAGAAAAATCTCACTGTTCATTATTATGATCCTTTCAAAAATGACCAATACTAACTTTCAGGAGAGTGACTCTTTGCACCTTCTTGGGCTCATGTTTTCCACTGACATGAAGTGGAGTATTTATATTAAATCAATTATTAGGCCTACTGTTAGGAAAGTTGGTTCACTGTATTGTGCCAGACAATTTTTCTCCCAAAAATCCATCTTGCATATTTATAAATCTATCAGTCATCCATGCATTGAATACGACTGCCATGTTTTGTTTTATATATATATTCAGTCGGGTTTCGATCCTAGCTACAGGCAACCGGATGTCTAGCCACACTGAAGAGCTGTGAAACAGCGAAACAGTGTAATTTCGGTTGAGCTCTCTGGGGAGGAAGTGTGGGTTTGTAAACAGTGACTAATACAGCTGATATAGCGAGACTCTTCGGCAAAAGCAAATTGAGTCCTGTTGGTCACTGTATGTTTATCTAAAAATAAATACGCTAAAATTCACCTTCATCCCTGCTGTGCACCGACGACTTAGTGGTAGAGTCTCTGACTGATGCCAATTCAGCCGGGTTTCAATCCTAGCTAGAGGCAACCAGACATCTAGCCACACTGAAGAGCTGTGAAACAGTGAAACAGTCTGTCTGTGGATTATATATATATATATTTACTTATTTAATCCCAAGCAAGGCAATAATGTCACTAGGATGCATGAGGTTACTGTGAGTGAAATAGAATGAGAAACTTTAATGAGGAAGAAGGACAATAAAAGAACAGCCACAATAATTTTCAAAAATTTAAATACAATACTAAGCGTCATCTTCTGTTTCCTGAATCCTGTTCTTTTATTGTCCTTTCTACAGCTCAGTTTTAAGAATGAGAATATTGTCAGAGTTATCTCCTCCTCAGTTCCTTAATCCTTCAACAGGGGTCTCTCTCCCCTGGCTATAAATACTGGCTGACCCTTCGTCTCTCTCTCTCTTTTCGACTTAGGCCTTGGGCCACCACCTCACATGGAGGGGAGGTAAAATCTCTCTTTTCATCAAACACCAATATGTGACCTCTCACTTATACAGCGTTTCCCAAATTCTGGGAACATGCTAAGAAAAATACACGTACGTATGAACACTCACAACGCACACACATAATTTCTCCATACAAACTCTATGTAACCATCCATGTCTTTGTTTAACTTGTTATTAATATATATTTGTTCACACATGTATATCGGTCTTGTTTGTTTTCTTTGTCTTCTTTGGACTTAATTAAAGTCCAGCATTCTCATGTAGCTGGACCGGCCAGCAGGAAAATTTTAACCTTCTGATATCTCTTCGCATCTTCACCCCACGGTCCGCTACAATATTTTTAAATTATGTGATATTATTGTTTTAGAAAGGATCTGATACAAATATCAGTCTCCACAGGAACTCCAATATATAAGAATTACGGAGACTATCATGCATTCCTTGCTCTTCTTCTCTGATTTTGTCTGCATGAACTGCACATGCCTTCAATACTAGATACTCCTGTTTCTATGTGAGGGTTATACATTCTTTACAACAGAATCCAATCTAGTTTTTGGTGATTGAGATTTGAAAAATTCTTCTTTTTATAAAAATAAGATAAATATAAATGCGCTACCTATGGTGCACCAGTAACATTAATATCAAATGATATCAGTGGAGTTATACAATAGACATTGTGACTAGGAGCAACTTTGTTCTTTCAAAATCTTTTTTTATATATATTACTATAGATTAAGCACTCCAAATCACAAATAACATTTTCTTATATTAAATTTTATAAAAGTTCTTAATCTTTAAGTTTGAACTTTAAATTTTTAAAAGGAATTAAAGCATTAAAATATGTAGTTTTGTTTGTATTTTATTAAGAGAAAATTATGCATATCATATATGATAACACTTGTCTTACTAGATCCATTACGACTGAGCAATGAGTTCGATCCTCACTGGGTGCTCTCATCTTCGGCCTTGTGCCACATCTAAGATATGCTTAGTAAATCTAAAACATCATATGTACACCGTTGTACGGTATGATGTCAAAGACGAACTCCCCATCCTCAAAGAAAAAAATAACAAATTTGTAATAAATGCAAGAAAATTATTTTGTTTGAAATTGGATCAAAAAATTAAGTACAATGAATGAATGTTTGAATGAAGTTTTACATTTTTTAAAGTTGCAATGTTGAAGCAACCAACTATTTTTTGTTAATATTCCCTATTTAAATGGGGATTTCATAGCAATATTAGAAAGGCAAAAGGGAATACAGTAATATTTAAGGTAAAAATATATATTTTGAAAATATGTTGGTGGATGCTTAATATTAGATACATCCTTCTTACAAATGTTTTGCATGGAGTGACCTTGTGTATTATTATCAAGATGTCGCAAAAAAATAAAATCAGAGAGAAAATAACAGGTTTTACCTCAATGATTGAACAAATCAATTAAACAAATAAGCAACTCGGTAATAAGAACACAGAATAGCTAATGACTAAAATAATAATATTTATGAAAAGAAAACATTTACAAAAAATAAACGAAACGTAAACAAGGCAAAAAAATGTCTTCGTTTTTTAGAAGGCTCGAGTCCTATCTATCTTGGGAACAACTACAAGAAATGCAAATATCAATACAAGGTTTAAAATTTAGAAGGATTATTTTTGCATCAGCGAAAACATTCATATGATAAAAATACACAATACCTGGCAGCTATATTATAAAATAGACGGGGATGACATCGAAACTTCGTTACCGCCGCCATCTTGAAGGTTATGGCCAAGGGGAGTAACTGATATTTAAGGAGGAGATAACTCCTGGTAACTTCTATTCTAGGTTTTGTTTAATTTGGCAGTAAGCGTATTATTATGAACGTTGTATTATTACTTGCCTTGAAAATCAAAGCGTTCAAAGTTCTGGCTTCTACTTCAGTTCGGAAAGCAACGTAAAATAAAAAAAATGGTTAGTACTTTGAGCATGGTTCCACAAACAAGTACTAGGGTTGATCAATAAGACCGGAAATTACCACGCCGTTAGTTATGTGCCGTTTCCCTTCATAACGTAGTCGAACATGGCTCTCCACAACTTCCTATATTTGTAGCTCTTAGTAAGGTGTGTCTTTTCGCCAGCTCTCCCAATCCCTATTCTGCCATGCATTTACACAAGTTTGTTAGGTATGTTACTTGCTATTTTCCTCTTACCTTCGATCTGTCTTGTGAGTGCCAAATTCTCCAAACACTCTTTCCTCATTAGGTGTCCTACAAATTTTAACTCTCTTTTTTATTTTGAGTATGTGTCCTTTTGGCTTTCATTTTCCTAAAAATGCTCTCGTTCCATATTCTCAGCATCCTTCTGTAGAACCACATTTCTATTACTTCAAGTCTTTTCTACATCCGCGAGGAGAATGTACGACATTCGCTGCCTTAAAGGAGGACTGGTATTACATAATAATTCAGCACTTTTTCTTTTATTTCTAGAGAAATTTTCCTATTTCTTAATACTTTGCTTAGCTTTTGAACAAAACATTACCTGTGTTAAAGTCAAACGTAAAAATTAACAAAATCAATACAAGCTGAAAACCACTTAAAAATAAAAGTGTACGACTTAAAATGTATTAGAAGTAAAATTTACAAGACAAATAGAAATTAAAGAAAGTGTGGAACATGAAATAAAACCAATAAATAAAATAATAATGAACAATAAAAAAATGAAATAGAAATACATTTTCCCATAGTAATAAAGGAACCACAAATTTTATTACCCCACTTGGCTTTGTCAAACGCCCATTAGTTGTCGCTGTTTAAGTCTATAAAATGTGTCTTTTTTCTCTTGCTCCAAGATGTTGCAGTACGTGGAAAAAAAGATATTCCCACTGGAACGCGTTCATTTCTCTGGTCTGAATGATTGAATTCTCTTTTCAGTTCACAACCCATGGCTTTCGCACGTGTCTTCCAAAACCTCCACCTATGAAGTAAACCAAACTTTTCTTTGGTTGTTCCAACACAGTGAAAGGCTAACTTGAGCTCGACCATTATAACCATGCTTATCATCACTTGCCCGGACTTACTTCTCGACCAGTATAAGAAACTCTCTTCCACTTCCCCAACGTATAGCGTTCGCACGTATTCTGCCGGAACTCAACCGATGAAACAAGACAAGTTTTACTTTGGTCGTTCAAACTTAGCGTAAGGCTGACTTAAGATCGACCATTACAACCGTGCTCATCCTTACTTCTAGACCAAGAAAAGAAAACGGACATATGCAAGAAACATTGAGAACACATACAGAAATGCAATTATTACTAAATAAAGAGCTATTCTTCTGGTCCAAAACAACACTTTGTAAGATATTATCACAGACTTTCTTGTGCAAGTATTTTTGTTCCACATTCTCTAATATTCCTTTTTCACATGTTCTTTCAACAAAATATTTTAAGATATATTTTTCCGTTATATATATATATATATATATATATATATATATATATATATATTGTTTAAAATTTGCTATAGTTATATAAAAGTGCTGAATATCGGGGATAAAGTGTTTGTAGATATTATTGAATTTGGGGCAGATTTTCCGTGTCCTGTAACTGTGTGCGTGTTCCCATGCAAACAAATAAAGAAACTAAATAAAAAACTTGGGTTTATATAACAGACCGTTTATTTTTTTATTTTTTTTTAAGTGTAAATTGCAAGGAAACAATGTTATCGATGTCTCTTGAAGATGTCTGCTTTCTTTTTCTAGTTCAAAAGTTAGGGTAAGTAACGATAAGCATGGTTATAATGGGCGAGCTCAAATCAGCCTTGCGCTGAGTTGGAACAACCAAAGTAAAGTGTGTGCTTACTTCATTGGTGTCGTTTCAGAAAAAAAACGTGCGAACGCTATGAGTTGGAAAGGGGAAAGAGTTTTCAGTCGTCAGTCGAACGGGGAAAAGAGACGTTATCCAGCGGGGACGTCTTCATCCATATCTGCCGCATCTTGGAGTATAGGGGAGAGAGAAAGGAAATGTTTGTCTTTTTATACTTAAAAATCGCCACCTAACGAGCGTTTGACAAAGCTAAGTTGGGGAATAAAATTTACGGTTCTTTTATTACTAGCATCATGGAAAATGTATTTCTTTTTCTTCTTTTTTTATTCATTATTATTATTTTATTGATTGATTTTACACTGTGTGGACATAGAAATCAGCATTGTATGTTGACTGGCAACTTCACGCCCTTTAAACAATGGTCACCATATACTGTTGATTTCTCTATCTACGATATATATATATATATATATATATATACATATATATATATATATATGAGATAACGATATATAAATTTTTATATATCAAGAAAAGTTTTGGAAGAAAATATGTATGACAAATTTTAAAAAGTTTTTGTAACGCATTTCATCCGTTAGGACTTCATCGGACTTGGTTTATTTACGTTGTTGTGTCTACATATGCGCACGAACGAGAAACGCTGGTAGTTTCAAGGTTTTTTAATAATTTTTTTCAATTTTCTACATACAGAGTGTGAAAGCACGTGCTATACCCTGCCCTCGCCAGCCAGCCGTCAACAAGGGGAGGTAACACAGTTTCGGTGGTTAAGTTGGTACTACAAAAGGAAGAAAATGATTAACCGTCCAAGGAATCCACGGCACTCGACCTCAATAGGTAGCACATTACGTGTCCATCTCCTTTCCACGCAGTCGGATCGCAGTGATTCGTAGCGGTTTTTCTTTCACTTGTACACCTCCTCCATGTTCTTCTTTCATGGCATCGTTAATTCTACTAGAAGAACAAACTTCTTTGAATCAGACCACACTACAATGTCACGCTGAATGATGTGTACCGGAAACTGCAAAGGTGTTAGATCAACTAACCCCCCCCCCCCAATGACTGGCTCCACTCAGTAGCGTCATGTTGGGAGTTATTTGGGACTTCCGCACAAACGGATCTTAGTTTTTCTGGTCGTAGGAAACTTTTTGTTGGCTGCTTCACACTCCGTACAGAACTTTGTTATGACGTCATGTGTACATCTGCAGCATGTGACGTGAAGTTTCACTTTAACATAATGCGCATGCATCTGTGTCAGTGTACCCCCACAGCTTGAAGTTGGTCGCATTTGGTAGGAGATCATAGGGAGATCGCAGGAGAAATGATATTGCCAATGGATCCATTGCAATCAGGGTATTCCATGATAGCTTCATTGGATCAATATCACTCCATGTAGTTCAAGCACATTATTTGGACTGAGAAACAGCAGTAGCTCGAAATTCTTGATTTTTCAATTTTTCCCTTTGGACCCGGTTTGGAGAAACCGAGGCCAATTCGATGTGTTTGGCTTACCCCCATAATCTCCTTGGTTCATAGACTGTATCTTGCTTCTTGGGTGGTTTCTATTGCCGACCATTTGGTGCCAGTTTTGATATTTGGCTGTAACCTACAAACAAACACATCGGCTGAGTCCCTCATCATCATGTGAAGGCGTAACATCCTGACTTTGAACTCCTCCACGAATGAGAAGATGGGAAGTTGCAGGTTTCCGGCATTGGCACGGTCCCACTATGGAGAAGCAGAGGGGAACTCCAAGCCACTTGCGCAGGTACTATTTGATACACTGTTGCATCTGCTAAATGCAAGACAATATCATATACCTGCAACGGCCACGGATGCCGGGGCAGCAAACCATGTCGGTATCTCCAAGCCTTCAGTTTGCCTGAGATATAGATTCTGTCGATGGATTCAAGTTCATCTAGTGCCACTTTCTTCACCTCTATCTCGGTGCCGAGCAGTCAGTGGAATTTCATGCACCCGTCCGAGGCACATCACTGGCTTCTCTTTGACTGTCGGGATCGTGTCACCCTGCAATGCAGAAGTGAATCTCCCTGACACAGCCTCTGGGTAATAATAAGCACCGGCTTTTCTTGGCTTAGGCTTCATTCTCGCTCACGTGAAGAGCTGCAGCAGTTTATCGGCACCGGCCGTAGACAGGACCAGAATGGTGATGTCATCCATGAACGCTCTGGAATGAGGAACTACCATTTGTTCTTTAGCCATCGTTCCATTTGCTGTGTCCGCTGCATCCCGTAATATGAATTTCATGGACATAACGAAAAGAAGTGATGAAATCACACACCCCATCATGATGCCAACCTCGAGGGCTTGCCACTTAGTGTTGTAGTTACCAATGGTGAACTGCATAAACGCTGCTCTGAAATATTTCATTATGATTTCCCCAACCTTATTAGGGAAATTGAAAAATTCGAGAGGCATTCGAATTAGCTCATCAGGAACTGATCCCTAAGCATTCGCGAGATCAAGCCAAATTACACAAAGCTCAGTTTTATCTTGTTTGGCTGATAGGATTGTGTTCAAAATCATGTCTGAATGCTCCAAACAGCCAGATAAGCCAAGTATCCCAGCCTTCTGGGCAGCTGTGTTTAGGTAATGTTTACCTAGAAGGAAGTCCGTCATACGACGGGAAAGGACCCCATAAAATATTTCACCTCTACATTCAAAAGTGAGATTAGACGAAAATTTGCAATGCCTTTTGCATTCTTTTCCTTGGGTATCCGCCAGGCACCATCCTTGTGATATAATACCTCGTTTACATGTCCGCTGCAGAAGGATGGTGAATTGCTTGAGGACAATTCCTATATAACTTGTAGGATACTCTATTTGTCCGTAGTGCACTACCAGCACGGGATTTGCGGATGACTTCCCGAATTTCCTTCAGTTTTAGTTCGCTGTCATTAAATTTGTCCTCTGGATGTTGGGGCCTAGAAAGTTCATTCATAGGTGGAATTCGAACATCTTTCCAGGCATCTTCAGGTGATTCTCGAGTTCCTCCTGCGGTATATCGAGTTTGCCACTCTTTGTCTCGGTGAACAGCTTTTTAGCAAAAGCATAAGGATTTTTGCAAAATGATCTCTGAGACTGTCGCTTTTTCTTCCGACATTTTCTTTGATTCTCAGCTCTAGATATCACTAAGATCCTTTCTTTAAGTCATTAAGGTCTACTCACTTATGAATTGGAACTTCACAACACTCTACTCTGCTTTCTTTCTCTCTCTCTCTCTCTCTCTCTCTCTCTCTCTCTATATATATATATATATATATATATATATATATATATATATATATATATATATATTTGTGTGTGTGTGTGTGTGTGTGTGTGTGTGTGTGTGTGTGTGTGTGTGTGTTACCAACAATCAGTTTTCTTTTTAGTCATTTCTTTCTTCTTTCATTGCTACCAATTATCACTGCTGATGAGTAAGGTATGAAGTTAGGAATTGAACTGTTTACGTTCTTCATTTACATAATATACTCAGTACTAAAACTATATTGTTCCTTGAAAGAATATTAGAAGGCCTTCTCTAACTACAAACATTCTCACAATATAAGCAAAAAATTATGTATTGATATATAAAGTCTACTAAACACTAAAAATAATAAACTGCAAGTCATTTATGTTGAATTAAAACAGTATTAGTAGGAGTTAGTTCCCTTAGAACAGTGCTCCTCAAAGTGGTGCTTCGCGGACCAATACGCGAACCATCAGCTAACGGTACGCTGCCAGTGTCCAGGCTATGTTAAAGAATCATTTGAAGCTTTTTTTTTATTGCTTTTTATATGTTTTGATACTGAATTATTTTTTGCAAAATAAATGGAAGATAAAAAATAGTTAACTTTTATTATATTCATTATCGTTTCCGGTATAAATTAATATTACCACGAAATATTACAGGTACGTTGCACATTGAGAAAAAAAAAAGCCGGTCCGCCGTATCAGATAGTTTGAGAAGCATTGTCTTAGAACATAATTAGCCAAATAAAATAATAAATCTATGTACCGTGTCCCTCCAGGAAATGGGAGACTACGATTCTCCACGACTTCCTATCCTTCATAGTTCTTAGCAATAATTATCTTTTTATTATCCCTTCTCGTCGTTGTTCTGTTATCCATTTACACAAGCTCGTTAGGTAGTTTACTCCTCTTTTCTCCTCTGTCCCTTTCGCCTTTAACATATCTTTTGAGTGTCTAATTTTCCAAGCCTTCTTTCCTCATTTTTGTCCTAGAAATTTTAAAATGTCTCTTTCTGATTCTACGTCTAAGTACCTTTATTGTTTTCATTTCACATATCATTTCCGTGTTGGATACACGCTCCGTCAATGATTTTCTCGTTATTCTTCTGTAGAATCACGTCTCGAATCTCCTGTCCATTTGTGAAGAAATTATCCAGCATTCATGACCATATAGGAGAATCGATATTACACAGCAATTCATCAGGTCAACTATTATATTCCTTACGTAACCCCATAAACTGTGCCTCTTACTCTGTAACACTCTACCTCGAGTGGTTCTTGAGTCTTGCACAGGGTGAACATCAAGGTAAAAAAAAATATTGCCAAAATCTAACTTACATATTTACAAGAATATCATCCATCCTTGCTTTGAATACTACCGCTATATCTGGTCTAGTGCTCTTGCTATATATTTAGATATTCGTGATAAAATACAACAAAGAATCTGCAATGTTCTTGGTTTAGACCTGGCATCTAGACTTCAGTCACTTTCACACCGCCGTAACGTAGCTTGCCTGTAGGTTTTCTATAAATACTTTCCTTGTAAGTTTTCTGATGAACTTTCCTCTATGGTAGCTAAACTTTATGGATTTAAGTGCAGTACTATTAGGTTGGTGCAAAAATAATGTCGTTTTCTCACATGAAGTTGAACGTCAAAAAACGACATTATTTTTGCACCAACCTAATAGATTGGCGGCAAGGTCTCATCTTTTTTTATAGTTGAAATAACTAGACACAACAGTAAGTTCAATGCTAATAGTTTTTTCTCTTGCACTTCTCGCTTGTGGAACTCTCTTCTGCCTTTTCACTTCCACGTCAACATTGCTCTTCCAAAATTTAATCCAATGTCAATTGTTATCTACAGTTTCTTCATCCTTGTTCTTTTAATTTTTCCCTCTCTTAATAGTGTTTATTTTTCTCATATTCTCAAACATTCAGTAATCCCTTGTGTTTTAGTGGCTTTATTGCCTTGCTTGGGGTGAAATGATAATAAAAAACTTTTCTTTTGTTGCTAATAAAAATGTATTGTAATGAAAAGTTGTAAAGGGAAACAACACTACAGCATTTTGTAGGAGTTATTTCCCTTAGTAATCTAGCCTAAAATAGAATGCAAATACTATTTATTTGTTCCTAATATTTTAATAATAAATAAATTAAATTAAATTATATTTATCAACTTATTTTGTACTGCCAAAAATGTAGTATAAATTATTTTATTGTATGTTATAAATAATTTCATAATCCCAGAGTATTTTAAGTTTAAATCCCAATTTATATTTTCATATTTCCATCTGCTATCATTTTCCAAAATTAACAAACTTTTTGATTTTTATATTTGTTTATTTATGCATGACTATTTTGTAGTTTGCCTTGCTTTCTAGTGCTTCTCTTTACCTAACGTTTTCTATATTTGAAAACCGTTAATATTTGGAGAGCTTCTAAAACATGCAATGTATATAATGTTTATATACATACATTATATATGTTCCATAGGTTGTCAAAGCTGGGGATGACAGTGAAGAGAAGCTCCCACTATCTATAAGATGCTTCTATGGCATTTGTGTCAAATAGCCTCTGGCAAATTAGTTCAACTCCAAGCCAGAAAATGGACGAAGACAGACAACTGGTGTCTCATAACCAGCTGCTTCAGTTAGATGGAGCTTGACAGCCTAGGAAGTTAGTCCATAGTTATTGCGGTAATATCAAACCAAACACGTAATTGGTTATGGCAGTAAGTCCAAGCAGAAAAACCAGATTGGGGCCCCAAAAGCGGTTGGCTGTCAACACTGACAACGTTTAAGCAGCCAAGCTGGTCCTGAATGTTATGCCCTGTATTCCTTTGGATCTTGCCAGTATGGATGAGTGAGAGGCCATGCAATCTGGACAGCACATGGTCTCCATGTACCATCACTCAAGCCTGTGGCCTGGAGAGGTCACTCTAGTCTTACCATCAAAGGACTGAATTTTGACCAAACAGGGTGCCATCTTTATCTTGTGAAATAAACGTATGCCTTTTACTGATGTTTCTTTTATCTTATTTCTCCTGCTTTTTATCACCATTAACGGAGAATCATTTTAAAATCTTTGGTAAACGTCATCATTTGGCAATTAAGAGATAACTTCTAGCAAGATTCAAACTTTTATCGTCTGTCCTCATGCAGCCTGCCTCATTGATTAGTCTTCTGTGATATAAATGGTTGGCATGAACATAACAAAATGAGGAAAACAAGGTCAGCATCAAAATAGATACAAAGTTGGTTGTGATTCGTTTGGTAACTGAAATTTAAAAAAAGAAATTCTTTTATTTGAGATGGATATTTGAATCATGATAGCATCTATGAATCTAAAAGAAAACAAATTGGTTCACCTGGAGTGAGAATGTAATGTTTGAAGGTGACAAAGTTACAAATCTGATGATTAAAGTGTACCAGTTCTGATAGTGAGAGTGTAACATATCTGATGGTGAGAGTGTCTGGGGATTAGAGTGTACCAAGGCTGACAATAAGTCTGCACCAAGACTGACAGGGAGAGTTCAACAAGTCTAATGGTGAGAGTTTAATAAGTCTTACAGTGATAGAATTTGAGAATGTGTCATCTTTTTTTATCTTTTTCCACAACAGACTACAAAAGCCAATGAGCTACAATAATTGACATGTAGCTTTTAATTCTAATTTTATTCATTTTTTTAATATGCAGCATTGTTATTTATGATCAACAAAATTAATTGAGCATAAGTCATCTCAACAGTTAGACAAGATCCTGGGGACAGGGGATACAAGTTCAAGTTTTACTGGAGGCTTAGTCTTTATTTCCAATACACACCACTTACTAAAATTAAAGAAATGATGACCAGTCAGTCAAGATAAAACATGATAGATAATAATAATAGTAGTAATAATAATAGTGTAAAAAACTTAAAAAGAAAGCAAATGCAATATACAAAATGCAGAAATGATGCCAATATAAGATGCTTCATGATCAATACTCTGCCCGTACTAAACAAGTTGATGTAGAAAAACCCCATACACATCAGTGGTTATGTAGTGCAGGGTTAAAAGATAAAACCAAAGGTTTTATTCTTGCTCCATAAGACCAATGCTTGCTAACTAGAAATTACTAAGCATACATACTGAAAAATTGTGTTGACCCCAAAATGCAGATTTTGTGATAAATATCCAGAAACAATTGACCATCTTGTATCAGGTTGTACATTGTTAGCACCAACTGAATATAAAACTCAGCTTAATAGAGTGGGCCAATATCTGCACTGGAAAAAATGCAACTTTTACAGGAAGGAAACTGCAAGAAACTGGTATGACCATCACTCAGACCCGGTTACAGAGATAAGACCTGTAATGATTTTATGACACACAGACAGAACAATCAAAGCTAATTGAACAGACTTAGTGATCAAGAGCCACAAGAATGGAATGTGCTTTCTTATTGACATGGCAGTCCCTGCAGACTGTAAAGAATCTTTGAAGATCTCCAAAAAAACTATCAAAATACAAGGATCTTGAAATGGAAATCTCAAAAATATGGCACACAAGGACATCAATTCTAGTTGTTATTAGAACCCTTAGATTGGTTAGAAAAGGTTCCAATAGAATCATTCAAGAGATTCTCGGTAGCACATGCCTTAAAGTAATACAAAGATTTTGATCACAAGTGCAGCTCACACATTTAATTTATCCTTTCCAATGCCTCATTGCTGGGTTCATACTTTTCTTCCTATATTGTGCAGTGGCCAATTGGTGTCATGCAGCAAAACAAATTTTAAACTATGCTTTGAACTATCAATGAATAATCTCCATGAATTTGTATCATAGTCTTGAATACCAAGATGCAGCAAAACTTCTTTGACATCATTTCAATATAATACAAGTTTGCTTTCATATCAGAAAAAAACATAGTGGTATTATGATAGGTTAGACAATAATATTTCTTTAATAATTAACAGTTTTTTTCATATATTTCCGGGCTTGCTGTTTAGGAGATTTAATTATTTCGTATAAAAAAGTTACTTAAATCATTAGAGATATTCCTAAAGGGGAACGGTAGATATACTATGTAAATTCCAACCGGAACATGTAGATATTTACATGGTCTGCTTTACAAATCTTAGATCATCTCCCTTGTATTTAGTTAGACATTGGTTAACTCCCTTGAAGTCTTTGTGTTGTTTTTTAATTGTTGATTAATAAGAATATAAAAGCCAGAAAAACACGTTATGTGCTCCAGAAACCGCAACTGTTTTAGGTATAAGTTTCCTTTTTATATACAAGTTCATTGCTTTAATGGAAGTAGGAGGCAAAGTCAGCATTTCTACTGCAATAAAATGCAATTTTTGTTCCTTCCTCAAGGAGACTTTTCTCCTTTAGTCTTGAAGCAATAGTTCTGGTGATTCTTTTGATAAACACAAATCCCTGCATAAGTCACTCAGCTCTTCTTGATCAAACAGTATGGATTCATATATCCATCAAAATAATTATCATTGTCATTCTCGCCCATGTTAATGAAATCATTCACATCATCATATTTCGATTCATCAATGTCATTGGACGTAAAACTTTTGAAGACAGAAATCAGGATTCCATCAGAGTGTGGTACAAGTCTGACAGGTGAATTGAGAGCAGGATAATTCACAAATTTTCTTTTCTTCTTGTTGAGGTCAGTAATGTCAATTAAGCAGAAGTAACAGTCATTAATGCAATTTTGTGGATCACGCCAAGTCATCAGAATGTCAAATGAAGTTCGATTATCTCTAGTCTATATTTCGCAGACAATATGCCGAGTCCACAATTTCTCCTGATCACCCTACTTCACTTCAAAGTTAATATAAGCTTCTCTGACAAAATTATTGATCAGTTTTCTGATATTCATTGTTGTGAACTTGCCATAGAAGAAATCAGGATTGTTTTCGCATTCTCTGCTTGAAGTCATTGTCTTGGTATTATGGTCTAGAAATAAACAATGTGAGATAATAGAATTTTATTTGGATACAAAGTAAAAGAAGACTTTACTTATATTCTCAATTCACACTTAACACTGCACATTGCATATCAACTAAATTCAATAAACTCCTAAAACACCAAACTTATCTTATACAGATCATGTTTATAATTATGTGGTATATGCAAAAATACACGTATGGGCATACCATTGATAAGACTACAAATAGTTTGATTACGAATAACCTTTAATAGTTTGAATACTTATGTGCACTGAGATACCTATACACATTGTTAGTTATTTATAAAAATTGTCAGGTTATGGGAAATCCAATGAATGGATCATTTTTTATAGAGCTGGCATTCATCATTGCAGTCTCAGATTACTTTTGATTAATAAACATTGATTCGAGTTGATTATGCTTTTAGATTTTCATTTTCTAATCTGAAAATCATGAATCCACTCGATAAAAATGGGGTAAAATGGAAATGTTTGCTTGTTGTAACCTAGGGAAGGTTACTGAATAGAATAATTGCACGAAGGTTGGTAATGAATGATAATACTTAGAACAAGAACAACACATGCAAGATTTGCCAGAGGCAGATAGAAGAAGTAATCGACTGCTAGAAGTGAGTCAAGTGAATTCCATAATGAATCTCCAACTACAGACCAACATACAGTATTTACTACTGTATTTATTTGAATGGGGACATAACCATTATCATCTTTATGTATGCAACAACATTGCTATTTTCACAGAAAAAATAGTAACAAATATGAAAAAATGAACGTCATTTTGGATTCATTTTTGATTCTTCAAATTAGCTAAGAAAGAGTGTTTCCATTCTTGCACCAAAATATGTGCTGGCCAATGTTATCGATTTTTACCTTCATGATGTCATCAGTTCTCAAGTAGGTATTTATGCAGATGACACTGCCATCAGCTACTGTTTCAATAGCGAATCTATCAGAGCTGACAAAGTATATCTGGCTGCTGCCCTTGAAAAGGACCTCCAATCAGTGGCTAACTGGGGCAGCAAATGGCTTGTAAATTTTAATGCCTCCAAAACAAAAACTGCTCTCATTTAACCACAATAGACAAACTTTTCTGCTTGCCATCAGTATGGCTGACACTAGACTCCTGGAAAGCAACACAATGTGTCTTCTTCGTTTTACATTTCCAACTGACTTGAAGTGGAGCAACTACATTAAATCAATAGCTGCATCTACTGCAAGGAAAGTTGGGTTACTGTGTCCTCATAATCCATCTTGCACATTTACAAAGCTATCATTTGTCCATGCATTGAGCGTTGCTGCTATATCTGGTCTGGTGCTTCTGCTATTCATCCCAAGGTTCTTGACAAAATCTAAAGAAGGATCTGCAATGTAATCAATCCTGACTTGGCATCTCAATTTCATCACCTTCTCACTGATGCAATGTGGCTTCCCTTTGTCTTTTCTACAAATATTTTCATGGCAATTGCTCTGACAAGCTTTTTTCCCTGCTGCTCCAACTACATGAATTTAAGCATGCTACTAGATTGGCATCTAGGTCCCAACCATTTACTGTTTAAAGAGCTAAATGCAACCGCCACTTCTACTGCCACAGTTTCTTTTTTTGCACTTCCCATCAGTGGAACTCCCTTCTGTTTACTTGCTTCCCTGATAACTACAATCTTCAAAAATTGCAACATCAATCTTTTATCTTCTTGAATCCCGTTCATCTTTCACCCTTTCATCAACCCTCCCTATGCTCAGTGTTTATACTCCCTGTAACCCCCTGTGTACTAGTGGCTTTTCCACCTTGCTTGTGGTGAAATCATTAAAAAAAAACTATTCATTCAAACACTTCGTCATTGTCATGACAAAGACAGCACCACCTGGTGTGCAGGGGAAATAACAATGGTCATTTTCTTTCACAAGCAACATGATGTATTAAGGTCAAATTCTAAATTGGTCTAAAGGACAATTTATTATATATTAATCCAGCATAGGCTAATAAAAAAAAGCAGAATGAATATCTTTTAAAATAAATACAGAACTGACTAAATCAGAGGAATAGATGAGATCTCTTCTATTTAATACTATAATTGTATTACATTATATATATATATATATATATATATATATATATATATATATATATATATGGTTAGCAAGGTCGATTTTACTATCTTTAAACTTAAATCTTCCATGAATCTCTTCTATTCATATCTGCTCTAGCTTCTAATGGAAGATTTAAGTTTAAATATAGTAAAGATAGTAAAATCGACCTTGCTAACCAGACGCTTCTCTGTGGCCGAACGGTTATGGCACATCACGCGATATATATATATATATATAATATTATATTTTACAAACAAACATACACTTGGTATATAATTTAAAATATGGTTTTTGATTTTAACAACCATGCTTCATCTAATAAAATCAGGCAAAGTGTTATTTCTCACCTTAATTTCTTCGTTAATCTTTTTAACTAACTAATAAGTTCTCTAAATTACAAATTGCTACTTTCTACAATTTGACAGGAGGAATGAAAGCAGCTCTCAAAAATACATTTGATAATAATCGAGATTTGGCAATCAATCAAGTGTCCAAAGTTACTTGCCTCTTTTCTTCTTTTAATCATTTCACCCCCAATCAAGGTGGTAATGCCACTAGTCCGCAGTGGGTTGCAAGGAAAGAGAAGACTGAAAATAAGGCGGATTGAGGAAAGGGGCCCAAGAAGAGGTTTTAAATTTTTGAAGACTGTAGCTATCAGGGAAGTAAAGAAATTGAAGGTAGTTCTACAGGTGGCAAATGCTAAAAAATAAACTGTTGGAGTAAAAGTGGCAGTTGCATTAAGTTATTTCAACAGTAAAAAGGTGCCAGTCTTTTAGGAGAACTTAAATTCATGTAGTCGGGCATCAGGTGAAAAAGCTCATCAGAGTAGTTGCCATGAAAATATTTGTATAAAAGAGATGCCTGGTCAGGATCGATTACATTACAGATACTTCTTTGGATTTTGTCAAGAAACTCGAGATGTACAGCAGGATCGCCAGACTGAATATGGCAACAGAATTCAATGCACGGGCGAATGGTAGATTTGTAAATGTGCAACATGGATTCTGACAAGATAAATTATGTTTTAAAAACGTCGAATGGACAGTCTGGAAACTGTCGAAATTTTAAGAATTATCATTAGACTAGTTTGGTTTGATGGATTTTACGACATATCACCCCTCATTGGGTTATTTAATTTTTAATTCTACTTGGCTCTAAAGGTAAACATTGTTCACTGGTCGTATACTTGATTATTGATCAAATGAAAAAAAAATCTATGTAATTCTATGTAACGCGTTTCGTCGTTTAAAACAACTTTATCAGATTAAAATATGGTCTTATTGATGAAATTATAATTGTAGAGGAAGGAAAAATATAAATGTGGCGAATGGGAAAATCACCTAACTCAAAAAAAAGTTCGTTCCCTGTAACTTTTTTTAAGAAGAAAATGGAAAAATAACTTACTGCCTTAAGTATACCTTACATATGGTATTTTTTTTTATCCTCCCCGCCTATAGCAAAATTTACCTCGTCAATAAAAGCTGTTGCTTTTTTCTTGACGTGACGTGGGGAGTTCGTTCGTTCGTTCGTATTCGAAACTGTAAATCGGATTTTTATCCATCACCTCCCACCCCGCCTTTTATTTGGGACTTTTGATGTTGGATTTGTGATCCTGATTTTTGACTTTTTTTATTTTTTTTTAAGCTTATCACCCCAAGCCAGTAGCACGCAAGGGGTTACAGAAGGCTTGGAGGAAGAGCAGATAGGAGTGGTAAAGGAGAGGATGTGGAGAAAGATAGTGGATAATTGGTGTTGGAAGGAAAGAAGGCCTGAGTTAAAGGAAGCCGACGGTTATCATCCATGACTCGGGCAGAGAGAGTTTGGCACAGCCTGAATCATAATGTGGCCTCAGGGTTGGCCACCGGAGATGACTGCAGGGACACCTATCCATGCGCGACATGGCACTACAGACACCCCGATATTATGCAACTGTTGATCAGAGCGGCCGCTCAAGACGCTACGCAAGAGTTAGGGCTCCTAACTACCAGTCGGAAACAGCAACCAGGGAACTGTCAACCGTGTACCCTCAGAATGAACAGGCAATGCCACAGACTGCACACATCACGGGAGAAACACAGCAGCACCAGTACAGAGGCCAGAGAGAGAGAGAGAGAGAGAGATCCGAGAACCACTTCCTAAACACGAAACAAGATTTGAGCCTCTAATCGTGTCCAATAGAAGAGGGAGGAAAGCCTACCTACTCCTATTACATATAATATATACAACGACGACAACAAAACAATAGAGGGGGATGTAGTTGGGATAGTCGCAGGGCTGATACTAGTTGAGAGTACTGGGGGATATGAATGCTATACTATTTCTTGCTTTTTGGATTTGCATTACGGACTTTTTTCGCCGTCCTTGTTATTTTGGACATTTGTTAATAGACAGAATAAACGAAACGCCGATTAGAATTACGCACCCTCCTTCAGCGTTTCCCCTCGGTCCATAATTACAATCGACGTTTTTATTTACATATACCCTCTCCCCGGTTATTCTAGCCAACCCTCACGGTCCTGCATCAAGGTCGGAAGGTCATTAGGGTGGCATTCTGTGTCATAATATAGCTGGTCAATGTCGGTAGTTGTTAGGCGATCAACCCGTCTTGATCCATAGATGGATGTCCAGAGTAGTAGATCACTTGCGAGTTCTTGTTTTGCTCGACAGCAAAGCGCATTCTGCGTTCGCGTAAGATTGTAGAAATATCAGAGATGGATCTATATATCTGTGATTTAGTTGGATATTGTCTCTAAGAGATGTTAAGTATAGCTTTAACATCCGATCAAGCTAGGGTTTTAGTTAATGTCCAAGCAGTGACATCATACATTAGCACCGCCTTTACAGTGGCACGAAAGAATTTCCGCTTGAGGTTGTCTGATAGATCAGATTTACAGATTATATCCATTTTAATCAAGGTGGCTCAGACTTTGGCTATGCGAATTTTCCCATCCTTTTCAGTAGATTTTTTTTTCGCTTCCTAGGTATGTAAAAGATTCGACAGATTTTATTGATTTACCTGAGACAATTTGTGTCACTATACAAATCTTCTTACATGCAAAAAAAAAACTACATTAATGTCAACCTTCAACGTCCGCACACTTAACTCTATAAATCAGCTTCCTGAACTTGCCTCTCCCGATTCATACACACACACACACACACACATATATATATATATATATATATATATATATATATATATATATATATATATATATATATATGTATATATAAATAAAAAGGAAAGAACAGTAAGATATAAAATCCGGTGTTCTTATAGATATTTTTATTTTTACACAATAGTGCTCAATGTAAATTTAAATTTACAGCTCATTAATATTATAAATTAATAGATATAAAATATGGTTTTACCGCTACACAGTGATAACCATGTTTCAGAAATGGAAGCTAAAGCCCCTGAATTTAATTTTGTTATTAAACCAAAGACATTAGTTCCATTTCCTCATCAAGCGAATTTTGGAGTAACTTACTTTTTAAAATTTACGGTTGTTAACGGCACTGGAAAGATTCATAATTGAGGGTTTCCAAGGTTACCGATAAATCCATTCATCTAGACAAGGGGTGGTAGAGGGTTCAATATATATATATATATATATATATATATATATATATATATAATTCCATCAATAATAATATTATCTTAGTCTGATGGGGCCCTTTTAGAGGACGAAACACATTACACAGAACTGTTTTCGTTTTTTATATATAAAGATTTTTATATCATATTTTCCCGCATATTTGAATATGTCGGTAAACATTGGTCGTGTTCATACTTGCGTTTATACATAAGAATTCATGGTATCTATCTTCTTCGATGTGTCATGTTCTTTCAGGATGTGGGCGATCACGGCTCTCCATAACTTCCTGTCCTTTGTAGCTCTCAGTATAGTTTGTCTTTTTGTATTATCTCCTAACCCCTGTTCTGCCAACTGTTTACAAAAGTTCGTTAGGTAGGTTGTCAGCTGTTTTTCCTTGTCCCTCTTGCTTTTAACATGTCCTGCCAGTGTCAATTTCCAAGCCCACTTTTCTCATGATGTTCCCTAGGCATTTCAACTGTCTCTTTCTGATGTTAAGCATCAGTGTCCTTTTTGTTTCCATTTTCTTTAAAACTTTATTGTTGTTCAGTTCATGGTATTCTCAGCATCCTTACTTGAATTAAAAGATAAACATTGGTTTATGCTTGATTCTGCAAGCATAAGCCGATAAGGTTGCCCACCCACAACGCTTTTTTAACTCTTTTTTTCAGAAGTGGAACGGGTCTTATCCTTCATCAGAGAATGCAGCCGGTGTATTCTGCGCTGGGCCGACGGTGTAATATCATTAGAATCGTCCACAAAAGTTAATATTTGATGTCCTGGACATTTGTTCGAAATACGATTTTTCAAAAGAGCTGATTACAAAACATATAACAAAAAGTGATTCTTTTTATTATTTATCACACAAATCAATCTTCTTCTATGTTTTGCATCCTTTTAGGACATAGTCGATCATGGCTCTCTCCAGTTTCCTATCTCGTGTGGCTCTCAGGATTTTTTCTTCCTTTCTACAAATGTTTTTGTATCCCCCGAAAGATGGTAGACAAACTGATCACCAAGGGAAACAACTTCCTACTGTTCTGACAAAATTTAAATTAAAAACGTACAAGCTAGCAGAGCGTAGTTTCGATCTACGGACCTCTGGGTTATGGGCCCAGCACGCTTCCACTGCGCCACTCTGCTAGACAAGATCCGAGCTGCTATATTTTAAATTAAACTGACATCAGTGACTATTTAGCGAGAGTCTTGGAGAATACCATTTTATTGTTGAAGCCTGGCTAACAGTCATTTCAAATGTATTGACTTCGGTAAAGGAAAAATAATCAAGATTTACCAAACGATTGCGTAGGTCTTGTTCAGTCAGTTGCATCATTTATGTTTTCGAAGTGTCTACTCTAAAGGATGGGCGGGTAGCGTAACGATTATCGTTGCAAAAATAGCACCGGTGAGCTGAGTTCAAACCCCAGCCTCGTCAGCTGTGTTCGCTTTCGCATTAATGCCTTTTCCTCCAACCGCCAAAGCTAGAAGTTAAACCGTAGTGTAGACTACACTATATACATTATTCGGACTATTGTCCTCATCTTTGTTGTCATATTTATCACAACGTTTCGGCCGTTGTACGCTCCGGCCTTCTTCAAGTGGTTGGAATGTCGAACTGAACCCTTTATTTCGCTCGCTGGGGTAGAGTGTTCTAGTTCCACGTGCCATGTCTAATGGATGTCACTTATCAGTTATCGCCTGTTAATTTACCTCTTCACTGCCTTAAGTTGTGAGTTCAATACCTGGTTAAGGCAGTGGAGATATTCGCGATACCTAAGGTTTAAAATAATGATTTTTTTAATGAGAAAATTTTTCTTGAAGCTTTTATTTTAGTTTTAATTTCAAGCTACTAGATTAAAATTAATATTTCCAAAAAAACAAAATACTTTGCTGTATTTAGAAACTAATTTAAATTGACTGGGAATTACTAAAGTGATTTTAGCGCCATTTAAACATCTTTCTTCACAGTGTAATTATCTTTATTAGAAAATCTTTCAAAATTAAAATATATTCTTTTGAAACTTTATTTGAGGAATATTAGCTGATCTAATATTTAATTATTCTGATTTGAAATACTCATTTTTAGTTTAAAATATCGCAGAAATGCTTTTTTAACATCGCTGTACCTGTTTATTTAAGGTGTTGGCAGCTTGATTAACAGACGGAAGACGGATGAAACATATCTGTAAAATATACTTGAGGATGTAACGTGAGCGTCTTTTTATATAATTTTAACTACTCAATAATCTTTAAAATTTCGGAAAATATTTTCTGTAATTTAAAGTTTTATTGAATTTTAGGTATTTCGACTTTAAATTTACTGTGATTATCGCTCATATTTTCTGATAATGTCGTCTATGGACGTCGTGTATTACAAAAGTCGAGACGTTTATACAATACAAAAAACAAAATTCTTTTAAAAATATTGGTGGTCGATGAATTGTAGTAAGCTTTTACATTTATGATTAATAAACTAAGTCTAGTAACACATTCTGGTCTGCTTATCAACCTATAGCTGAGCATATATATATATATATATATATATATATATATATTGTGTGTGTGTGTGCGTGCAACACTTTTCACAGAGTGCAATGAAGGAGGTGCGGCTGCAGAATTAGAAGGATTTAACACGAGCAAGACAATATAGAACAACGTAGGCTTTTGAGATTTTATTAGTACAATGCTAATGTAAAATTGCTTTAATATTGCCACCTTTTTTTACATTTGTAGGCATTTCGCAAAAACACAACGCGTTGTGGATGTTTTTAGAATCCTTTTTTTGCGCGAATTCTGACACACTGTTTTATGTGAGTGTCAATAAAGGCATTTTCTTTATATTCCTGAAAAATAGGCATGTATTAATAGCTTATAGTAGACCTCATTGTTCAGTACATTTGGTTTCACATCATTTATTGTAATGGTTGGTGGGAAATTATAATTTAAATTTTACAATTTTTATCTTTCCCACCCTCTAAATTACGTTTATTTTTATTCAGCACACACACACACACACACACACACATATATATATATATATATATATATATATATATATATATATATATATATATTTTCACTGGTGCCCCGACTGCATGAATTTAAGTTTGCTACTAGGTTGGCATCTCGGTCGAACACTTTTACTGTCGAAACAGTTAAATGTAACCGCCTCTTCTACGCCAACAGCTTCTTCTCTCGCACTTCTCGACAGTGAAACTCCTTTCCTTTTACTTGCTTCCCTGACAACTATAATCTTCAAAAATTTAAGTGTAATGTCAATCGACATCTTCCGTTGCCTTGATCCCATTCTCCTTTTTATCTCTCTATAAACACTCTTTTCTCTTACACTCTCTGTAGCGCCTAGCGTACTAGTGGCACTCTCGCCTTGCTTGGGGTGAAATGCTTATATATATATATATATATATATATATATATATATATATTTTTTTTTTTTTTTTTTTTTTTGAAGAGTATCACCCCAAGCAAGGCTGGTGGCCACTATCACGCATGGGGTTACAGAAGGGTTGGAGGAAGAGCAGATAGGAGTGATAAAGGAAGGGATGTGGAGAAAGAGAAGGACGGAGGGTCGATCAAGGCAAGGGGGTTACAAAAGATTTAGAGCGAGAGCAGATGGAATGAAAGATGAAAGGAAGTGGAGAAGGGAAGTGGATAGATCAAGGCAACTGGAGATGACGATTGACGCTACACTTAAACCGTTGGAGATTGTATTTGTCAGGGAAACAGTAATAGGGAAGGGAGTTCCATAGGCGAGATGTGCGAGACATGAAGCTATTGGAGTAGAAGAGACGTCTACATCTAACAGTTTCAACGGTGAAGGGGTGGGAACGAGATGCCAGCCTCGTAGGACGTTTAAATTCATGA
The DNA here is from genome assembly GCA_964036315.1 of Acanthosepion esculentum. NCBI lineage: Eukaryota > Metazoa > Mollusca > Cephalopoda > Sepiida > Sepiidae > Acanthosepion > Acanthosepion esculentum. Next base: position 52,777,885 of record OZ038477.1, read on the forward strand.
GGCCTAGGGACAAGCGAAAGCAACTCCTCGGAGCAATTACCGTGGAAGTACTTGTAGAAAAGGCAGAGCGATGCAACATCGCGTCTGTGAGAGAGCTATATATATGTAAGATAAATATATAATTTTAAGGTATGCTATATTTATGAGCTAAAGTGGTCGTTATCAGAGAAAGAGTAGATGTAAATATAAAAGGGGACATGTTAACCATTCAGCTATATAGACTTTGCTAACCAGACGCTTCTCTTGTGGCTGAATGGTTAACAACACGTTAGTTCAAATGACGGTTCCCATTAGGGTTACAGGTTCGATTCCTATCGGAGAGCGCATATTTTCTACGAAATTTCTCGTACATTCGGGCCGGTAAATGTAATTAATACTGTTTAATTAAAAGACAGAGCATTTACTTAAATAAATTGTATCTATAAAAATAATATATATATATATATATATATCATTATTAAGAAAGACAACATTTCCGAAATTTTATAAAACAAATGCTAAGAGACAGGGGCGCATTCAACACATTACTTATTTTATTAAAGTGGATGGTTATAAGAAAGAGGGGAGGTGACGTGTGCTTATTTTATTACCACATATACCAACATTTAGTATAGAGATATTTAGACCGACTCTGCAGCATAGACTGCGATATCTTCAACCGTGTCAACTCCTCAAGGTCTCGACCATGTTCATGACCTAATATTGGCTGATCGACGAATCTCGCCTAAAATGACTGCCGAAACACCTTAGTATGATATAGGGGAACATTTTGTTTATAAACCTGGAGCAGAATCTGTCAGTCAAGTTGATGACAAAATGTTTGAATACCAACCAGAATTAACATCGTGTGAACATCTCCAGGTAATTTGTTGCAATATGTTCAGTGATCTAGTGATAATATTCTGTAATGATTTGTCACTGTTGATGAAACATGGTTGCGCCTCTATGATCCGGAGACCAAACAACAGTCCATTTAGTGGTGGCACTTAAGTCCTCTATAACCGAAATTCACAGAAAAAGTCATACTCACAGCTTTTTGGATAAGTATGAAGAAGAAATGTAGTTCTACAGAAGAATGCTGAGGACCGTATATGTGAGCAATGACAAAGTTTTAGTGAAATCGGAAACAAAAAGGAAACTTATACTTAACATCAGGAAGAGGCAGTTAAAATTTTTAGTGCACATAATGAAGTATGAGGGCTTGGAAAATCTGATACTCACAGGACAGATTGAAGGCAAGAGGGACAAAGGAAAACAACGCACAAGGTATTTAGGGGCCTTGAGTAGATGGATGGCGGAACAAGGTTTAGGAGAAATAAAAAAAGACATAATCTATTAAAATCTGCGAAAGACAGAAAATTGTGGAGAGCCATGATTACCAACGTCATGAAGGGACATGGCACGTAAAGAAGAAGAAAGAAGGTATTTTTATCACCATAAGAACCAAACAGTTAAAATACTTCTCTAATTTTCTGGTGTGCTAGATAAAAGAAGACGTTGAAAAAAAAAACGGAAAGAGAAGCAGTCAAAAGTTGTTCTCTATTTACGGAACAAAGCACCTACAGACACATTGCTGGTAAGACAATGGATGTCTTACGGAATATGGAGTTTGAGAGCATAGACCATCCAGCCTACTCACCAGGTCTTGCATCAGCTGATTATTTTCCGTTCCCAAACCTTAAAAGATATTTTAAAGAGAGAAACTTTTCAACCGATTCGGAGGTGATAGAAGCGGCAGACAACTCAACTTCCTGATTTCTTTTAATCTAATTTATTTTTACAAAGGTTTCGTAAGAAAATCTTCTATTTGTACATAAGATTTGTTTTGTTTTTTTAATCTTTTCTAAAACAAACATGCTTTAAAGAACGCGTGTAAACATTGGCTTATCAACCAGGCTTTACTATGTCTATGTGCCATAATGTGAGTTTGCTGATTCATCATGCATGGATAAAAAAAGAAAAATGTATGATAGAAAGAAAGAAAGAAAGAAAGAAAAAGAAAGAGAGAAAGAAAGAAATCTATGAAGAAAATGGTGGCAAATTTAGGAAAAAGAAAGCATGATGTTATAAATTTAGAAAGAAAAGATTTTATGAAGGAACTTATAAAGTTAGGAAAGACGAAAAAGAATTAGAGAAAGACAGCGATGGATGAATAAAGAAAGTTCCAAATTTAGAAAGAAAGGAAGAGATTCAAAAAAGTTTCAAATTTGAAAAGAAAATTGTTCATTTAGAAAAAAAAAAGACAGAAAAGAAAAAAAGGATGCAAATTTAAAAAGAAAGAAATTTAGAACGAATGAGTTAAATAGTTAGAAAATCATTATTATCTCCAAAAACTTTTACAATACAAAAATATGTTTCAACTTTAAATAATCTCATAAAGTTTGATAAGCCATAAACGAATACATCACTCAATCAATCAATAGAAAGAAATATAGAAAAAAAGAAAGAAATATAGAAAGAAAGAAATGTAGAAAGAAAAGAAGAAATGTAAAAAGAAAGAAATGTAGAAAAATAAAGAAATGTAGAAAGAAAGAAATGTAGAAAGAAATGTAGAATGAAATGTAGAAAGAAATGTAGAAAGAAAAAATGTAGAAAGAAAGAAACCTAGAAAGAAGTGTAGAAAGAAAAATGTAGAAAGAGAGAAATATAGAAAGAAATGTAGAAAAAAGATATGTAGAAAGAAAGATATGTAGAAAGAAAGAAATGTAGAAAGAAAGAAAGAATGAAAGAAATGTAGAAAGAAAGGAAAAATGTAAAAAGAAAGACATGTAGGAAGAAAGAAATGTAGAAAGGAAGAAATGTAGAAAGAAATGTACAAAGAAAGAAAGAAATGTACAAAGAAATGTACAAAGAAAGAAATGTACAAAGAAAGAAATGTAGAAAGAAATGTAGAATAAAGAAATGTAGAAAAAAGAAATGTAGAAAAAAGAAAGAAATCTAGAAAGAAAGAAATGTAGGAAGAAAGAAATGTAGAAAGGAAGAAATGTAGAAAGAAATGTGCAAAGAAAGAAAGAAATTTACAAAGAAAGAAATGTAAAAAGAAAGAAAAGAATTTATGATAAAAGAAAGTTACACATTTAGAAAGTTAATAGTTAAGATTTTTGCATTCAGGTTTATATTGCTAACGTCTCTGAGTTTGTTAAAATTCAACAGATGCTTTACGAAATCGAAAAGCTTTCAAAAATCATTATTGTTGCTCAAAAGGTTGAAAGGGATCAATTTCCTGTCGTTTTCCCATGAAAGAAATTGTTCAAAAAATGCAGTTAATATTTAATTTTGAAAAGTTAATTTTATGACTGTAGATTTATATAATGAATTTAAGTATTAGGTCATCCATAAGTTCTGTCCGAATTTTAACTTTTTATTAAAATGGATGAAATTTAAAGAGTATTTTATAATGTCTAATGGAGCTGAACATTATTTTTATGTTTAGATGCATTTAAACTGATCAAATTTTATTTCAAAAAACAATAAAATTAAATTTTGTTTGATTAAAACCCTGCTAACATGGAAGTAGCCAAGAATCATTTGAGGCACATAATGCTTTATGAGTTCAAGAAAGGAAACTCAGCATCCGAAGCGGCTAGAAACATTCACTCAGTTTATGGAGAGGAATGTGTGAATGAAAGAACTTGCATAAGATGGTTTACAAAATTCAGAGGTGGAGATTTCACCCTTGAAGATGAAGATCGAACCGGACGTCCAATTTGAGTTTGATGAAAAGCTTCTTGAATCAGCCCTTGAAGAAAATCCTGCTTTATCAGTTGAGGAATTGGCAGTGGTTCTCAGTTCAAACCATACAACTGTTCATCGTCATCTTCAACAAGTTGGAAAAGTTCCTAAATTCAAACCTAAACCTAAATCCCGAGTTGACATCTGCTCTTCTCGCCATTCTCGCCAACTTGTTTCACCTTTTTTGGATAGACTGGTGACGAAAAATGATCGAAATTTATAACTTGTCAAGTGAGCGTCAATGTGACATCACACATCAGTCAGTTTTAACCTCTTCCTGACATTTGTGAGTTCTTCGAATCAAAGCCAAAAGAATTTTACAGTAATGGAATTAGTAAGCTTGTTAACAGATGGAACGAAGTCATAGATAATCAGGGAAAATACATTGTTGATTGAATCTGTAATTAAATTAACATTTGGTCACTTGTTTCAAAATTCAAAATTCGGACGGAATTTTGAATTTTGAAACAAAATGAACAGTTGTATGGTTTGAACTGAGAACCACTGCCAATTTCTCAACTGATAAAGCAGGATTTTCTTCAAGGGCTGATTCAAGAAGCTTTTCATCAAACTCAAATTGGATGTCCGGTTCGATCTTCATCTTCAGGGGTGAAATCTCCACCTCTGAATTTTGTAAACCATCTTCTGCAAGTTCTTTCATTCACACATTCCTCTCCATAAACTGAGTGAATGTTTCTAGCCGCTTCGGATGCTGAGTTTCCTTTCTTGAACTCATAAAGCATTATGTGCCTCAAATGATTCTTGGCTACTTCCATGTTAGCAGGGTTTTAATCAAACAAAATTTAATTTTATTGTTTTTTGAAATAAAATTTGATCAGTTTAAATGCATCTAAACATAAAAATAATGTTCAGCTCCATTAGACATTATAAAATACTCTTTAAATTTCATCCATTTTAATAAAAAGTTAAAATTCGGACAGAACTTATGGATGACCTAATACTTAAATTCATTATATAAATCTACAGTCATAAAATTAACTTTTCAAAATTAAATATTAACTGCATTTTTTGAACAATTTCTTTCATGGGAAAACGACAGGAAATTGATCCCTTTCAACCTTTTGAGCAACAATAATGATTTTTGAAAGCTTTTCGATTTCGTAAAGCATCTGTTGAATTTTAACAAACTCAGAGACGTTAGCAATATAAACCTGAATGCAAAAATCTTAACTATTAACTTTCTAAATGTGTAACTTTCTTTTATCATAAATTCTTTTCTTTCTTTTTACATTTCTTTCTTTCTTTTTACATTTCTTTCTTTCTACTATTCTTTCTTTCTACATTTCTTTCTACATTTCTTTCTACATTTCTTTTTTTTTACATTTTTTCCTTTCTTTCTAGATTTCTTTCTTTTTTCTACATTTCTTTCTACATTTCTTTCTTTCTACATTTCTTCCTCTCTACATTTCTTTCTTCCTACATTTCTTTCTTTCTAGATTTCTTTCTTTTTTCTACATTTCTTTTTTCTACATTTCTTTCTTTGTACATTTCTTTGTACATTTCTTTCTTTCTTTCTACATTTCTTTCTACATTTCTTCCTTTCTACATTTCTTTCTTCCTACATTTCTTTCTTTCTACATTTCTTTCTTTTTACATTTTTCCTTTCTTTCTACATTTCTTTCATTCTTTCTTTCTTTCTACATTTCTTTCTTTCTACATATCTTTCTTTCTACATATCTTTTCTCTACATTTCTTTCTATATTTCTCTCTTTCTACATTTTTCTTTCTACATTTCTTTCTGTTTCTTTCTTTCTACATTTCTTTTTACATTTCATTCTACATTTCTTTCTACATTTCATTCTACATTTCTTTCTACATTTCTTTCTTTCTACATTTCTTTATTTTTCTACATTTCTTTCTTTTTACATTTCTTCCTTTCTTTCTATATTTCTTTCTCTTTTTCTATATTTCTTTCTATTTATATTTCTTTCTTTCTTTCTATATTTCTTTCTTTTTTTCTATATTTCTTTCTATTGATTGATTGAGTGATGTATTCGTTTATGGCTTATCAAACTTTATGAGATTATTTAAAGTTGAAGTATATTTTTGTATTGTAAAAATTCTTCATAAATGACCTGATACAATAAGCAATCGAATAGTAGAAATAGAAAAAAGTAGTTTTTATTAAAAGCAATAAAATTAAAGGCAAACTGTTTATAATGTTTCTCTCAATATTAAATAATTTTAAAGTTTATTTCTTTTTCAACCACAAATATAATTGTCCCAAGCAAATGTACATACAGACTTGCTCGTCACTGATGTGTGACGTCACATTGACGATCACTTGACAAGTTATAAATTTCGACTGCAAGTGTGTGTGCTTATTACAGTCTTCATGAGTGCATGCGAAAATGTATTAGAATTTAATGCACACGTTTATAGGCCGGGTATTTGGATTTTTTTTTCATTAAGGTAAGTACAGAACTGTGCGTGTTAATGTTTGTAACAATGTGTGTACACATGTGTGTGCACAAACTCAGAAAGCTGTCTGACACAAAACATCAATAATACAAAATCCTAAGGGCGTTAACCACTAAATCCTGTTAACCATTGTTCCACAGTAGTTCATAACCTTTACTTCCTCAACAGCCCTTTTCATACATTGGTGCTAGATTAAGTTGTTTACACGAAAACTATCGGATGTATGTAGTTTCTTAGAAGAGTTTCTGGGAATTGGCATTACTGAGAAACTTGGCCAGGTATGCCTAAAGTTATATTCAGCTATGGTTTCATAGAAATAAAAGTTTTTGAAATTTGGTTATCTGAACTTGAACATGTAGGGACTGTTCATGTGCTTTCCGAGTAAACATCTTTCGAGAGCTTAACTTGACAGTCAAATTCTTGTAATACATCATTAATCTGGGTCCTACATACAAGAGTCGGCGGCGCATTTTGGGAAGTTCCAAATGTTTCGCTGAGACTTCCACAGAGACACGAAAAGAGTAGATTGTAGTAGCAACTATGAATGTACCGACCACCAGATTACCAGCCTAACTTCTCAAAAGAAGGTGAAACGAACAGACCACCATATATAACTGTTATTCTATTATCATCAGAGTTGTAAAGGAGCAATTCTCTGCTCAGGATACTGAATATCGATGTCAAGCATTGACAAGAATTGGCGAAATAAAAGTTTTTAATTTGAAAAACCTATGTAACTCACAATATAAATACACTATGTTTTGTTAAAATCTTGTAAAAACATTCCATTTTTCTTAATTATAGATTTGTTTATTTAATAGCATATCAACTCTTTATGCGACATTTAATGCCGAAATTTTATTTTCTTGTGAGCATTTGTTCTAATAATATATTGCTGGTAAATTATTTTGTTGTTTTACTATGAAAATGTATTGCTGGTAATTTTTTCTAAAGTATTTTAATATTTTTATGTTTTTGACCCCAACTTGGGCGTTCACTATTTGCTCATAGCTGGGACACTAACAAATGCTACCACGCTGGGGTAGCGTGAACTTGGGGACAATAGCAATTAAGAGATGGTTCCACGCTTTTTAAAACCCTCCGGTCAGAGGCCTTTCTACCGGATGTAATCTATTGTCATACCCAAGACGATCTTAATTTTTCCAAGACTTCAGTTAATCTGAGGAAACTGTTAGTTTACCTTGCGTAGCATGTACATGTCTATACCTAGATATTATCTAAGCACAACATGGGTGGCGGTGTTTCCTGTCCAATATGTCACCACACCAATGGTCGTGATTACGAGCCTGTCCCCAACGTCTAGCGCGATAATAATAACATCTCCATACATTATGTAACAAAGAGAGGCATACACACACACCCACATGAATGTACACACGCAAATATAACTTTTATTGACTGGAAATGGAAATAGTGTGTATATATCAAAGTACAATTTGAGTTAAGATGTTTGTTTACCAATGAGAAACACGATCCCATGACAGGAGGCGATGTTTTAAACCTGGGTCACTAGTAAACAATGGGGATGGGAGTGATACTTGGTTTTGTTTAACAGTATTTGTTTTGATTAAAAGGTTGAATCAATGTTTAGATATCCCAAGGTATAATTTTGGTGAAGCGAGAAGAACACGTGATTGAGATAAGGTAAATAATTGGAGAATAGGTTTACATGTCAAGGGATAGTTTTTGGCACTTTGGAAATCGCATGATTAGTTGAGGCTTTTACCTTTCTTTAAACTAGAAAATGGTTTATGACGAAAATGTTACATATATTCTTCCGCCCTCAATGCTTGAATAAACAAACAAAAAGAAAGACCAACCTGTTCTTAGCATCATTAGCAATAGATCGTATGTATGAGTCCCACGAGGTCCGGGTTGAGATTGTCGCAATAGGAGCTCAAGGTACGTGACCACCCTGAGAGAAACCCGTTCACCACGATAGGTCAAAATTCAAGATCCGCTCGGTGATGATAGAATGACAATAAAAGCCAAACTTTTGGCAAGTTTGGAATTTACTCGTCAAAACTATTATTTGCCTTTCGTTATCGTTTTCATGCTAAACGAAAAAGGAATATTTCCCAACGCAATAATTTATTTAACGAAATTCTTCAAAATTAGAAATAATACTGAGTTTCTGAGCTTGATAAAGATAAAACTGTAAATAATATCCTCACCCAATATTAGAATATAAGAGTTGCTGTGTTGTTGTGGTGTCCTCCCTCCAAGAGTATATATTAGACTCTCCCGCCTACTATAAGTTTAGTAGGAGAGAAGTTTCGGGGAACAGGGAACTGTGAATAGATTGAGTTCTAGTTCATTCGATACTCTCTCACTCTTTGTGTAATACTCGTCTGGTGTACTTACTGTTTAATATACGATATATCTGCAAACCTGTTTTTTTATATTACTTAACCATTTACTTGGTCACAACATGGGTGTTCGGCATGATAAAGATACGCTGATAAGTTCTAATGATCTGAAGTATCTAATTTTGATTTTACTCAAGACTTTTTTTCTCTCTCTTCTCACTCCGATATGTGTTTGTCGGGAAGTGAACGCTTAATAATGTTGTCCTGTTTATTTAGAAATGCGTGTCTTATGCAAGAGATCTGCGTGTTAAAGTGGGTATATATTTCGGAAGAGAGACAGAATCAAATAAAAACAACATCAACAACAAAAAAGCCAGTCAAACAAATCAAAACAGATTACTGTCTCGGGATTTAAACAGAATCAGTTACTTGTTCTTTCTTTCTTTCTTTCTTTTAAACTGTCTATTAAGTAATTCGAAATAACACTATTGAGTAACTGAAATATCATCCGAGGAATTTTGATTGCCGTATTTTCTTACCTCTTGAAATAGAACCGAAATAGATAAAGCAAAAAGTGGGTAGGGGAGGAATTAACGAAAAAAGACAGTAAATAAATAGATATAAGCAATAAAAAGAAACATCACTTATTTAAAAAAAAATAGTTTCTCCTTCTGTCCAAATGACAAAACAGGATGTCAGTTGTTATTATTAGCAAACTTCCTACTATACAAGGTGTGCGCCACACTCACATACTATCATGGCCATACTGTGATTAACATGCTTTTAAAAATCACTGACATTTTTAAAGCTCAATTTACGCAGTCATCAAATCAACTGTATGCATTGGTAATTATACAATTGCAGGATCAGTCGATGCGGTCCGCAGCTAGCAGATGTTAGTAAGTTGTTGGGGTGAGATGCAGGACAACTGGCAAACACCTACACCCACACTCATCGATAATATACAGGATCTTTTCTTTGTCTCTACTTATATTCAAATTGCTGTAGCTATTCTTTAGATAGAAAAAGTAAAAGTAATTTAATTTTATAAATTTGGCTGATTGATTCTTGTTATATTTTTGTTGGCTATCTCTTTATATATACACACAGGCATATAGAGCTCCAAGTAATAGACTGCTTATAATAATTCTAAGAAAAATACAAAGATATTCAACAGAAAAAAAAATCCATTAAAAATTTTACACATGTTCAACGCACAAAAACAAAGTTTATTCAAATCTCCTATTCAAAAAATATTTTCCATTACCAGGATACTGACTGGAATTCATTTCATGACTTTCTTCCTCTTGAATTGATATTCTTAAGCTTCCTATTAAGAATTGTGCCACTGATGTTTATTCTTGTTTTAAAGCCGGCATCGATTCTTTTGTACCTTCTCTTGAAAACAAAATCTTCTACGGTATCTGCCTATATTTCTGAGATGAGGTGTTATGTACACTATTTACATTATTCGGACTATTGTCCTCATCTTTATCACCATATTTATTACAACTGACATCCATTAAAAACATGGCACGTGGAACTAGAAAAGTCTACCACAGTGAGCGAAATAAAGGGTTCAGTTCGACAGTCCAACCACCTGAAGAAGGCCGGAGTGTACAACGGCCGAAACGTTGTAATAAATATGGCGACAAAGATGAAGACAATAGTCTGAATAATGTAAATCTTCTACATCGTATACGCCGACCTATTCAGCCGCTATAGTCCACAGGAATCATTTTTCCGGCTATACTAGCGTGACAGTTCCGATCACAATAGACGCTTATCTGTGTCTGTACATAATCATTGTAAACGTGTTCTCGAAGGAGCTAGGTCTTTGTTTGCTGATAGAATAAGGCACCGTATAGTCTCTGACAACTTTGCCTCTCTTGATAATTGGAGGCTCTGTAATAATGTATTAAATAAGAGTAAGCCATCTATCCCTCCTCTCTTCACTCAATTTGAGGTGTTAGCATCTTCTGCTGATAAAGCAGAATGTCTTGCACATAAATTCTCTTCAAATTCTACACTTGTCTCAACTGAAGTATCCTTGCCTGACTTTCTACTGAATTTCTACTGAGTGATATGCATATAACCTTCCATGGTTTCTGCTATCATCCCTAATCTGGATACACACAAAGCATGCGGACTGGATGATATCCTTGCAATAGTCCTTACGAAATGTGCTCCCGAACTGGCTCCTGTTCTCTCTAAACTCTCCATAAATGCCTGACTGCCTCTTGCTTTTCTATTTATTGGAAATCCTCTTCTGTAGTCCAGTCTTTAAGAACTCGGATGAAACATCTGATCATTCTAAATATCACCCTATGGGCCTTCTACCTCTGTTTTGCAAACTAATAGAGCCTCTAATCAACTCTGATCAGCTCTAATCATCTTTCAGACAAGCAATATGACTTTCGCTTCTCTAGGTCAACTGCTGATGTCTTAAAGATTATTGCTGAAAGAGTCTATCAAGATTTAGATAAGAATGGTGAAGCTCGAGCTGTTGCTTTTGACATCTCGAAAGCACTCGACGGGGTTTGATATATCGTTATTCTTCACAAGTTGAAAGGTTATGGTATTTCTGAACTCATTTTTGAACTGATCTAGTCTTTTTGATCAAATCGTGAAATGAAGTCTGTCTTGAACGGCCACTCTTCTTGATCTTTTTGTACTAAACAAGTGTCCCCCAGGGCTCTATCCTTGAACCTACATTGTTCCTAGTTTCCACCAATAACCTTGGTGATATGATCAATTCTCAAACCAGTATCTATTGGTTTTGTTTAAAATATGTTACATTATCTGCGTTGTATATATTTTCATTTTTCATAGTGGTATTTTACAAGGTATTTCTTTTTAGTTTTCGATTTTTAAGTAATGTAATAAAAATTGTTTCTGTGTTTGCATTTTCGGATAAATTCTGATGGTTTATTTAGCAATTTTGGTCTGGGAAAGTGATTATAATTATTTTCTCTTCCAGATAGAGTTTAAAGTTTTGGAATTTATTGTTGGAGGTTGATACTGTTGTCCTTATTTTACATTATATTTTTGGTGTAATTTGGTCTTTGTTTTAATTTCCCATACATATTTAGAAAGCATTGTTCGCGTGTTTACTATTTGTAAAGGATATATGTGCGTAGTTTCTGTTTTCAGAGTCCTTCAGTTACTCCTATATATTTTTTTCATTGTTATCTGCTGATTTTACATTGGCTTGGATATTATATTATTTTGCAAGCAATTGCCATTTAAGGGACCTTTCTTCTTTGCTCTGAAGTCATACCTGGGTTTGATTTGTGCGGGTGATTTGTGCTATTTTTATTATTTGTGTCATGTTCTCAGTGCAATTGATTTTTACAGTGTTTCAGTTGAATATCTTGTGTAGAGTGCTTGATGGAGAGAAAGTGTTTGTGCATGAATTAATTTAATATTTTTCCTACGTTTTTTTTACGTTTTTCTTCTATAGTCAGTTGAACAATACGATGTTTCTTTCCCTGTTGGCTTTTTGTTGTGGGGTGTATACGAGTATTGCTGAAAATGCACTATCTGTTAAGGCTGTTTCATAATTTGGGGGGGGGCTTTGTTGAAGAACTGTCAGATAACCTGCAGTTAATTGATTGTGGGATATGCTTGATTATTGTTGGTGGGTGGTTTTAAAATGTGTGTATGCAGAGTGGTTTATCGTAGGGTTTTTCTATATGGTTGATATGTGCATTTTCTTAGGTTGAGTGCAACATCTAGAAAAACTACGTTTTTATTTCTTTTTAATCTCTATGTTGAATACCATAATTTTTTTCAAGTTTTTGCGATTATTTTTCTGGTTTTGTCTGTTTTTGTCTGTTACAATTTCTTATGATTATGAGGCCGCCGTCTCTGTAGAGGTCTATATCATTTTTATCGACTATTATTTCATGTAATAAACGTATTATATCTATAATCTTGCAAACTCGAACCATCAAAACTTTCCATTTTCATATCAAATGTTCCTATTACTTTAACCACACTTCTTCGTTATCCAGAGTTTCGCAGACGGACCTGTTCGTCCACTCTTCAGGAGTATCAGCAAATTGTATATTTCGGCAGCAGAGATTCTTTTATACAAGTTTCATTAAAGACGACTGACAAGGTACTGCGATTAAGATTTTATTTAAGTTTTCTTGTATTCGTATAAGTGTTTTCTTTTCTGGACATAAAGTATGAATAAATTGTCCAAATGTTATACATATCAGAGCACTTTCGGTTATTCTTTAGCCATTATCGAGAATGATTTTTATTTTAACTAGAGTTATAAGAATGTTTTATTTTCCAAACATTCAGCCATTGAAGCCGTGCTCATAGTGGATGCTATTGAATGTTGGCTTTTTCTTTTTTATTATTAGTGCTACCATTATTTTTAGTCTTTTTTACATGTGGATGGAGCTATTATAGTTCTATTTTTTACAAGAATGCTGTGGATAAAGTTTGGTAGATTTCCTTGTGTGTTTAAATGGATCCTAATTGACCTATCAGAGAGGTGTAACGTGAGTCTTCTCGATAGGCCTGTAGTGATATGTCCAATATAATTATTTATGAGTTTGGTTTGATCAGGAACACAGTTCCTTAAGGGGCATGTGAATTCATAAATAATATCGGTTCTCTGTAATTTAGATCTTGTCGGTTTGTTGTTATTGTTGAATGATAAGTTTAGCTGTTTTAAATTTTTTATAGTAGATAATTATTCTGACTAAGAGAAAATTCATCTTGTTTATAGTTAACGTGTATTAGGCTTTTATAGAAAATGGTAATGCTATTGTTTTTATTTGTAAGTTGAGTGTTGCTATTAATTACTTTAGAAAAAAATAGTTTGATCTGCTGATCGATGAGATAGTTCGGAAAACCATTGTTAACTAGCGTGTTTTACATTATTGAGTTCTTTAAGGAAAAGAGGATGAATTCGCGTGTGCTGTCTTGAAGCCATTTTATAATGCCTATATATGTGTGTGTCTGCGTGTGTGTGTGTGTGTGTGTGTGTGTGTGTGTGTGTGTGTGTGTGTGTGTGTCTGCGTGCACGCGCGTGTTTAAAATTGTGTTCGAGCCATACTGAAAATGAGATGAGGATTTACCTTTAATTCGACACAGAAAATCTGGGAAAAATATATCAATAACTTTCGACATGAACAAAGGATTATAAAGAAAAGATACAGAATAAATATTAACGGCTTTTTTTAAATCACTCATTTTTATTCTTTTCTATCATCACAAGAAACGCCAGCTTAGCTGAAAAAGTACTAATGATTATGTAAGTATGGTTAGTTGATGGTTAGCCCTTTTTTCTCACTTTCTTCTACTATACATTCTATGTGGTCCTGTTGTCTTCTTTTCTGATTCGGCCATCAGCATGTCATCTCCTTATCTTATATTGTTAAGACAACCATTATGTGTTCAAGTAATTTCAGCTGTCTTTTACTGATTTTGAGTATAAGTATTCTTTTTGTAGTCATTTTCCTTAAGATTTCCTCGCTGATTACTCGTTCGGTCCATGCATTTCTCAGTATACTTTTGTAGGGCTACATTTCTGCTGCTTTTGTTTTTTTCCACATCCTTAGGGATATAGTCCGGAATTTACTGCCATACAAGAGGATGGATACCACATACCAATCCATCACTCTTTTCTTTGTTTCTAAGAAAATTCTTTCTTTTCTCAGGAACTTGTTTAATTTTTGTAATAACTAGTCCAACGTGTGTTCGGATTTCGGTTATGCACTTTCCATCCTCCGTTAAAAAAAAAACTTCTTAGCGCAATGCAGCTTTGTATCTCATTACTTTCCAAAATAAATGACATTTTAGATTTGTCTTTAGTTGTTTCCTAAATTCTCCCACTATGCTCGATGTCACTTGAGCTCAAACCAAATCGTCTATTATTCTTTTCTTTTTGACCTCCCCTAGATGTTATATTGGAAATTGCATATTGTTGTTGTTATTATTATTTTCTTTTGATATCTGGCGTTTACACATTTCTTTCCGGGTCCCGTCCAGGGACATAAGGTTAGAAATGGCATCATGACACTTTCCACTGAAAAAAAAATAATAATAATTACATAGATAAAGCCCTTCGTAAAGTGTGGGCTGTACTTGTCAGAACAATTTTTTGTATCTCTTTGAGGCAAGGGATCCCTTCAATTAGTCTACTGGAATCTTTTCCAACCAGTCCAAGGGCTCCAACTACAACAGGGATTGTTGATGTTCCCATGTGCCTCATTTTTGAGATTTCTATTTCAAGGTCCTTGTATTTTGACAGCTTTTCGAATATCTTCAAAGATACATTGTAGTCTGCAGGGACTGCCATATCAATAAGGAGGCACTTATTTTGTTTGTGGTCTTTAATAACAATATCTGGGCGGTTGGCTTTGATTGTTCTGTCAGTGTGTATTGTGTAGTCCCATAGAATTGTAACAGGTCCTATTTCCGTAACCGGGTCTGGGTGGTGTTCGTACCAGTTATTATTATTATTATTATTATTATTATTATTATTATTATTATATTACATTATATTATTATATGTCATCTGGTTATTTTGACTAATCTAACTTGTGAAACCTATACCTTCACAACATAATACACCAAATCACATACCCCATCACCAATGAAGAGAATTTAATCCACAGTACTGTTAATCCCATAGGTGTGACCTCGCGCTGTATTTCAGGATGTGAGCTATTATGAATCTCCACAACTTCCTGCATTTTATTGGTCAAATAATTTTTGATCATTTACCATCCATCTGTGCTTCTGTTTTGTCATCCATACATGCACATCAAGTAGCTTTACTCAGTGTTTCCCCACTGATTCGCTTTCCTTCACGTCTTCTCCTAGCCATCTTTCCTCATCAGGTGTCCCAGAAATTTGAGCTGTCTTTTTCTGATGGTAAATATCAGTTTTATTGAAGATTCTATTTTCCTTTAAACTTCCTCGTTGCCCATATGGTATAAATCAAGCATTTGCACGTCGAACCACACCTCTGTCGCTTTGACTTTATGCTTAACCCATAAGGTCAAAAGAAAACTGGCTGGTGGAGAAATACAGGGAAAATTACAGTTTATCTCGAAACGTTTACGATATAGAGGCGCTCAACATTTAAATTTAATTTTTGACATTAGAGGTCTCTAAATTTTAGACTTAAATCTAACGGATCTCATTTAATTTTATATCATTTTCATTTTTATTGTCTTAAATTATCCCACTTCGTAGGTTTAGTATTGCGTGGGAATTCATTCTGTGTTACATTATGCCACAACTTTGCACCTATTGAGGCAATACAACAAGAGTTGTAGCTGGTTTAAATGAACGGGTCAGACGTCGTTCTTTCATAATATATACATTTTCAACGAGTTTGAATGTTATGTTTCTTACATAGTTAATGCTATTCTTAAAGTGGAAGAGCATTCGCTATTGATATTAGAGTAGTTTACTGAGGAGTTTTGAGAGCAGGAATATTATTCATAAGTTTAACTGTTTTTAATATTTTTTTGTAATAAATTGTTCTTTTATGTGTCCTGTCCGATCTTCTCTCCCCTTCATTTCACCCTATGCGTGCCATATTCCCCAGGCTTTCTTTACTCATTATTTGTATTTCCTTTTAGTTCCTATTTTCCTTGAAGCTCTTGCGTTGTTAACATGTTCAAAAACACTATTTTCTTATCTCGTAATACTTTACTGTGTTTCTGAAAAAAAACAGTCTTGATATTTCTTTCTTTCTTTTTATGTGCCATGTCCTTTCAGGACGTGGGCGATCATGTCTCTCCACCTCCCTCTATCCCTTGCAGCCCTCAACAAGTTCCCTCCATCTGCTTCCTCCCCCAGACTACGTTCTGTCATCCACCAGCTTAAGTCCGCCAGGTATGTCACGCGTTTCCTTTGTCTCCCTTTCCCTCTATTCGACCTGTGAGTATCAGATTCTTCAGGACTGTGCGCTTTTGAATTTCTTCGTCATATTCCTCGTCGTCTGTTACTACACTACACAGCTGGCTGAATTCCTGTACCTACTTGAATGTAACATCCCCAATACATAGCTCACACTTTGGGCTGTCTCTTTTGCTGACAACTATGCATTCTGTCTTCTTACAGTTAATATTTAGTTCATTCTTCTAACTTATTTATTACATTCTGCAAAGGACGTGTTTCTTCATATAATACACGTGTTTCTATATATAATGCTTTATCTCGTTTATAATAATAAAAAAAAAGGATCGGAGCCTTGCAGCTGATTTCTCCTCTGACCTAGCTCTAACAGCTCAATGGTGAGGGGAACTGGCTTGTAATTTTCAATACTTTAAAACTAAGCTAGTACAGTTTCATTGACGGGGGGGGCAGAGGAAAGTGGCGAATAACCTACCTAACAAGCTAATGCAAATGGTTTGCAGAACAAGGATTAGGAGATATGTGAAAGGGACAAACAATGTTAAGAGCTACAAAAGAGGGGAAGTTGTGGAGAATCAGAGTCGCCCACATCCTGAAGGTACATGGCATATAGAAAAGAAGAAGAATAAGTCATTCAGGCACACAATCTTTTCCATTAACGAGGAACGGTTGCACTCTCAATGAGTTTATATGCTTTGAACGTCTTTGCTCTCAAGTTCATTCCAGATCCCAAGTGCAACCCATATATACAAACCATTGCTAAAGATGCGGCAAATTATTGTCGTCTCGTCTATCACACCAGGAAATTCCTTCTGCCATGTTTTATCTTTACAAGAGTCATAGACCAAAAATGGTGTATTGCTACCAGAAAGTACCTGGTTCCTTCTGCTATGTCTTATCTTTACAAGACTGAGATTAGACCAAAAATGGAGTATCGCTGCCATATCCGGTCTGGAGCTGCTCAATCTTCACTTTCCAGCTTTGACAGGCTTAAAAATCTTTTACGTGGCCTTGTAGGTGATGACATTCTCCACTCTGCAGCTTTTTTTCCCACAAACGCAAACTTGCAAACCTCACGATACTATCGCTATTTCCATGGCAAATGTTCAGAGTCGAAGCACCCGGATAGATTAGAATCCCTAGTCTTGAGTGTCAGCCCGTCTAGGAGAAGAATGATTCTGAATTCAACATCGTAGAGAAAGCAACGTAATCTACACCCCTATTTTTCCCAAGTTATAGTAATTTATATCAGTTTTAGTCATAAACTATTTCCGTTTTTTTCTTTATCCACTCTATTCGTCAAAAAATGATGTACAGTTACATTTTATTCAATCATCAGGTCTAGTGCTCCTGTTATATATATATAAATATATTTTTGATAAAATCTAAAGAATAATCTTCAATGTCATTCGTACTGACCTGTCACTTTTCCTTCGCCGTAATGTAGCTTCCCTGCGCCTTTTTATGATAAATGTTCTGATGAACTCTCCTCAATGGTACCTAGATTCTATGATTTCAAGCGCAGTACAAGACAGGCAGTAAGATTCTACAATTTTACAGTGGAAATTACTAGATCTAACCGAAAATCTATGCTAATGGTTTCTTTTCTCACACTTCTTACTTGTGGTACTCTCCTCTGGCTTCTTGCTTTCCAGTCAACTTCAAATCTTCAAAGATTTAAATGGAATGTCAATGATCATCTTCTGTCTTCTTAATTCTTGTTCTTTTATTGTCCCCGTCAATTAATAATGTTTCTCTTATATTCTTTCACACTCGGTACAGCCCTGTATGTTAGTGGCTTTGTTATTTTTTGCACTGACCGTAAAGTGAAAAAGTCATTGAATCTGGTTGTCATAAGATCATTTTTTTCCTCGTCAAAGCTGCGATCGAAAAATGTAATAATCGGTTGGTGCACAGTCAGGTGATTATGTCAAATTGAATAGAACAAACAAACCAAGTTCGAAAATCTTTTCCTGACTTATACTGACAGTATGAAGCCTTGCGTTGTCATAGAGGATAATACAATTTTAACTACTGACGAACGCAAGGCGTTTTTCGACGAAACATTTTATGGACACGTTGCTGCTACTGAATCCATAAGTGTGCATTTAGTGTTTCATTGCGTTTTCGGAAATATAAAGGAATATCTGACGATCCTGCCATACGCACAATATTATCCTTCTTCAATGAATCTCAGCTTTTGGAGTCAATTGTGTTACAAACATGAGAAGAAAGTTCTTCTTAGACACTCTTTTTCCAAGAACTACTTAAGCTCTTCAAAACAAAGAACAACCATTATCTATCCTCCTTATTCTCATAATCTTCATTTTCTACCGCTTCCTCTTTCAGTCATATTAAACCATACATCATTACTATTTTAGCAATCACCTTCTACCTTAAAAAGCTCTCGAGCCTTCATTTGGATGAATTCTACTACAAAAGATAATTTTGGTACCTTTGCAATAAATTAATTTTTTTTTGTTTAATTTCTATTATTTTATTTCAATATTATTTATGATATTTGCTAAGGTCACTGACTGTGGTGCAATGATTAGCGAGCTAATCTAACGAACCATTAATGTTGTCTATTGATTTCGATCTTTACTTGGTATCTCAAAAATATTGCCTTGTACCAGCTTAAGTTACACTTAGTAAAGATGATATATGTTAGGAAAGTTGGTTCACTGTGTTGGGCTATACAATTTTTCTCACTTAAATACAGTTTACACATTTACTATTTGTCTATGTATTGAATATTGCCGCCACATCTGGACTGGGGTTTCTGTTATGTATGTATAGGTTCTTGATAAAATACAAAGAATCTGCAATGTTATTAGTCCTAACCTGGCATCTCGACTTCAGTCCCTTTTCCACCATCGTAATGTAGCTTCCCTGTGCTTTTTCTATAAATATTTTCATGGTAATTATTCTGATGAGCTTTCCTCTATGGTATGTAAACATTATTAATGTAGGGACAGTACTAGATTGACGGCAAGGTCTCGTCATTTTACAGTTGAAATGATTAGATGTAACCGTAAGTTCTATGCTAACAGTTTCTTCTTTGAAACTGAACTCAGCTAATTTCTTGCTTCCCAGTCAACTTTAATTTTCAAAAATTTAAATGCAATTTCAATCGTCATATTCTATCTTCTGAATCCCTGCCATTTTAATGTTCTCTCTCCTTAATAATGTTTTTCTCATATTCTCTCACACTTCATCTTAGTGGCTTTATTACCTTACTTGTAGAGAGATGGCTTTAAAAACTTTCTCTCTCTCCCTCTCTCTCTCTCTCTCTCTTTCATTTTCACACAGACTTCCAAATTTATGAGTATCTGTCGAATCTGTGAATATATATATATATATATATATATATATATATATATATATATTCATTTACTGTAGCTTAGTTGTGGCACAAGGCCGTATGTATTGGGCACCCAGTGAAGATTGAACTTACTATTCAGTCATATATATATATATATATATATATATATATATATATATATATATATATATATATTGGTATCCAATTTGATATGTGAATACACTGTCAGTTGTCTCTTCTAAACAGGTTAGATAAACGAGATATTTTGAAGGGAGAAAATAATGTCTAATACTTACATACCAAAACAGTCACGTGTGTCATTTTTTAAATTTATATGCACAGGAGAGTCTATTTGCGCATGCGTAAGCCATTTTAAAAGGCCTCTAAACCTTACATAGGTGCGCTTGTGTGATGCGTTCACAGATAAAGCACAAAAAGCACACAATTGACGAACATTCATAGTGTACAGTAGACATAAACTTCCATGCAGTTAAACGTATTCATAAAGTATAAACATACAAACTAATACGCGCTCACAGATAAAAAGTTTTTGTTAAAAACTGACTGGCCTCATTTTTTTTTTTTTTATTATTTCTCATAAAGGGCAAAAGCGTGTAGGCGGCCGCAGGTAAGCTACTGGCTTGGAACTTTAGAAATAAAAGTAAGAAACAACAAATGCGAAAAGAAAAAAAGAAAAAATGAGTTTTTAAAAAAAGCAACAGAGAAATAAAGAGAGAAAAGTAACATTATTATTGCCAGTAATAATCCTGTAAAAATAACCCAACACAAAATATTTCATGCCACACAAAATAACTTTAAAAACTTTCTTAGCAGGAATATTTTCAATATTTTCTTAATTTAAAGTGAATGATTTTAAACGCCTGCATTTTTCACGGTAGTTTTACGTCATGGCTTTAAAAAAATGTCCATCCACCTTTATTTACAAAAATTATTTCGCATCAGTAACAATGATTAGAAGCATTTTTTTCAGATTTGGATTTATTTGGTTGGTGCAAAAATAATGTCGTTTTCTCACATGAAGTTGAACGTCAAAAAACGACATTATTTTTGCACCAACCTAATAGAATATTATTAAACAAAGCTATAAGACAAACCGATTTTAATATTACCGCTTGAAAGTCGAATGTTAATACATTTCATGACATGTCCCTTCATTTACGATCATGGATCTCCACAGATTCCTTTTTCATTTTAATATCTGAGAAGTGCTACGACTTATTGGGAAAGATAGTAAAACGATTTCCCGTTGTCTTTTCTACACATTTGAATTCAGAATAAGCCTCCTCAACTGGTTGCCATCCAATGCTAAGGTGCTCCCGTAATTTCACTTACAGCCAAGTTTTAATATAAATTTATTAATTTCGCAAAGAAAACGTGAAGGCACCAAACTTGACCGGAATTCAGCTCGACGATTCAGCTTTCCCTGCCGCTATAAATTTTACACTACCCGCATATCCACAAAGATAACCTCTTAATAATGTAGCCACAATGAGGATTTACCGGTACCTTAAAAGTGATGAAAATATTTAACAGTTTTATATCCATAAGTAGAATGCAATTTCAAACTAAATATTACAGGCTAAAAATAATGTAATGCATGGATAAATTGTAGAGTTTTATCAAGCATAAAATATTAGCTGAATATTCCGGTGATGCACACACACACACACACACACACACACACACACACACACACACACACACACACACACGCGCGCGCGCGCGCGCGCGCGTGTGTGTGGGGGGGTAGATAAAGACAGTGAGAGAGACAGTATGGACATAAGAATCAATACTTAACAGCGACTGTGAGTTTCACGCCTAAAGCGAACTTCAGATTAACACTTGGTCTGATGATCGCATTGAAACTGTGAAACTCACAGTCGCTATGCTGGTTTTATTCCTATGTCCACACTTTCTATATGTATAAGCGCTCTATCTCCGATATTGTGAACGCTTCTCTTATAATTATAGTAAAATGTGCGTATGTATGTGTGCGTGTGCGGCTTATGCATATTAAAAGATATTAGATATTTTTGTCACGTCAAACGTCATTTGATAGTGGCTACTCGTGTTTGAAATAGACTCTCAGTTTTAATTTTAAACAGTGTGTATTACATTTATCAAATGTAATCTACCTGCACACTAAAAATAACGTTTGAAGAATTAAAATATAGGATGAAAAATAAATCTATTAATTCATTATATATTAGATATATGAATATTATTCTAGTATATATTCTGATTAATGTAAATAAAAATAAATAAACATAGGAGTAGATAGGCTTTTCTATCGTCCGGTCAATACTCCTCCCCCTTCTCTAGAACAGGTATAGAGGCTCATCCTTTGTTTCCTGTTTAGGAAGGGGTTCCCGGATCTTTTCCTTTTCTCTGGCCTCTGTATTAATGCAGCCGTGAATCCCTTGTGATGTGTGCAGTCTGTGGCAACGTCTCTTCATACTGAGGGTGCCGGTTTGGTAGTTCTCTGGTTGCTGTTCCTGATTGGTAGTTAGGTTCCCTAACTCTTGCGTAGCGTCTTGAGCGGCTGCTCTGAACAACAGTTGCATAATATCGGGGTGCTTGTAGTGCCATGTCGCGCATGGAAGGGTGTCCCTGCACTCACCTCCGGTGGGAAACCCCGAGGCCACATTATGTTGCAGGCTGTGCCAGCTTCTTTCTGTCCATATCACATACGATGACCGTCAGCTACTATTACTTTAGGCCTTTAACTTCCATTACCAATATTACTTAACATGACCTCAAACAATAAAAAAAATAAACCTAAACCAGTTCTAAAAAATCACGTAAACCCTTTAACATTTCCTTTTTCAACATCCGTGGCATTCGAACCAAATTCTCCATTATTGACTCGTACATCATTGAGAAGTTTCCTGACATACTCTCTGCGCAACCAACCTTAATACGTCTACCCCTCCTTTGACTTTTCGATTCTCGGTTATCTTCATATCCTTAGAAAGGACTCCATAACCCACATGCACGGCCTAGGAATTTACGCACGGGATTATCTCCCACTGGCTAGGGAACTCACTCTTGAATTTCCAGACCCTTCATGCATGTCTCCGTCTATCTCCCCTTAATTCTATAAGCTATCTCTTCTTTTTCTATCGCTCTCCATCCTCCCAAGACTGTGGTGTACTCGATAGCATATCTGATAATATAGACAATGATATCTCTCTACATCCGTTTGCACATATTTGTGTTCGGTATTGCCCACCATACCAAAAGGCTTAAACACTCCATAACTGACCTTCCTAGCATACAAACCCTTAAATTTTCAATCACTCAATCTCTCACACAAGTGGTTGACATTCCTACGCATTTCCCCAGTAACTATGATGACAAGGCTTCCCTTCTCGATCTCTGTTTTACCTCCATCCAGGAGTCTTGTCGTGCCACACAGCTCTGTCCTCTTGGCAACTCTGAGCATGCCGTCGGGTCTGTTAACATCTCCTTCTACTCCTCCTCCAGTAAAGAACCTCCCACCAACAGAACGTCTTTCTGTTATCAACGAGCAGACTGGGACTCGTTCTGTGATTTCCTCCACGATGTCCCCACTGGAATGCTGTTTCTAATTTCCCCGTCCAAAAATGTGCGTCTAAGGGTCTCATCCTGGGTAAAAGCTGGAATCGAGGCTTTCGTCCCCACAAGAAGATATAACATGAAATCGCGTTCCTCCCCTTGGTTCTCAGCTGCTTTCTCAGCTACTATTGCCCACAGGAATCACTACTTCTATCTGTACTGTAGCGACATTTCTGATTGCAACATATGTATATTTGTCACTGCCCGTAATGAGTGCAAGCGTGTCCTCAATGAAACAAAGTTACTTTTTGCCGAAAGAATGAAACAGCGTATTGCTTCTCACAAGTTTGGTTCTGAAGATTATTGGCGGCTCTGCAAGAGTGTGCAGAACAACAGCAAATCCACAATACCTCCATTATTCAACCAATTTGAGGTTCTGACTTCCTCAGCTGACAAGGCTGAATGCTTTGCCCGGAAATTCTTATCCATTCAAGACTCCTCTGGTGTACCCACATCTGATTTTGCCCCCAGAACTGAGGCTCTACTGAGCGAGATGCACATAACCCCAACGATGGTATCGGAAATCAACTCTAAATTAGACTCCCATAAGGCTAGTGGTGGGACGGGATACTGGCCAATGTTCTTTAAAAATGTGCTCCTGAACTGGATCCTGCTCTCTCCAAACTATACAACTACTGCCTCACCGACTCTTGCTTTCCAGCTTGTTGGAAGTCCTCATCTGTTGTGCCTGACCCGTCTGACTGCCGATCTATTAGTCTCTTAACACTCTTCGGTAAAGTCCTCGAGGCTTTAATCAACGAAGTGGTTAATCTGCTCTCTGACAAGCAATATGGTTTCCGCTTTGCCCGATCTACTGCTGACGTGCTCACGGCCATAACTGAATTTGCATACAATAACGGAGAAGCTCGAGCCGTGGCTCTAGATATCTCTAAAGCGTTTGATAGGGTTTGGCATGCCGGCCTTCTTCGTAAACTTCAGGGATACGGCATTACAGGACGATTATTTAACTTAATACAATCATTCCTGTCAAACCGTGAAATGAATATCGTCCTAAACGGGTTCTCCTCCAGCACACTTATCACGAACGCCGGTGATCCCCAAGGCTCTATCTTTGGGTCCTACATTGTTTCTGACCTTCATTAACGACCTTCCCGAGGTCATCAATTCCTAAGTAGACATCTACGCCGACGACACTACTATTTACTCCTGCCTCAATAGTAAATCTGGTATCGTTGACAAAACTAACCTAGCCGCCGATCTCGAAAAGGACCTCCAATCTGTGGTAGACTGGGGCAGGAAATGGCTTGTAAACTTCAATGCCTCCAAAACGAAACTGCTCTCATTTACCTACCACAGACAACCCTCCCTGCCTCCCATCAGAATGGCTGATGCCCAATTGCGCCTGCTTGGTCTCATGCTGTTCGCTGGTATGAGATGGAACAAATACATAGACTCAATAGTTTCATCTACCGCATGGAAAAATTGGTTTTCTGTGTCGTGTCAGAAAGTTTTGAGTCCATCTTTCAAATCTATAAATCAACCACCCGTCATAACATGGAATATTGCTGTCATATATGGTCTGGTGCCTCCACTATAAGTATCGAGGTCTTCAACAAAATTCAGAGACGGATATGCAATGTGATAGCTCCTGATCTGGCATCTAGTCTACAGTCGCTTTCTCACAGATGTGCCATACTTTCCCTCCGTCTCTTCATTAGGTACTTTCACGGCATCTGTTCCGACGAGTTCATAAAAACATTTCTAGATTATTAATAATGACAAAAACAATATAAGTGTTATGTAATCATTTCTGGCATTTTAGTTATGAACATAATCAATTAGACTAGAAATCGATACCTGACTATAAGCAAATTTACTAAACTTTTTGCGTCATTAAAAGAGAGTGCATGAAATTCTGATAGAAAATTTGTTTGTGTGAAAGTTATGAAATCAGAGATGTTTGTAAAAGTTGATAGAAACGTTGTTTACTTGTAAATGAAAAAAATATCGTGATAATTTGCATTAGAATATTTATAGGTAATAAGCACATGATAGAAGCACCAAAAATTAACTAATGGTTTACTTTTAATTAAATCTCGGTATTATTCAATAAAGAACATTTTTCTAAATTTTGGTGAAAAAAACAAAACAAACAAGTATTGAAGATGTGAGATGCGATGCGAACAATGCTCAAAAAGAAGTGAGTCAGGGATCTATGAAGTGTTCTGCTTGTCAAATGATTAATATATATATATATATATATATATATATATATATATATAATAGAATTTTGGGGATTTAGGCAAATCATTGCAGTAATTTGTCGCGTCTAGAAGAAACCTCAACAGAATACAGAAAGCACTGAACGGCCGTTTCGTCCTATCTTTGGGACTCATCAGTAGTGCACATCCACTGCCAAGATTCGAACCCATAGCGTTTCGATACAACGCAAGCGCCATACCAACTGTTCCAACGGTCCTCGGTGACGAAGATGAAACTGAATAGACTCATCAATCAACCGATTGTTCCCCAAAAACCACGTCTTTCCTTTCCCACGAACCGCTCCATTGCAGTACATTAGCTGGGTCAAGCAAGGATATACAAGTAATACAAATAATATATATATATATCATTTCACCCCAGGCTTGGTAATAAAACCATTAGCACGCAAAGGGTATGTATGTGAGAGAATATGAGGAAATAAAACAAAAAACAAAACGCTATTAAGGAGAGAGAACAATAAAAGAACAATTATTAAGAAAAGATAACTATCATGTATATGTGTGTGTGTGTTTTACTATAAATAAAAACGGTTTAAGACGATTAAAATTCAGTTGTTTAGCTCTAAAGACGTTAAAAGTAACAAGTTATTTCTTGCCCCAGTTAACAATCATTTTTTTAGATCATCTACCAATTTAACTTTATGGAACCAACCTGACTTGTCATTAAGACGATAGTAAGTAGTTGTATCATCGATATGAATGCAAACACGAGAACTGATAACATCGGGAATGTCATTGATAAAAAGTGTGGTCGGGGATAGAGCCCCGGAAAACGCCCGCATTTATATAGAAAGACCTGGAAGAACGGCTGTTCATGACAACTTCCATTTTGCGATTTGATAAGAAAGATTGAATCAAGTAAAAACTTCGACCAGAAAAAAAGTAACTTATGAAAAAGACCAGCGTGCTTAACCCTGTCAAATGTGATCGAGTTATAAACAACAGCCCGAGTTTCGCCAGACTTATTTAAAACTTAACAGACATCTTCAACAATAATTGTCGACACATCGACAGTTGGCGTAGTAAAGAAAAAGCCATATTGTTAGTCTGAGAAATTATTCTGCAATGTGAGATGCTTAACCAATTCAGAGTTGATTAGAGCCTCTAGTACTTTGTCAAAAAGAAATTGAAAATTAATATGTTGATAGTTCGAAGAATCAGAGAGTTCGCCCGAGTTCTTAAAAAGGAAAACCACAGAAGATGATTTCGAACATGCTAGAAAGCAAGAAACAGCAAGGTATTCATTGAATATCTTAGAAAGAGCAGAAGACAGTTAAAGAGGACAAATTATCGAGTCCACATGCTATGTCGGGTCAAGTTTAAAGAATAAAGAAGAAATCATGGGCCAAGTGCTGTGTATATTGTAGAGTAGAAACTTAATTCTAAGTGGAAAGCCAGGAAAAGATACTCCAGATGAGACAACGCTAGGCTATAATTGTTCGAGTTAAGCTGAGAGTGAAGTCGTACAAATAAGTCCAAATAAGTAGTATATGCACCACTGGTACAAAGTACCGAAGAGGCAATTGATAATTTCTATAGCACAGCTGATAACACTAAGACTCGATGCAAACCGCAGAAAATCGCCATCCTCACGGGAGATCCAAACGATGTAATATGAAAAGAACCAGACGGAGAAATTGTCGGCAAGTACGGACGAAGATCCACTAAAAATTAAACAAAATATTAAGAGCATTATTTACATTATTCGGACTATTGTCCTCATCTTTGTCGTCATGTTTATCACAGCGTTTCGGCCGTTGTACGCTCCGGCCTTCTTCAGATGGTTGGAATGTCGAACTGAACCCTTTATTTCGCTCACTGGAGTAGACTGTTCTAGTTCCACGTGCCATGTTTAATGGATGTCAGTTATCAGTTATCTCCTGTTAATTCCCATCTGAAAGTTCTCCACTGCCTTAACCGGGTATTGAACTCACACTCTTTGGGTCCTGTCACTGGATCTAACCAACGCCTAATAATAATGTAAATAATGCACATAATAACTCATCTCAGAAATATAGACAAAATATTAAGAGAAAAGAAAGTTTCGTTGAAAACTGATCATATCAAACCTCGAATGTGAAATTGAATGCTGGATTATTTCCTGGCAAATGAAGAAGAGACTTGAGGCAACAGAAATGTTGCTCTGCAGAAGGATTCTGGGAAAACTATGATGCAACATATAATCATCGATGCATTCAGTGGATTCGGAGCTTGTAAAACGGTTTTTTTTAAGATGGCTTTCAAAAGCTAAACAATGTACAGTAGAATACCTCATATCCGTAATCCCGCATATCCGGACATGATTTTGATGTGTATATTTGAAGTATTTAGGTGATATGTAACTGATTTGAAATTTCTGTTTTTCAGGAAATTTACTTTGGATACTTGCTTATGTTTATTTCACGCTAATGACTTGTATTGTTGCAAAAATGATGTGAATAAGAGGAAAAGAAGAACTTTGGAGTTATCACAAAAAGTGGAAAATTTAAACAGACTAGACGCTGGTGAAAGTTCATTGTAACCAATGGCTGAGTTCAACATAGGAAAGTCAGCATTATATGATATAAAATCTTCCAAAGAAACTATTCTTCAGCGTTCACACTGTCACAATGAACAAGGAAATAAAAAACATGATTGTGATGAAAGCTACTGAAATTGTTGTCAGTTTTATGGAAAGAAAGCCAGCATTCAGCTGTGACGATTGCAATAACGCACGCAGAGTTAAAAAGTGTCTTTCGTTTAAAAAATTTCAAGAACAAAAGCAAAACGAAATGTGGAAAAAGTTGAGAATGACATTAGAAGAGAAATTACGTTATTTGCTTTGCATACGTGGCATATTTAATTTAATGAAAGTATTTATTTATATTTTTATATATATATATATTTGATATTTCAGATCGCCCCGATCTTTCGTCAGAAATTAATTAAATAACTTTTCTTTTTTTTTTTCTGAAGACACAAACAAATTTATTTTTAGTCACTTAGAGTCTGTCCTTGGTTATTAAGAAGAGAAAAATAAATTTCGTTGAAAGGAATTAAACTAAGTAACTAATAATAACAAAACAAAAGTCATTGAAACAAAGCAAGTTCAGTCGACCAATGATGACAATTCCAGAACAACGTAACTATAAACAATTTTTTTTTCTATCCTCTGCCAGCTGCTATGATGGAGAAAGCATTACTTCGAACCGTCGCCAGTGAGACACGCTGCAAGAGCCACTCCGTTTCGCGAGGCTCGTTCCTTAACATTAACATTACGTAATTTATTTCTTTTTCCTTAAAATCAGTTCCATTGGCTTATTTTGTTTACTATAAAATATTGAAAATAAATGTTAAGCGTGATTTCAGTTGTTTTATTTTAATCTAAATATAGTCCCTCATATCCGGACTTTGTAACCAATTCCTCATATCCGGAAGGCCTTCTTAGTGCGGTTGTTAGGGATTCTACTGTATTAAGAAACAGGTAGATTCTATTCGAAAGGATGAAGTGTAGTTACGCTATGTAATATTACTCCTCCTACATGGCAGTGAATGCTGGGCAGTTTCCACACAGTTAATGAGGGGATTAGAGTCAACAGAGATATGGTGCTACAGAAGGAGACTAAGAATATCATGTACGGGTCATATAATCAACGAGGAAGTTTTAATGAAAATGGGAATCCAAACGGAAATTTGTGCTTAGGACCAGACAGCGACATTTTAAATTTCTGAGACACATAGAAACCAATTTCGGCCAGCATTGTTAGATAGATTTCATTCTCTTTCGATTCCTTATTTCTGTGAGCAACTTCAATAATTTTAAGGACTTTTAAAAAATAAACATCAATATTGACAGAATCTCGATACCTGTCATTATAATACCAGAAAGAAGAAGTATATCTAAATGGTACTGATAATTATATGACGTTTAATAATAATAATAATAATAATAATAATAATAATAATCAGGGTCGGTTGAAAGGTCTTGTAGGCCCCCACCGAATCTACGACATTGGGTCCCCGAATCTATAAAATAGATCCCCTACTCTACTACATTTCAATTTTCATAAGGTTGTATTCATATAAAATATACATTTTATTAAATTTTAACCTAATTATGTACAATAATGGATCATATGCAATATAAGTGAACAATTCAACTAGAAAAATTTAAATAAATGAAATGTATTTAAATACAATATAGAGAAATGTCATAACAGATCATTCCAACTTAAATCAATTATGTTTTGCAGCAATTTTTAAC
The DNA here is from genome assembly GCA_964036315.1 of Acanthosepion esculentum. NCBI lineage: Eukaryota > Metazoa > Mollusca > Cephalopoda > Sepiida > Sepiidae > Acanthosepion > Acanthosepion esculentum. Next base: position 52,807,711 of record OZ038477.1, read on the forward strand.
ATTGATTTGTGATTTTTCTTGCTAAAAAGTTGAATAATTTTAACACATTCAACATTATGAATAAAAAATAGTGAATTTTATATAGTGCTTTTTTCGAAACTTAGCATGCGCAAAACAAATTCACGGATTTGGACGAGGAAAAATCCGCGAAGATTATTCATCCTTTAGGAGTTAGTTATGCTTAGGTTAATTTTAAGGTATATAAATATGGTAAAAAAAAATTAACATGTTGGTAAGATAATCTTGGGCACACCCAGTCAGTCGGTGGCTTCGTGTGTAGTACGCACTGGCCCTGATAATAATAATAATAATAATAATAATTGTTGAGGGGCTCTCCCCTTTTACACAAGATGGACTTGTACATATACTTTCTACTAACCAGCATTCCTGGACTACTAATCATTTCAAGTTTGTATTCTTACGTTCAATACACTTATTTTCCTATTTCAATTACTGGCGTTGTTTATTTATTTGTGCAGGATTCCATCCGCGGAACCCACAACAACTAGGCGACGAGGACTTCGGACCCACACGGAAAGAAAAAAAAATTTCTCTCGTCACCACAACAATTTGGCGACAAGGATTTGCACTTATCGGAGACTCAAAAAAAATTGCCGTTGCCAGCGTCCACAACAACTGGCCGACAAAGATTTACGATGATTTTGCGAGGATTTTACGTGACCACCGTGATTAAAATGTACTTCCTCAAAATACGGAAAATCGAGGTTTTCGTATGACTCTTATCATGGAGGATTTTAAAGTATTTTGGTAGAACTTGTAAAATACCAAAATGAACAGCAGCTACAACTCCAAGAAAGAATGGAAGAGAAGTGGCAAAAGCAATTGCTCTCTCAACAGGAAAAAATGGAAAATGTAATACTACAAACACAGAAGGAATATCAAGAAAGACAAATACAACTCTAGGAATTAACGCACAACAAAAGGATATCGAAAAAAGGCGACTTTTTCTCAAGACGCAGTTTGGAACACAATAGAAACATTTAAATACTCTCTAGAAGATGATAAAAATTTCAGGGACTATTACAGACGTCATGAAGACATTTTCAACATTGATTGCCAAAATTGGACGGAAGCTAAGAAGCTACGTTTATTACTCAGGAAATTGGGAACAGAGGAATATACAAAATTTGTGAACTATATTCTACCGAAAAAGACAAACAATTTGACGTTTGACGAAGCAGATACATGCCTTACGGAGCTCTTCAGTCCAAAGACTTCACTTTTTCACAAAAGGTGGAAATGTCTCAACCTCGTAAAAAGCGAAAATGAGGACTACTCCACGTTCGCCGCAATTGTGAACAAACATTGCGATGACTTTAAGTTGGCAGAATTGACTCCGGACAATTTTAAGTGTCTTATTTTCGTACAAGGATTAGTCTCAGCCAAGGACAGTGAAATGCACAAAAGAATACTCTTGAAGCTTCAAAACGAGTCTGGATTAACGCTACAAAAATTGTCAGAAGACTGCCATAAATGTTTGAGCATAAAAAAAACTCTAAGGATATCGAGGAATCGGGAGTAGCACACATATGTAAGTTGAACAAAAAGTTACGATTTTCACCCCCCGCCCGGAAGAAAAACATAAATTTCATGATAAAGGAAAAATTACAAGGTATAAGGCGATTAATGACAGAGATCAAAGCAAATATAAGCCCCCACCCCCATCTGCATGTTACAGATGTGGTGGATTGCACTGGAATAAAGACTGTCGATTCAAATACAAGAACTGTTTAGCTTGTGGAAAAATCGGACATAAGGCATCTCAATGCAGAAACAAAAAATACACTAGTAGGGTAAGAACTACTAGAATGGACTACGAAGACAAACTAAACACAAGAAAAAACGTGGAACTCGAGATTTTAAATAAGAAGGTAAAATTACATTTAGACTCAGGTTCAGATCCAACTATAATTAATTTACAAACATGGAGGAAGCTAAATAGACCGACCATGATGCATACACAGAAAATCGCTTAAGTTTGTTACAGGGAAGCGTATCAAATTTGAAGAAGTAATTCTTAACGTAAAATTCCATGGAAAAACAAAAAAATTGAAGATATTTGTAATGAAAGACACAGAAAATTTGGTGGGCACAGATTGGATGCAAAAATTTGACGTATGGGATTTACCTATTAGCTCATTTTGTAAGAAAATAGAGTGCGAGCCATCAGAAGCTACAAAATTAAAATAAGAACTACACAGTCAATTCCCCGAAGTATTCTCGAGCGGTTTGGGACGATGTGATAAGTTTGCAGCTAAAATTGAACTAAAGGAAAATGTTCAGCCAGTATTCAAGAAAAAGCGAAACGTGCCTTTCGCAACCATAGAAAAAATTGACAAGGAGTTAGATATATTGGTACAAACTGGAATCCTTTCGCAAATCGAATTCAGTGAATGGGCGGCACCAGTGGTCTACGTAAAGAAAAAATCCGGTGAAACCCGTGTTTGCGCAGATTTCTCGACTGGGTTAAACAAGGCTATCAAGGATTATCACTACCCATTGCCAAGCCCGGAGGAAATATTTACCAAGCTTAACGGTGGTAAGGTATTGTCTAAGATTGATTTAAGTGAAGCTTATCTTCAGATTTCAGTAGAAGAAGAAAGTACAAAAGTTTTATGTATAAATACTCACAAAGGACTTTACAAATTTAACAGATTGCCATTTGGGATAAAAGTTGCACCGTCAATCTTCCAACAGACTATGGACAACATGCACATGGGACAGAACTTTGCTACTACTTACTTAGACGATATTTTGATCAAAAGCGATAATGTAGAACCCGCAACACACATTAAAGAAATCTTTAAAAGAATTCAGGATTTTGGTTTTAAAGTGAAGGAGAAAAAATGCGATTTTTCTAAAAGAAATCAAGTATTTAGGCCATATAATCAATGAAAGTGGCAGAAAACCAGATCCAGATAGAGCATCTGCAATAAAAAATATGCCTGAAAACATTGAAAACATGCACACATTGAGGGCTCCCCTCAATGAATTATTGAAAAAAGAGAACAAATGGAACTGGACGGAAGATTGTCAGAAATCTTTAAAGGAGATCATAAAGAAATTAACGTCTGATCTAGCACTGACGTATTTTGATCCCAAACTGGAAATTATCATTGCTAGTGACGCAAGCTCACATGGAATGGGAGCTTGTATATTACACAAGATGCAGGATGGCACAAGGAAAGCTATAGCTCACGCATCTAGATCGTTGTTACCAGCAGAGAGGAATTATTCGCAAATTGAGAAAGAAGCGTTAGGCATAATATTCGCCATAACTCGCTTCCACAGATACATATATGGAAGAGAGTTTACTCTTCAAACTGACCATAAACCTCTTCTCACTATATTCGGATCGAAAAAAGGATTACCAATTTACACAGCTAACAGACATCTGAGATGGGGAACTATATTACTGAATTATAATTTCAAACTAGAGTTCCTAACGTCAAAGAAAATTGGTCATGCGGATGGATTATCTAGATTGGTACCTGCGAAATGCGAACCTCTGGAAGACTCAATGGAGACGATTTTTGAAGCATTTGAAATTCAAAGACCACAAGTAGCCACGGAGATTAGAAGAACAAGCAGGAAAATAAAATTCACAGATAATAATAATAGACCATAAGCAAAAAAATATTAACCCCCCCCCCCAAAAAAAAAATAGAAGCTAGGGTGGGGGTGTTGAGGGGCTCTCCCCTTTTACACAAGATGGACTCGTCTAAAGTATACTTATACTGACAGAGTTGGAGATACGTAGAAGATACGTTGAGATAATGTTGAGATACGCAGAGAGAGAGAGAGAGAGACGCTTCACTTACAGAGACTTGTACATATACTTTCTACTAACCCGCATTCCTGGACTACTAATCTTCATTTCAAGTTTCTATTCTTACGTTCAATACACTTATTTTCCTATTTCAATTACTGGCGTTGTTTATTTATTTGTGCAGGATTCCATCCCTGGAATCCACAACAACAACAACAATAATAATAATAATAATAATAATAATAATAATAAGAAGAAGAAGAAGAAGAAGAAGAAGAAGAAGAAGAAGAAGAAGAAGAAGAAGACGAAGAAGAATGATAATAATAATAATAATAACAGTCTGTATATGTATACATGAAATAAGCTTTGAATTAAAGATCTGCAAAAACTGAAATAATTTTGATACACGACCAACTAGTACGTAGAACAATTTCCTGATTCAATTAAAATAACTAATTAAATTACAATGTTATCACGTCGGATATAATACAGTGGGAAAAAAGCAACTAGATCGATCAAAAGAGATGTACCCCTTTGTTTATTGGCAGCATCGAAGCATGGTTGACTAAATTCAAGGAAACAGTTTGTCGGAAATGGAAGAACAACAAACATTATTCAGTTCACACGTGTTTATCTCCACGGCTGTTGAAAGTGACAGCTGCCAGCCTTTGTCTTCATTTCGCAAACAATTATATGAAAACTTAGAATTTCAAATGCAATTTGCATTTCGGCATAAACAGATGTCGTTTTGGCATGACCTTACTGGTATTTATCACCTCATGAAACAATCCAAAGCCAATATTAGTGTCTAAAACTAAATACAAAGCGTATTAGAATGTTACAAGAATTGATCAATAAATCCGTATCTTGACACGTAGTTGTCAGCTGAAATTTGATCTGAAATTTTCCCTGTATAATATTCTGTCTATATAATTAATATTCACCACTGAATTAAATATATTGAACCTGAAGAAGTTTATATTAAAAAGAAACGTTTCTTTATTATTACGCTAAAGATATATATGTATATATGTTGAGCACGGTCATGGCAAGAGAGAGGAGAGAATGGAGAGTGCAATTGCCCAAGATGGGAAGAAGCAAAAATGCAATATATATATATATATATATATATATATATATATATATATATATATATATATATATATATATATATGCGTGTGTGTGTGTGTGTGTGTGTGTGTGTGTGTGTGTGTGTGTAGTTGGTATCTCCACTAATTCACCAAAAAACAGCATACCATGATGAAAAAATGCTCCAAACTTAATGAAAACGAAGTTTTATCGTCAAAATGTCTGTCATTATTAAGATAAAAGACGAAAATATTTTTTGATTATTTTATTAAATTTTTCATCCTTTCATTTTTTTGATTATTTTATTAAATTTTTCATCCTTTCAAGCACCTCGAAATTTTGGTTAAAAATCTTGTTTTCTTCTTTACGTCAGTGTTTCCGCCAAAGACTAACATTAGGAAATTTATCGTCTTTTTAGACGTTAAAACGACATTGTTTTGGAAATTATTGCAGAAATCAAATAATAATCGGATTTTAATGAAACTTTCAGAACTTATTACAAATTATTTTAGACGTGTTCTTTTTAGAAAGTCATGGTAAAATTTTATTTTTTACATCTGTTACTTCCATCCCTTACTTAATTTTATGAAAACTTGAGAAATTCAACGGTGTAACTTTTATTGGTTATATGAATTTAAAGCAGA
>OZ038477.1:52815733-53115733 GCA_964036315.1 Acanthosepion esculentum
ACACATATATATATATATATATATATATATATATATATATATATATATATATATATATATAAACAGGTTTTTATTGCCACACCAGGACAAAATAGTATTAAGGACAAGGATCATAATTTTATTGTTAAAATCGATACAAAAGTATCACGTTTAAGATTTAAGATTTTAACACTTCTTCAGAAACAAAATCGTAGGCATTGTAAAAAGAAATAGTTAATAAGAAAAACATTTTACCAACAACTGATACTAAGACAAAAATTACTAAGCTGGAGTAGGCAATTGGGGTGAGAAAAAAAATGTTTAATTTTTCTTCCCAGTTAAACAATTGTTTCCCCGAATAGGGCCAACTTATATTTCAACTCCCGTTGTCTACACACGGCAGGGCGTTGCATGTCAATAATAATAGACTCCAGGATGTCTAAATGGAGTCTCGTCTGTGTCCTGTGCAAAACAGAAAAGTATTCAGGAGAATAATTCGTCCTGCAGGCAGCAGAATTTAAAAGGTGCTCACCGATCGCAGAATCATTAGTCTGTGAACGCCCGGATGTCAAAGGCTCATGTCACCGCACCTGATCCTAACCTCCAACCTCTGGAATGTCTTGCTCACATAGTCGATCTCCGGACCATAATTGCATTGAAACACCGTTTAATAGAATTGGACATTTTGTCAACATATGTTTGACTCCCGGGACCAATCCACGGGAGCCTCAAATAAACATGACATTTAGAAGGACCGTATTTCTTAACCTCATTGAACTTAACGATCTTTTGATTAATGGTAGATGTAACAACACATTCATAACATATGTACATTTATAACATATATGTATATATATTACTTCAAACGTTATTAGTAGTGGATACTAGTATTTAAAATAGGACCCATTTTTATTTTTGTTTTAAACGGTATATTACGTCTATCGGTGTAATTTTAATAAAGAAAATGCGCACTTTGGTAGAGATCGAACCTGCTTCCTTCTTTTTAGGAGAATCTACCGTCTGATCCGATGCTCAAAACGACCTTCAATCTGTTGTTAACGGGGGAAATATTTGGTTTGTTAATTTTAATGCCCATAAAAATAAACTGCTCTCTATTAATCATTTGAGAGAACCTTTTCTGACCTCCATCAGCATGGCTGATGCTAACCTCCAAGAAAGGTACTCATTGCGTCTTCTCAGACTAATATTCTCGGCTGATATGTAGTGGAGAGACTATATTAAATCCATTGCTAGATCAACTGCTAAGAAAGTTGGTTCACTGTGTCATGCTAGACAGTTTTTCTCTCCAGAATCTATCTTACATATCTATGCCTACCATTCGTCCATGCTTAGAATATTGCTACCACATACGGTTTGGTGCTGCTGTTACTTACTTAGAGCTCCTTGATAAAATACAAAGAATCAGCAACATTATTGATACTGGTATGGCATCTCGGCTTCAGTTACTTTCCCATCGCCATAAAATTGCCACCCTGTGTCTTTTTTATAAATATTTCATGGTAATTGTTCGGATGAGCTCTTCGCTATGGTATCTAAACTTTTTCAATTTAAGCGCAGTACTAGACTGACAACAAGGTCTCATCAAGTTACAGACGTCTTGGCTAGATGTAACCGTAAGTTGTATGCTAGCAGTTTCTTTTCTCGCAGTTCTCGCTTGTGGAAATCCCTTCCAGCTCCATGTTTTCCTGTTAACCTTAATCGTCAAAAAATTAAATGCAATGTCAATCGCTATCTACTGTCCTCCTGATTCCTCTTCTTTTTTTCCCCGCTCCTTAGTAATGTTTATGTTTTCTAATTCTTCCACACCCAGTGACCCCTTGTGAGTTAGTGGATTTACTGCTTTGCTTGGGGTGAATTTAATTCAAAATATGCATATAAATCATAATTACCTCTTTCACGTCTGACCGACTACAATACATTTAATTTGCTCTTGATTGTTGGTGTCACTAGAAAATATACAATTGCCTTAGCTGTCGATGGGGATCGAAATCATTACGCCATCGAATTTGGGGTGTTTTCGCTTCTGTTCGTCCACTTATACCAGTGCTCCATTTTGAGTTTCTGATCTTATAAATCTTATCAGAAACTCATCAATTATTTTCTTATAAGGAAGTAAGCATATTAAAATTCCCTTCTGTTATTCGTATTCATTTTTGTCCTTCCTTCCTTTCTCTACGTAATACTTGCTACTTTTAAGTTTTTCACCCTATTCCATTCTTCTTCCTTCTCTTATTTATATATACGTATTTTAGGTCTTTGATTCCTAACTTCACCTATTCATAATTATTTTATTTTTTCCCTTTATCTTTCTTTCTTTGCTCTTTCTTTCTTTATTTCTTTCTTTCTTCTCTTTCCCTATTTTCATTATTTCAGAATTAAACCATTTCCTTCTTGCTTTTTCACTAGTCTTTTCTTCGTTCACCACTTTGATTTTTTCTTTCTTTCTTTCTTTTCTTTGTTACTTTTTTTGTTTTTTTGTTTGTTTATTTCATTCTTTCTTGATTATGATTTTATCTTAACTTCTTGACTCCCAAACTATTTTAATATTTATTTAGCACCTTCCATCCTCCCTTTCTTCTTCTTCTTCTTCTTCTTCTTCTTCTTCTTCTTCTTCTTCTTCTTCTTCTTCTTCTGTGCCGTGTCCCTCTAGGACATGGACAATCACAACTCTCCACAGCTTCTTGCTGTAACTCGTCCAACCTTTGTTTTACTATCCATTTACACAAGCCTGTTAGGCATTTTACACGCTGTATACATCTTGCCTTCAATATGTCCTGTGAGTATCAAATTCTTCAAGTCTTCTTACCTCATTATGTACTATATAAATTTAAACTCTCTTTCTGATTCTAAAATTCCCAGTGGTTCTCCTTAAGAATATCAACCGACAACTATCCCCGATCTTACCCAAATTATTTAACCGAAGCTTGAAGGAGAAACCCTTCCCAAGTCTGTGGAAGATGTCAAGTGCATGCCTGGTTTTCTAGAACGCAGATGCGCGCTCATTCCCCTCTGACTATAGACCCATCTGTCTCCTCAGTGTCATTGGCAAGCTTTTAGGCTATAATTAACAAGAACTTTGTTGATCACCTAAATAGAAACAACCTCTTGAGCGACGAGCAGTACGGGTTTCGATCGGCCCGATCCACTGCCGATGTCCTAACTACCATTACTCACAGAATCAGGGAGGCACTAGACAAAAATACATCTCAAGGACTATAGCATTATATATTTCAAAGGCATTTGAATAAATGTTTCAATGAGTGATTGCTGCACAGGCTCTCTAGCTGGGGTATTACTGGAAAGTCTTCTCAGTTGTAAAGTCCTTCCTAACGGATAATTCCCTTAAGGCAAGAGCCAAGACGATTTCTCCGGAATCAATCAACGCGGAGGTCGCTTCTCGGACCAACTCTCTTTTTACTTTACATTTGTGAATATCTATGCTGATGATGCAACAGTATACAGGTGCACCTCCAAAACTCTAGATGACCAGAGATTTGACTTAGCTCCAACATCTCAGTGGAGGAAAAACTGTCTGGTTACATTCAATGCCTCGAAAACCAAACTAGTTACATTCCATCATCGCCGATCGGACCTTGAACTGTCCCTAATCAAAACGAATGGATCTTACCTCCAGGAGGCCACACGCCTTGAACGCTTATTGGGCCTTAAACTCAACCCAGACCTCAAGTGGAGCTTCTAGATACGACCCATTGCTAAAGATGCCGCAAAAGTGGTCGTTTCCTTGTACAATAGATAGAGGATAGCAACAGGAGTCAAGACATTTAGTAAGTTCTTGACTCCTATTGCCAGATCAGGCCCCAAATGGATTAATGCCGCCATAAATTGGAAAGAGCTCCAGAGTCTTCACGTTCCACTCTTGACAGAGTCGAAAAGCTACTCTGCGTAGGTGACAAATTATTTTCCACCCTACAACCCCTTTCCCATAGACGAAAAATCGCAAGCCTTCCACTGCTCCATCGCTATTTTATATGGAAACTGCTCAGACTAACTACATTCCTTAGTTCCACTAGTTCTAATGTCCACGGCTAAGACCCACCATACCACGCACAGTGTAGCGAACTATTCTGATTCCCTTCGTATTCCATTTGTAAGGTGCAAGTTCTACTTGAGCAGCTTCTTCCCGCGAACCGCTGATCTGTGGAGCGGACTCCCAATAGGGTGTTTCCCCATCACTACAATTTTAACCTGTTTAAGTCTAGGATTAAGTGTTATCTTCCCCGCATATATGCATAAATTGTGCCTATTAATCTGTAACCCTTTGCCTAGAGTAGCCTACGTGCCTTGTACAGGGTGAACCTTATTGTAAAAAAAAATAAGTAAGTTACCGAAATTGTGTGTAATGTTCCAATTGCTTTCAACCCTACATTGTTCGGACAGTTGTCCTCATCTTTATTGTCATATTCACAAGAGTCCGAACAATGTAGATAATGTAAATAATTACAATACCTAATCACAGAAATATAGACAGATATTCTCAAATTTACTCTTTAGTATTTGAAGATATTTTTGTATAATCTTGGTAAATATATCTGTTAAAATGAGAAGTGTTATTTTCATTTTTGCGTACTTAGACGACAATTTATCCATCGCACCCTGTGTGTCTATGTGTGTGTATATATATATATATATATATATATATATATATATATATATATATATATATATATACACTCACACATTAAACACATACATTATACACGTGAATATGGCATTAAAAATGAGGACAACAGTCCGAACAATGTAAATAATTACAATACCTCAACTCAGAGATATAGACAGATATTCCCAAGAGGATATTTCCCCGATCACTACAATCTGGACCTATTCAAGTCTAGAGTTAACCGTTTTCTTCTCCTATCCATACAAACTACCGCTTAACGTAACCCTCTACCGCAAGTGGCCGCTGGGCCTTGTACAGGGTGAACCTTACTGTAAAAAAAAAGGCACTTGCCGAAATTGTGTGTAATGTTCTGGTTACTTTCAAACCCTTGTTCGTTTTCAAGGAAAGAAAGTATTTTTAGCAGCTTTCAATTCAAATTAAGATGTTAACGACATAAATGCCATAACAACTTTAGTATAACTATTAGGTGTGTGCAAAAGTTCTCAGCGCCCCCTCTCTCTCTCCCTCTCTTCTCTCTCTCTCTCTCTCTCTCTCTCTCTCTCTCTCTCTCTCTCTCTCTCTCTCTTCCCCGATCATTAAAATCTTAACCTGTTCAAGTTTAGTGTCAACTGTTACCTTCCCCGCATATCCGTATAAACTATGCACTTACTCTCTAATGCCTGAGTGCCTTGGCAGTGTGAACACCACTGTAAAAAAAAGGGTATTTTTGTTGTCATTTTCCTTAAAATTTGATCGTTGATCATATGTTCAGTCCATGGCATTCTCAGTATCCTTCGGTAGAATCCCATTTCCGTTGCCTCAATTCTCTTCTTCATCTGATAGAAGAACCGTTATTACATAAATAGAACTTGTATTAGTATTCCTTTTATATACTAAAAAAATAAAAATACTTTTTGAAAACTGGTTTAAAGTAGCTTTTACAAAGAAACTAAATGGTTAAGAATGGAGTAAAACAGTAATTTATCGATATCTTTTCCTTTACACTCTATCAAAGTAATCGCTAACAGATTCGTTGATATTAAGCTGCATAAACTATTTCACTATTTACATTATTCGGACTACTGTCCTCATCTTTGTTGCCATATTTATTACAACGTTTCGGCCGTTGACGCACCGGCCTTCTTCAGGTGGTTGGAATGTCGAACTGAACTCTTAATTTCGCTCACTCGCGTAGACTGTTCTAGTTCAGTCAGTTATCAGTTATCTCCTGTTAATTCCCCTCTCCAAGTTCTCCACTGCGTTAACCGGATATTGAACTCACACACTTTGGGACCTGTCACTGGATCTAACCAACGCCTTTATCCACTGTGTCATGTGTCCACGGTGGATAAAGGCGTTGGTTAGATCCATGTATTTATGTATTCATTAACAACCCACCCCATAATACACATGGTTAAGCATACGCTTACTAGCTTTAGACAAGTCCAGTTAAGGTTGATCTAACAATAACTAAAAATGTTACTATAGTTAATATTTACCTACAATTATTTATAATTCCAATTCGTGTATCTGGTCTGGTGCTCCTCCTGTACATCTCGAGATTCTTGACAAAATCCAAAGAAGGATCCGTAATGTAATCGATTCTGACCAGGCATCTCGACTTCCGTCACGTGAAATGGCTTTTCTTTGTCTTTTCTACAAATAGTTTCATGGCAACTGCTCTGACGAGTTTTTTCCTCTACTGTCCCGACTACATGAATTTAAGCGTGCTACTAGATTGGTATCTAGATCCCTCCCTCTTACTGTTGAAATAGCTAAATGCAAGCGCCACTTCTACTCCATCAGTTTATTTTATCGCACTTCCCACTTGTGGAACTCCCTTCCGTTTACTTGCTTCCGTAATAACTACAATCTTCAAAAATTAAAATATAACATCAATCGCCATCTTCTGTCTTCTTGAATCCCGTTCATCTTTTGTCCTTTCCTCAATCTATTCCTATTCTCAATCTTCTTTCATTTTCAATCCCTGTAATACCCTAGCGACATTCCCGCTTTGCTTGGGTGAAATAGTTGAAAAAAAAATTTTGTAGGTTTAAAATCCGAGATGAATACCTTAGTTAGAAGGTAAAGGCTCAGATTGATATTTTTTATTTTAATTATAATATTGTTTATAAATGTGATTTGTAATTAATAATGTATATTTATTTGATCGAGTCATATATATATATATGCGTTCTTTCAATGACAATAGGGAAAATATGACTTTTTATATTTCAAGTATTTTTCTGTGAAAGATATTTTGCCACTACCGACTGCATATGCATACTCTATTATTAAGTTGCTCATAGAACTGGAAATTGTTTATTCTTCGCCGATAATACGCTAACAAACATTTCGCTACACTGTACCGTTTTTACTCTTTTATTTTAATAAGAATAAAAACAAAAATCGGTAGATACGGAAAATTATTTGCAAATCAATAAATAAGCGAAAATATTATGCAATTTACATTTTATATACTTGATGCTATCTTCCTTAAGAAATCGGATCATTATCTAGATGAGCATTAATGTAAACTCCACTCTATTGTTTAGTGAATTTTAACGCTACTGTGCTAACAGAAATCTCGCTATAATGTGTCCTTTTTGCTGTTACAATAAGAAATCCATAGACTTGAGATTAAAGCATATTTCTTAAAGTCAATGGATTCTTAAATGTGTCTATATTTCTGAGATGAGATATTGTAACTATTCCCATTATTTACATTGTTCGAACTGTTATCCTCATCTTTATTGCCATATTCACGACGTTTCAGCCGTAGTACGCTCCGGCTTTCTTCAGGTGATATTTGTTGGAATGTCAGACCTTTATTTAGTCCACTAAATACAGGAAAAGAATTGATCTAAATTTTAAATTGTGACTTATCTATCTATGAAGGTAAAAAAATGTCAAAATGACATCGTTCATAAGGTGTTTGTAAAATGTGATCTTTATTCAAAAAAAGAAATCATTTGATTTATGGTTTTAGATAGTATTTTTTATAGTTCTTTTTCCTTTTATTTTCATTCGCTTGCGGAGGCACGTTGTGATACGTTTTATAGAACAACAACTTTATTTAAATACGCTAAACACACCAAAATAAAATATAGCTTTCCTTTTACACATTTTGATTCATGGCTGAATTAAGCGCAGGGTCCGTCGTATATGTTATAAAAGACGTTCTAAATTAAACAGAAAAAAAGAATAGAATAAACATAATATTAAATCACTGCCATAGTGATAGAACATTAAAAAATAGGTTAATATTTTGTTTTTGTTTTGTTTTATCATTTTACCCCAAGCATGGCAATAAAAGCACTAGGATGCAAAGCGTTACTGAGTATTAGAAGGTATGAGAAAAACTACTATTAAGAAGCGAGGGCAATAAAAGAACAGGAATTAAGAATACTGAGGATAACAATTGACACTACATATACATTTTTCAAGATTAAATTTGACAGGAAACAAGAAGCCGGAAGAGAGTTTTACAAGCGAGAATTGTGATAGAGAAAACTCTTATCATAGAACCTACGGTTACATCTAGTCATTGCAACGGTAAAATGATGAGACCTTGCCGCCAATCTAGTACTGCATTTAAATTCATCAAATCTAGGTACCATAGCGGAAAGTTCATCAAAACTATTACCATGAAAGTATTTTTAGAAAAGCTACGTTACAGCGGTGGGATAGTCACTGAATCTGAGATGCCAGGTTAGGACTAATAACTAATTCTTCTTTTGATTTTATTAAGAATCTCTAAATATATAACAATAGAACCAGACCATATTGTGGAAGCAATATTCAAAACAAAAATTAATGGTAGACTTATAAATATGTAAGATAGATTCTGGCGAGAAAAATTTCTAGAACGACATAGTGAACCAACTTTCTTGGCTGCAGACTTAGTAATTGATTCAGTATATTCTTTCCACTTCATGTCAGCTGAAAAAATTAATCCGAGAAGGCGCAATGAGTCATCAGCTTCCTATCAAATATAATTACAAACTCAGGTGAAATATGGGGCAAATGAGTTACTTGAGTAGATTTAACGTCCTCAATATAATATTACCTGAAATTATGAATAATTAAAGATCCAAATAGCGAAAGATGCCTTCCAAAATTTAAGCAAAGTATTAAGAAACAGCAAAAATTTATTGGAATCAAAGAAAAGAGTGCTCAACTGTTGTGTGTTATGACAATGAATTCTGGACAATTTCCTCATAGATGAAGAAGGGCGTTGAAGCAATAGGGAAATCGTTCTATAGATGAATGTGGAGAATTCCAAAGACGGACCATGTGAACAATGAAGAATTTTTAAAACTTGGAGATTTTAACACTTACAAGACATATTGAAGGCAAGGGGGCAGAGGGAAACAGCGATTAACCTATTAAGTGCCTGTGTAAACGGACAGTAGAATAGAGACAGCGTTGGATAGCAAGGTGATAAACACTTAGAGCTACGTAGCATAGGAAGTTGTGGAGATGCATGATCACCCATGCCCTAAAGGAACACAACACAAAGAAGAAGAAGAAGAAGAAGAAGAAGAAGAAGAAGAAGAAGAAGAAGAAGAAGAAGAAGAAGAATGCAAACTCATCTTGACATACTTGACTGAAGACAAATTGTAGAAGAGTCGTTTTGTTTCGCTTTGTGCGCTCAACTGAAAACTTTGACCTATTCAGCTCACATCAAGCAATGAATAGTATAAGAAAATATAGAAAAAGACAGGGCATCAAGAAATGGGGTGAAACGATTTAGTGTAGGAGTCATATACAAAATAACACTAAAACACTGAATATAAGAACAGAAATAGTGAAAGCAAGAAGAAACAAATACTAAGCATATTTTTTATTCTTGTTCTGCATGATTTAATATACACAGTCATTATTCAGTCAGGTTAGACTCTACTGGAAACAGGTGCTTGTGATAACCATGGAAACAACTGGGCTCAGATATGACTATAGCGACAGTAGCAACAAACCAGACGTTTTCCCTTCCCTCCTTCCTTTTTTTTCTGCGTCTGTCGCACTCTCTATCCTTCTATCAGTTTGCTTCTCTCTTTTTCATTCATTCATTTTATCTCTTCCATTCTTTCTCGCTCAATTATTTTACTAACATGAAATAAACGCTTTCTTTCTTTCTTTTTTCTCTCTTTCTTTTTAATGTTCTTCATTTCTTTTTTATTCTTCGTTTCTTTCTTTTTTCTCTCACTTTCTTTTTTCTCTCACTTTCTTTTTTTCTCTCACTTTCTTTTTTATCTTCTTCATTTCTTTCTTTCTTTAGCAACTACCGTTTCTTTTTTCTCTTTCTCTCCCCCCTCCCTGAAATGTAAGCATGTCTTTACTTTCTTTATTCATTTCTCAAATTCTTTTTTATCCATCATACCTTTCTATTTTCTTTCTATTTTAATTATCTTTTCTTTACCTTTCTGTCTCTGTCTCTATCTCTCTTTTCTCTCAGAATAAAAATGAAATAAAGGAAGCGATGGTTTTATTCATTCTCGAACTTTCTTCCTACCCATTATGCCTTTCAGCTCTCTCTTCTTATTTTCACCCTCTTTTCTTCCCCCACTTTCTTCTTCTCTCTGTCTCTCTTTTCACCTAAAATAAATAAAAATAGAGGATAAAGGGAATAAAGGAAACAAAGCTTTGAATTTCCTAATAGCTTCCTTATGTTCTTGTCAGTCTAACCATGTGTTACCTGTTAATTCGTTTCTATTATCGTCTATTGTTCCTCGTTCAATGCGCGGGCTTTTCTGTTTCTGTTAGCGTCATTTTGTTGATTGCTTGAAATCTATAGCGTCATCATCATCATCATTAGTTCCATGGCCGGGTGAGGCCTTGGGGTCGCTGCGCAGCCGAGCACCTGATCAATTACCTTCACATATCTGGATTGAAAGCAAGAGATCTATTCACGTGTAATCTATCATGGACAGACCAGACGGATCCCATCCCTCTCCAGATCAAACCACAGCGAAACTAGGAAGCCCTCTGATAAGCGATACCGGGTCATCACCGTAATGGTTGTATACATAGTGCGAGATGGTCGTGGACTCGACAAGAATGACCATCCATTCTTTGACAGGCCTTGTTTTTAATCTGACTTGATGTCTAGCTGCCTTCCATAACAGAAAAGTCGGTTTGGTTGCAGCTGACTTGGCCATGCGATAGATTTTTATAGGTTACATGATACCAGTAGCACTCGTAGATTGACCTGACATAATATAACGTAACGTAACTATAACTTTAGAAAAAAATAATTATAACGCAAGAATTGCTATTTCCACTGGGTGTCTCACAATGGTAACCTTCAGCCAATCTGAATAAAGCAACCTGGACTTTAGTTATTATATTTAGTCATTATACTATTTGAATTTATGGACAGATAAAACATATGTTGTAATAGAAATTCTATTTAACTCTTAAATTTCAGCATAAAAAACATTTTCAGAAAAACATTGATTTTCTAAAGTTCTTTTTAGCATAGTGCTAAGTCCACTTCTCATAGCTATATATAGCTGACCACAAGAGAAACATTTAAATAATGTTCTATTAATAATAATAATAATTATTATTATTATTAATATTATTATATTATTATTATTATTATTATTATTATTATTATTATTATTATTATTATTATTATTATTATTCAGTCAGCTTACTATTTTTTCACTTGTTTAAATAATTCGGTACAGTATTAACAAAGTCTAGTTAAACAGATTATTTTAACTAATTTAGATAATTCCGTAAAAAACACTTTCGACTCCGCTCGGCTAATTTGTAGTAATAGGACATGTCAGACGACAACAATGATTACTACGTATTCCGCTGGAAAGTTATTCAGATTAACTTTCTTCAATGGTACGTAGACTTTATGAATTTAAGCGCAGTACTATATTGGCGGCATCCTCACGTCATTTTACATTTGAAATGGCTAGTTGCAACCGTAATTAATCTTGCCAGTTATAGAGTTCTATAAAAATGTTAATATTTTTAAAGTATTTACTGTATGTCCACTTTAAAAAAAAGTTACCGTTTAAAAACCAAAATAAAATTTATTTTACGTTTTATTTAAATCTAAATAGAATGATATTTTTAACTTACGACTGAATTCTGACAAGGCAGATATAAATTCTTTCATAAATTAAATATGTATTAAAGTAAAGTTTAAAATAAGTTATGCAAGTGAAATGACACCTATTATGGTGTAAATGCTACATGTTTTGTTCAACCGTTGTAAGATGGAAACACACAGACAAAATTGAACCTTACGTGGATTTATAAGAAGTGACGCATCGCCATTTATTATTAATTTTTCTATTGTTCCTTTCATCGTATTTCTGTTGCTTTTTATCGCAACTCGCAGGCCAATGTTTTAAGGCCGTTAGTGAGCAGCGCGGATCGGAAATAAACTAACGATCGTAGAAAGACGGACAGAGAATTGCAATAAAAAGCAACAGAAATAAGATGAAATAAATACTGCACGAAAATTATTAATTTAACAATGCTTCCTCTATTAAATTCAAATAATATCGCTCGAAATACTACTACTACTATATATGATCAAAGACAGTAATATATCAAGCAACATATCATCTGATCTGGTGCTCCTGATATGTATTTAAAGATTCTCGATAATGTCTAAAAAAGAATCTGTCCTGATACCTCACCTTCAATCACTTTCCCATCACCGTAACGTAGCTACCCCGTGCCTTTTCTATAAATACTTTCATGGTAATTATTCTGATTAACTTTCTTCAATGGTACGTAGACTTTATGAATTTAAGAGCAGTACTATATCGGCGGCATCCTCACGTCATTTTAAAGTTGAAATGGCTAGTTGCAACCGTAAGTTCTATGCTAACAGTTTCTTCTATCTCACTTCTCGCTTGCTGAACTCTCTTCCGGCTTCTTACTTTCTAGTTAACTTTGATCTTGAAAAATTTAAATGCAATGTCAGTCATTATCGTATGTCTTTTTAATACTTGTTCTTGTATTGTTCTATCTCATTAATAGCATTTTTTTTCTTTTATTCTCTAACACTCAGTACCCCCTTGCGTCTTATGTAGGGATAAAAAAAATGATATTAATATCGTGAGATTTGTGCTCTCGTAACACTCCTGGCAAGCTCCCCAAACTGTTCGTTACTGTCGAACACTCTGCCTTGAGCAGAGAGGAACCCGGCCGAAACTCTGCCCTTCGGCACAGCTTCGTCCGGGGATTTTTGGCCGAGGCTAAGGGCTCGGAGAACCCACGGTAAACTCGGCCTTGTGCCACATACATCCCTCGTGGGGAGGGGGGCTGTTAGATATTAACAGTCATGGCATTAAACGCCTGAAATTTGGAAAAACGCTTCTATGATAACCATCACCGAATAATCCATCAGCTGTCTCATATGACTGGAATCAGTTATGTAGTTAGCCAGGTATCCCTTGTTTTGGGAACTTTTATGAGGTCGGCTAAGGGATCTTAGTTTGCAAATTTTCACATACCACACCGTGCAAGTTAGTTACGACATTAATCTTGAATTACTATCATGATTCAAGGTATCATAAAGTTTTTACTTCAGTGCACGACCATTGTAAATTATTGATAACCAGCTCAGTAGCTTTCGATTATAAAGAAAAATTAAATAGTTGAGTAAATAAAAGATGAATTGCTGATAAGATATGGCTAGTAAATCGGCCTCTTCTTTTTGAATCAACAAATCCTCAAACTGCGAACAATGTTCTATTTATCTTTTTTACTTACAATTATTTAATAGTGCTTTTTACAATAGATGGCTATCAAGATTAACAATTCCTGTAACGGTTTATTCGCTTTTAGTGACGCTGTGTGTTTTTTAGCCGGATTTATTCAACATTTACAGTGAGGCTATCCTAATAGAGCTAGAAGTCTTACCAGGATCTATTATATGTGGGAACAATTTTAACGATATATGATCTACATATGATACTATGTTGGTGACAGATACAAAAATAAAACCAGAGGAACTCCTAGAAAATATAGTCAAGGAAAACGAAAAGGACGAACTATCAATCGTAACAAGACGGTCGATGGACAGTCAAAGATATGATCTACGAACTGGAGACGTTGCAATCCAGAACGTACTGAAATTTACCTATCTGGGAAGTACGATAACATACAACGGGAAATATGACATAGAAATCCAAAGACGCCTTCGAATAGCGAAAGATGTTTTCCAGAAGATAAACAAAGTATTAAGAAACAATAAAATTTCGTTAAAAACAAAGGGGATTGAGTTGAAATGCTATGTAATCTTTCTATATTGCAATGAATGCTGGACAATTTCCTCTTAGATAAAGAGAAGACTGGAGATGACAACAGAGATGTGGTTTTACAGAAGGATGCTAAGAATACTAACGAGAGAACATATAAGGAAAGAGAATTTTTTTTTTAACGGAAACAAAAAATACATTTTTAATTAGAATCGGAAAGAGACCAATGAAATAAAAACGAAAGTAGGATTAGAAAATTTGACACACACAGGATATATTGAAAGTAGGAGGGAGAGCGGGAAATAGTAAGCAACCTACTTAACGAGCTAGTAGAAATGGATGGCAGCACACCAAGTGGGAAGAATAGAAAAAAGACAAACATTGATAAGAGAAACAACTGATAGGAAGTTGTGGAGATCCAAGATCGTGAAGAGGCATAAAAGACACATAAAAGAAGGACTATCGTAGTTTACAGTTATATCAGGACGAGATAATTGCCAGCAATTTTCTTCCATTAACATGAAGTGAATAATCTTATGGCACCTCCATGTTTACAATTTCAGTTGAAATTGTATTCAGTTATCATCATCATTATTATTTGTGGTGATGTTGGCTATGATAATATCTATATATTAATAAGTTTTTTGTGCCTAACTACATATCGAGCTTGGTGTCTCGGTACGAAGTAATGATTCTTAATAGTTCGCCATTGTGACCTTGTATCAAGTTAAGCTTAATAAATGACTACCTACATATCTATCTATGTCAGGATTTTCCAATCGGGGCAATATCGCCAACCGATCAGCGACTTCGTCTGTTGGGTTGTCGATGAGCAACTGAACAGAAAATAGTGAACGGCTGGAAATTTTGGTGCGCGGCAGAGGAGTTCGAGTACATAAAAAATATTCAAAAGAGATAAGCAAAGAACCTGTAAAAAAAAAACAAACAAGAGACTAAACCGGAATATTTGGGTCACTTTCTTAGTTAAGATATAAATATCTCAGTAAACAACGAATATTTTGGTATTTTCCATATAGTTTACAATGGTCAAGTTTGTTTTCGTTTGTTCTTTAATACGTTAATAGCAGAAGCAACCGCTGCTGCTTAATTCAGTGTTATTTGTTACCTCCCGTTGGTATTTTTTACTATATCAAAAAGTTAGTTTACGAACCAGTAACAAATTTTTACCAAACAATTTTGCTATGTTTTTGAATATTTACTAAACAGGAGGACGGTTGAAAATTATTCCATAAGAAAGTGGACAATGACGAAAAAAGGTTGGTGTATTCTATAAGTTTTCAGTTTTTTTCAGGAGACATTTATTAATTTCAAAGAAATACAAAAACACCAATCTCCTTTAAAGTAGGACCCTCTGATTTCAATGTATTTGTTGTAGCGCTCCAGCCACTCCATGATGGCTCCATGAAAGTCACCCAAAGTGAAGTTATCTAGGATCCTTTTCACAGTCTCCTTCATATTCTAAATATCTTCAAATCGGCTGCACCTGATGTTCTCCTTCTGCTTGGGAAACAAACAAAAGTTACAGGGAGCAACATCTTGACTGTAGAGAGGGCGAGAGACAGTTTTGATGCTCATCAACCATTTCCCTGTTGTCACCAATGCGTCTCTCCTGTTTGTCACGGAGGACCCTAGGAACAAACTTTGTAAAAAATCTTACGCATGTTCAGATCTTCATGATTAATTGTGTGTACAGTTACCCTACCAAATCTTAACTGTATATTTTATACGAATTTGCGAATTTTCTCATCTGATTTTCTAACATCCCTCTCGTCTCATCGTCTCCCAGCTTCTCTATCGTCATTGAACATCGTGTGTCAACGAAAAACAAATGTTCGACTCATACAATTTAATCCGTAATCAGTCTGCAGCACTTCATAAGTTTCTGCAGAGGTTTTGTCCAATTTAACACAAAACTTTATTGCATAGAGAGCTTCCAAATTGTATCTATGTCCCAACTGTATTGTGCGAGCTAGTGAGCTGTGACAAGGTGCGTTTAGTAGAGTGTGTTCAAGAAACTTTTACAGCCGTCTCCTTCAATCTGGAATAACAAAAGTTGGTAGAATGGCTTATTCGATGTATAGTAATGATATACTAAAATTACAATAATCTAGGACAGTTATAAATGCCTCTCCTAGAAAAGGCTAAGATCTTCTGGAATGCACCTTGTCCCTACCTTCATAGATAAATCAGTAAGTTCGTAAACTAATGGTGAAAAAAACGTAATAAATATTAATTTTTCGAAATGATCTCTTTTCTTGTGCAGTGTAACCCGGATATAAGAGAGTTGTCGGGACCGGAGAAGATGTATCTTATATCCGGGTTTCTCTTATATCCGTGTTTGGTCTATTTTGTTTAGGTAAGTATGGCTCTAATTTTGGACCAGAGAAAATCTATCTTATATCCGGGTTTCTCTTATATCAGGGTCTCTTATATCCGGGTTACACTGTATATGCACTTAATCCAATGCTTCTCCATTAATCACATAGATCGAATATTTTACAACAAAATATTTCTGTTCAAAATTCAGTGCCTGTATTATGCTACGTGGTTATATTTTGTTACGGAATTTGCCAAAACCTAATTAACAGGATTCATTATAGGCGGCTACAATCCTAACATAAGATATGCACATGATACAGTGTTGATAGCAGACACAGAAAGGAAACTACAAGAATTCCTAGAAAATGTATTGAAGGAAAGCAGGTAGAAAGTACTAAACATCAGTTGCAAGAAGACAGAATGCATGATTGTTAGTAAAAGGAACAGCCCAACATGCAAATTACTAATTGGAGATACCGAAATCAGACAAATACAAAAATTTAAAAATCTAGGAAGTGTTTATCTGGAAAGAGTTTAATGACAAAAGATGCCTTTCAAAAACTAAACAAATTATTAAAAAACAAAGAAAGGAGTACTGAACTGTTATGTAATATCATTCTCCCTATATGGCAGTGAATGCTGGACAAACAAAAACAAAAAGAACATTTATATTTAACATCTGGGAAAGACAGTTAAATTTTCTAGCGCACATGAGGAGGAAAGATGGCATGGAAAATGTGATACTTATAGGACAGATTGAAGGCAAGAGGGACAGAGGAAAATAATGCATAACCTAGCGATCTTGATTAAACGGATGGCGGAACAAGGTTTAGGAGCGATAACAAAAAGACAAAATTTAAGAGCTACAAAGGACTGGAAATTGTGAAGAGCCAAGATGGCAAACATCCTGAAGGGACTCGTCACAGAGAAGAAATTTGGAAATAATAAGACATAATGCTTGATGTAAATACCACAATAAACGAACTAGACCAAGACAAGCCCAATGGATATCTAGAAATTCAACAGGTAAATGGCATAAAACATGTAGCAAATAAAAGGCAATTTTTTTAAAAGTTCTACAAAAGAATAACTGTAGTACTACGTACTGAAATTAAATGCTAGTAATCAGATTAGGATACAACGAAGAAGAAGAAGAAGAAGAAGAAGAAGAAGAAGAAGAAGAAGAAGAAGAAGAAGAAGAAGAAGAAGAAGAAGAAGGGTGAGTTTCTCGAGAAAGCAAAACAATTCTACTACTGCTATTTATTAATAATCTCTAACGTCAAGATTTGAAGATATTTTTACATATACGAATAACAACGATTGTTTAGTCACCACCAACATTATAGTGCCTTTTCCAGCAACCAATGCATTACAAATTATAATAGTTAAAATAATAGCAAATCAACAACAAATAAAAACGAGAGGGACATTAATAACAAATGCTTCTTTTCATGAAACAATTTAAATTTAAATTTAAAATTAATGAGTTTTACCTCTATTAAAATGTTAATGATCCTATTTCCAAAATGCAAAAATATACCACTGTCACTTACTAACTGCTATATATACACTGACATGCCAAAAATCATAGGAAAGTATTGTGTAGTATCCCCTTTATCCCGGTGAAGCGTGGCATTCTATCGATTTTTATCGATTCTACAAATGTTCATAAGAACTCTGAAAAGATATTGAGTTATATTATCTCGATAGCTGTCCTCAGTTCGCTAATATATGTAGGTCCGTAATCTTGCGTTCGAATAGATCTCTCCCTGAGGTCCAACAAATGTTCGATTGACCTCATGAAAAGCGAATGAGGTGGTTATATCATTCATCGGACATCAGAATTCTTCGCAATCCAATTCCAAGCAAGGTATGCACAAATCAATTAATGAAGGTAAATAGTCACGTAAAAATTCAACGTAGAGATCAACCCAAATGATTATCGAACCGTCAAGAGCCTGTATTGACAACTTGGACCTAAAATATTACGGAGTTAACGCCACACCAGAAAGGTAGCATCAACCAGAAACGACTGGAATGGTAACTCCTTGAACCACGCAATATGTTGCCAGTTCTTTAGCAATGTCACGAGCTCAAATGAGGCTCTATGTTCAGTGTTGACAGTGGTACCTTGGTGAGTTCCATATCCCATGGAAGTAAAAGAACATTGAACAGACCTGCTGGATATGCGTTTGGTACATCCGACTTTGAACGGGGATGTGATTTAACCCAGTATGTTTTATCTGTTAGGAGAGGGAGTCATAGACAAATACCTATGATTAAGATCAATAAAAACTCGAAATCGGCCACTATTTATTTTTCACGATGAACAGTAACACTTTTCATCAGGTGTTTTCGGTATACACATGACGCCATAGATGTCTAAATGACATACAGTTTCAGAAATGGTGCCAAATATCATTCAGTAACATAGCTGATGTTCTCACTGGTTTTCCAAATGTCAGAACAGAACTGATATAGGCCTGGCCATTTCAAAGACGTCATGGCACAATGACCCCACTAACCATTACCATAACATACTTCTAGCCCATGGCTACTATGTCAGTATATATATATATATATATATATATATATATATATATATATATGAAAGGATGCCTCTAGTTATGACTAAGGCTATCCTTTCTGATGTGGACCCGAAGTAGGGGCCACGGAAGGAAAACACGGAACACGGGTTAGAGGTAAGAAAGATATATTAAACAGAAAAGTTACAAAGAATAGTGTAAGAGTAAGCAGAGCTTACTATCCAGTAGTGTCCGATATTGGTATCGTACGCGGCTGCGCATTACTGGTGCTACGATATTTAACAACCCACCACACGGGTCGAATATGGCACAAGGCCGGTTTAACGTGGGCTTACCGAGCCCGTAGGCTCGGCCAAAAATATGCCCATTTACAACCTGTATATACGAGTTTAGGGACTGTCTACCTCCCCGGACGAAACCCTGCCCTGCGGCAAAGCCTCGTATGGTGTTCCTCTCTGCCAAACAGAGAGTTCGACAGCAGAGCACCATTACTGGTGCCACTCCCATGATACTACCATTCACATAATAATATAGTACTGGGAGAGTCCATGATGTAGGAAAGTATCGGTTTCGCAACACTTTCATAGGAATTAATGCTGTGAAGGTTTCTTTTTGCTTTGTTTATGTAATCTAAGAATTGATCACTTTACTAAGTAGGTCTTTTTCTTTTTTCTTAATGCTGTTCGTGTTAGTGATTTTTATTTTTATTTATATATATATATCGAGAGAGAGAGAATGAGAGAGAGAGGGAGAAATGTAAATTGGATACAAATATTTTTGTATATTTTATATTAACATGTGGGAGCGTTTAGAAATTATACTTCCCATGTGGCACCGTTTTAAAAAGTTTTTTGTCATTCAGTTTTTATATATAATACAAAGAGCATACATGGATATTTAATCTCACTGTATATATATATATATATATATAGAGAGAGAGAGAGAGAGAGAGAGAGAGATATGTGTGTGTGTGTGTATGTGTGTATGTATGATAAAATATAGTTTTAAGGTATGCTATATGGGTTAAATTTCTCAATGTCAGAGATCGAGTGTATGTAAATATAAAAGTAGATATTGAAGACAACACCCAGAGGCGACAATCTGTTTCATGCTTGAATGCAGTAGTTAGGCCATTTACATTGAGGTGTGAAAGCACAACGAATTTTGGAAGAAGTCACAAATTATGCTCTCACATGATTATGGCCTGATGATTCCGTTCAAGCATGAAACAGACTGTCGCCTCTGGGTTGTTGACTTCAATGTCCACTTTTATAAGGAGCGAGTGCAAAGTGGGAAAAAAAACAAAGGAAAAGACAATGGATTCGACACCATACACGGACGCACACGCAAGACGGGCGCAAACAATACGGAAAAAATTTCACCAATGATAAGTGCATAACAAAGAAAACTCGAGAAATATAAGCAGTCAATTGCTGATACCTCCTGAAGAGTGGGCGTACAGGTCCGTCTACTAAACTCTGGAGTCAGGATGCTGAAGGTAACATCAGTCAGCTAAGAGAGAAACTTTTACTTATATTAACGGCATGTTTCTTCAAATATCTGGCATTTTAGAACTTCTGCAGGCCCCAGAAATCCCATATTGATTTTTCATTAATCCATTTGGGCCAACTTGAAGTATTTTTTTTTTAATTCTATTATTACTATAGCCATTAAATTCTAGTCTTTTTAATAGATGCATTTGCCAATGTTTTGTGATTTATCACTCCTCACCTTGACAAAATTGATTCTGATATATATTTTGTCTGGAACCTTCTATAGATGAGATATTGCACTTATACACTAATGATTCAGTGCGATTATTAAGAGGGCTGTTTTGAGGATTTCTACAGTTACATAATTTTTCTTTATCTTCATTTCTTTTTATTATACTCTCTATATTTTTTTGATTTTGGTCTAAGTGTTTACTCAGGATATTAGCATTATGTTTCTTAATCATTTCCAAGTTTGCAGTACAAGTGTAACTTAATTTAACTGCAATAATAAGAGATTTCGTGTTTTTTTTCCAGATGTTCTTCGATTAACCATACGTCTTTATCCTAGATGATCACTGTGAAAATCCTATTGATTTGTCTCGTCTGTTCGACATAAGAAATGACCTGGGAACTTCACTAAGAATATTGCCTTACATGGGGTGAAATGGTTAAAAGACAAATCCAACTGCGTTTACATTGTTTTTTTAGACATTTACATTCAAATCAAATGACTGTAGCAGATTTCTTCTGTATTCCCGCCACATTTACATTCTTTACACTCGGACAATTGTCCATGTCGTTGTTGCTATTTATCATAACCTTTCGCCTTCGGTCTTCATCACGTGCTTATCGATGCAGGTAACCTTTAGAGAATTTCGAACTGGACCCATTATTTAATCGACGGGAGTAGACTGTTCTTGTTGCGCTGTCCATGTCCACAGCCTAGCATACACCACTTCTGTATTCATAAGAAGAGGAATATTGAAATAATATATATATATATATATATATATATATATATATATATATATATATATATATATATATTATTATTATTATTATTATTATTATTATTATTATTATTATTATATACATGAGTCTGTGTTCACAGGCTCATGATTCCGTTATCGGCGAGTATTTATTGAATTCTGTTGCTTGTAGGATAGACTATTCTCCTGAGTTATTCTCTGTCTTTCACAGAGCACGGACCAGATTCCATTTAGACATCTTGGAGTCTGTTGTTATTAATATACAACGTCCTGCTCTGTATAGGCAGAGAGAATTAAAATACAAATTTGCCTTGTTGGAGCCGTTCGCCAATCCAACGCCTAAATGGTGTTTTTTTTTTTGTTTTTTTTTTGTTCCCTGCCCTAGTTTTGGTATATTTTAACACCAGCTTTTGAAAATATTTTTTCTTTTCAAACCACTTAGTTTTACTTGCCGACAATATTATTTTTTCTCTGAAGATGTGTTGGCCGAAACGTCCCTAAAATTTTAATCGCCGTGATACTTTTGCAAATTTTTTTATGATTAAAATATTATCCCTTTCTTAAAGATCATATATATATATATATATATATATATATATATATATATATATATATATATATATATATATATATATATATATATATAATAATTTCACCCCAACCCAGGCAACAGAGCCACTAGCACATAAGATTTAGTGAGTGTGAAAGAATATGACAAAAAGAAAATACAATTGTTTCTTGGGTATATTAGTTTGAAGCTGCTACTTGGCATTTTAATGAATATGTACAGCGAGAACGAACCAAAAATAATACGAATTTTAGCCACTGCCTTTTGCGAGCAGCTTAGATTGAAAGTAGGCAAAAGACAGCTTTAAAGATGATGGTGGAAACTAGGAGTTAATGTAACTATCATTTTATGGTTAAGTTTATTGAACCTTTTAGTTGCACATCGAACAATAATTAAAATGGCTTCATTGGAATGAAAACTCTCGATCTAGAAACAGACAACCCTTCATCACCCTGGTGCTACTGTATCACAAATTAGGAACAAAAACTACATCACTTGAAGACTTGCAACAAAAATTAAAAGTGGCTAGCACATTTAACTAGAAGGGAAACAACGCAATGAATATGTTGACTTTCCACACTTCATCGTTATTAAGGGGCAAGAACAATAAAAGAACAGAATTTGAGAGAACAGAACATAATGATTAACATTCCATTTAATTTTTTGAAGATTAAACAACTGGATAGCAAAAAGACGCAAGAGTTCCACAAGCGAGAAGTGCCAGAAAATAAACTGTCAACATTACTAGATTGGCGGCAAAGTCTCATCAATTTCCAGTTAAAATGGTTAGATTTAACCGTAATTTCTAACTTACGGTTACATCTATCCATTTCGACTGGACATTGATTAAACCATGCCGCCAATCTAGTAATGCGCTTAACTTCACTGAATTTAGTTACCATAGAGGAAATTTCATCAAAACAATTACCATAAAAGTATTTATAGAAAAAGCATAGAGAATTTACATTACGTCGATGAGAAATGACTGATGTCAAGATGCCAGATCAGGACCAATACCATTGCAAATTGTTCTTTGGATTTTATCAAGGCCCTCTAAATATATAGTAGAAGCACCAGACAATTTATGGCAGCACTATTCTAAGCATGGATTAATGGTAGATTTGTAGATGTCCAAAATAGTTTCTAACGACAAAAACTGTCTAGAACGACACTGTGAACCAACCTTCCTAGCAGCAGACCTATCAATCGATTTGACATAATCTCTCCGCTAGATGTCAGTGCAAAATGTTAGCATGAGAAAGTACAACGAATCACTCTCTTGGAGCCTACCATTAGCCAAGCTGGTGGAAGGCAAAAAGGTTTCGCTCGGACAATTAATAGAGATTTTTGTAGGTGTTAATATTAACAAGCCATTCCTTGCTCCTGTTAACAACAGAATATAGGTCATTTTTTTTAGTTCAACTGCCAATTTGATCATATCGAACCGATCGGACTTACTATTAAATGCTTGTGTGATCGTTATAGATACCGAGTTGAGAACTGGTACCATCAAGAATGTCGTTGATGAAAATTGGGAACGACGTAAGTCTAAGGATAGAGCACTGGGGGACGCCTGCATTAAAGCTAAAAGATCTAGAAAAGTGGCTGTTAAAGATATATATATATATATATATATATATATATATATATATATATATATATATATGTGTGTGTGTGTGTGTGTGTGTGTGTGTGTGTGCGTGCGCGCGCGCATGCGCGTGTATATACATATATATATATATATATATATATATATATATATAAATATAAAAGTGGACATGGAAGTCAGCACTTAGAGGCGACAGTCTGTTTCATGCTAGGGCAATCGTCAGGCGACTAGTGCTGTTATTTTTCTCGGCTATTTATATAAGGGTCAGTGGTGCATTATGGGTAGTCTATTTTGGCGGTTACTTTTACCGGAAGTGGCTTATTTGTTTATTTATTTATGTCAAATTGTTTTGCTTGTTTTTTGTTTGTTTTTTTTTATTTTTTTTTTATTTTTATTTTTTATCTTATATATTTATTTATTTATTCTTTTATTTTGATCGGTGTTTTTGGTTAACGTAGTAAAAATTTGTTTATATAGCTTATTGTTGGTAGTCTATAATGGCCGTCATTACCGGAAATCGCTTGTTCGCTTATTTATTTGGGTCAAATTGTTTTGCTTGTTTTTATTTATTTTCATTTTTTATTTTATATATTTGTTTATTTGTCATTGATTAAATCTGTTTGTTGAATTTGTGGTTTTTTCTGACTATTATTTAGGTGGGAACAGTTTTTAATTCATCTATTTAGGTTGGTTATCTTTATTTGTTTTTGTTTTGTTTTGTTTTTTAAACGGCTAGTTTATCGTAATCGGTTGTTAGTTTATTTATATATTTGGATGTGTTTAGATCGATTTATTATACTTGTTGTTATTTATTTGTTACACTATATCTTTTTGGCTTTCGGTTTTTAAGTAACGTAGTATATTATCTTTTATTAATGTTTTTTTTTTTTTTTTTTTTTTTTTTGTTTTTTTGTTTTTTTATTATTATTTTTATTTGTATAACAGTTATAACTTTCATCCGTTCTTTTGTTTTGATTTTATTTCGTATATTCTAACAGGTGTGGTTTTATGATTTGTTTGGAGTAATTTATTTTGCTTATTTTATTGTTGTTTGTTTATATATTTATTTATTTTTCTATTTTAAGTTACGTAGTAAAAATTTGTTTTCATGTCTACATTTTGAGATTAGCTCGGATCTTTTATTTAATAATTTATTTTCATCTGGGAAGGTAATGATAGCTATTTTTTCCTCCAAGCAAAGTTTGCAGGTTTTTGATAGGTTGTTGTAGGCTGATGATTTTTTCCTTATTTTCCAAGATATTTTTGGTGTGGTGTGTGTTTCTGACCCTTATATAAATAGCCGAGAAAAATAACAGCACTAGTCGCCTGACGATTGCCCTAGCATGAAACAGACTGTCGCCTCTAAGTGCTGACTTCCATGTCCACTTTTATATTTACACACGCTCTATCTCTGATATTGAGCACTTTACCCCATAAATATAGCACACTTTAAGACTATATTTCTGCATATATATATATATATATATATATATTTAAAATTTGTGTATTTAGGCAGCAATCCTTCTTTCATGAACATTTTATTAAAAACGGTGCTTTTTATTTAGTTTTTTTATACAATTTCTCATGCGATCTAATATTTTTTTTTCTTTTCGGGTGATAAATTATATAAAAACTGTCCGAACAGTTTTTATATAATTTATCATCCAAAAAAGCAAAAAATTATTAGACCGCATGAGAAATTGTATAAAAAACTAAATAAAAGCACCTTGTCTGTATTTTTTTAATGAAATGTGCATATATATATATATATATATATATATATATATATATATATATATATATATATATATATTAGAGAGAGAGAGAGAGGGCGAGAGAGAGAGGAGAGAGGATAGTAAGAGAGATCAAATATCCACGTTTACTCATTATATTATTTAAAAATTGGATAATAAAAATATTTTGATGTATTTTTATTACGTTGACATGTGAGAGCAAAATTTGTGACTTATTCCAATGTGGTTAAAAGCTTTGATTCGGGAATTGGGTAACATAGTAATTGTGAGTTCTATCCCTGTACAACGTAGAACAGACTAAGATTCATTAGAAACAAGGCGTACAATAACAGCGATAAGAACAAGAGTGGATATCCCTAGACATGGACACACACACACACACACGCATCTCTCTCTCTCTCTCTCTCTCTCTATATATATATATATATATATATATATATATATATATATATATATATATATATATATATAGTAGCCATCGGTTTATTTCGCGAGATAAAAGTAGCCGCGGTTTGTTAAAAATTCAGTCCTTTGTTGGTGAAACTGGAGTTACCTCTCAAGGGCGCAGGCCTGGGCGATGGTACTTGAAGGACGTGCGCTGAGCAGACTACACGACCCCCCCTTTCGGTTGTACCGACAAGATCCAAAGGAATACAGAGCATTCCACTCCGAGTTTTCTGTCTGGGTTTACTTTCATAGCCTTTTCCACGCTTGGATAAGACCGTAATGCAGCGGAGTTTTAAAATCAGTTTTTTTTTCCTTCTCCCACATGGACTGCTTTCCTGGGTAGCGAGCCCCATATACCCAAAATATATAAAAGTGGACTCTGAGGACAACACGGAGTGACGACAGTCTGTTTCATGCTTGACCGCAATTTTCAGGCCTGAAGATTGTACTCAAGCACAAAACAGACTGTCGCCATTCAGTGTTGACATCAGTGTTCCCTTTTATATTTACACACGCTATATCCTTGATATTGAGCACTGTTACTCATAAGTATAGCAAAACTTAAAACTATATTTTTATCACCTCTCTCTCCCCACCTATATATATATATATATATATATATATATATATATATATATATATATATATATATATATATATATTACGGGTGTAACAATAAAATTGCCCAAATCGTGTAACATCAAAATTGTTAGATTAAGCTCTGAACCGTTGTATTTTAGAAATGATTAAAGATATCTTACTGAAATTCTCCGACGTTTTTATAACACTATTGGACTCTTCTTTGACCAATAAGAGTGTATAATTACTCTCCAAGCTTAAAAGAAAAATCGTGATTAAATCGATCATAAACGAAAATGACATATTCATCATTAATTAGTCACAGCTAAGGATCGGATACCCATGAAGTATTGAAATAAAGTTAAAAAATATGTATATTATTTTCCAACTTATTCAAGATGATCTTCGCTCTTTCTAACCTTTCCGTCTTAAAGTAACAAGTTGCTTCATACGTTTGATCAACGATTTAATTTTCAAGTTTCTTTCACTGCTACTTGGACTGTCTCATGTGCCAAACCTCTTATGAATTGAGTTGAATCTTTTCTAGTTAATCACTTTAGCGCTAAGTTGAAATAAATGATGATCCCTCTTCCTCTTGTGACCTCCTGATCCAGTTTTCCTCTCTACTGTTCCCTCTTTTTAAAACTTATTCACCGATCTCTTGATGGTTCTTGAATGGACTTTGAAGATGGAAACCAGAGTATGAATTTTGGCACCATTACTGAAGGCCTGAATGATCTATTTCCCCTCACCATTGCTCAGTTGGGAAGACAGCGGGTCTGACACAAAACGATTTTAACCGGCTCTCTTTTTAGCTGAATAACTCAAAGGATTTTTCAGTGATTCGTACGAAAAATGGAGTCAGAATGGCTAAACGTCTTATTTGAAAACCTGGAAAAAAGCAACTCAATTACTTACTAGTGGTTTTTAGATATTAAACATTTTTCGGGTGGATAATTATGCTATTACACGAGTTGGACAATTTTGTTCACCCAGGCGATGGTAAATTACTATTTACCATCACCTGAGGAGGCACAATTTGAGTCTGAAAAATGAAAGCTATTGTGCAGCTATTTTTAATATGTTTTTGTTTTAATCTCATATAATATATATATATATATATATATATATATATATAGAGAGAGAGAGAGAGAGAGAGAGAGAGAGAGACAGACAGACAGACAGACAGACAGACAGACAGAGTAAGGTTTACTCTGTACAGGTAGAGGATTACGTTAAGAGGCAGTTTATACAGGTAGGAGAAGAAGATAACGGTTAACTCTAAGCTCGAACAGATTAAGCTTGTAGTGATTGGGGAAGCATCCTCTAGGAAGTCGCTTCCACAAAGCAGTGGTTCGCGGGAAGAAGCTGTTCGGGTAGAACTTACTTCTCACCAATGGAATATGGAGGGAATGTGGGTGGTTTCATACAATGTAGATGGTATGGCGGATCCTAGCCGTGAAGGTTACACCTGGCGGAACCAAGGAATGAAGATCGACCGAGCACTTTCCATAAAAGTAGCGATAGAACCGTGAGAGGCTCGCCTGTGTGTGAAAGAGAGAAAGAGAGGTTGGAGAGTAGAAAATAATTCGTTACCCACAAGGCTTCGAAAACGCTTTTGAACTTTATCGAGACTGGAAAGTGAAGACTGGAGAGCTTCTGCCCAAATATGACAACAGTTTAATTTTTAACCTGCTCTAGCGCCTGTAAAGGTTGAGGACAGCGTAAGGAGTCAGGTACTTACTGGAGTGGTACAAAGGTTCGACTATTTTACCTGTCTCTTTAGCAATGGATCGTGTGTACGAGTTCCAATTGAGGCCAGGTGTGAGTTTGAGGCCCAATAGTCTCTCAAGGCACGGTGCCTCCCCGAGGAGACACCCATTCATCGAGACCGGCAGTAGTAATTATGAAATGAAATATATGAAGTGAAACTTGTCGGCCCAACCAAGAAAAGAAATTTTGATTTTTAAACTGTTGGTGTGATTCAGAAACGTGGGTGGGGCTGTGAAATGTTCAACACCCATTCATGTACATCTCGGCGTGGAAATACAATCGGCGAACCATGTTCAAATACTTCGGCCGTTTATGTTCATTTAGGACTGTCAGTGTTGGGGTTTATTATTATCGATTTGTGTTTAAGGACTTGTGGAAATGTTTCAAGCAGAATGATCATTATTTGATTATTTTAAAGATCCGTTTATTGATTGAACGCCTCAGATCGATCAAAATACGTGATTCATTGCCGACAATGAATTATTTATTATAACAAATCGATAATGCGATACTGCTTGGTAAATTTGTTACCAATTTTGAAATTCCAAAGCTTCTAGTATTCAGCTTTATTACTTATTGTGTGTTCATCTATATTTAGTATAAACGGTCGCCCACACACGAACGCTTGCTAATCTGCGCTCACGCACATGGTATCACTCTACAGATAGATAGATAGATAGATAGATAGATAGATAGATAGATAGATAGATAGATAGATAGATAGATAGATAGATAGAAACATGCTACAATAGACTGATATGAACAAATTGAGATAGATAGATAGATAGATAGATATGAAAAGACATAGATAGATAGATAGATAGATAGATAGATAGATAGATAGATAGATAGATAGAAACATGCTACAATAGACTGATATGAACAAATTGAGATAGATAGATATATAGATAGATAGATAGATAGATAGATAGATAGATATGAAAAGACATAGATAGATAGATAGATAGATAGATAGATAGATAGATAGATAGATAGATAGATAGATAGATATGAAAAGACATAGATAGATAGATAGAAACATGCTACAATAGACTGATATGAACAAATTGAGATAGATAGATAGATATATAGATAGATAGATAGATAGATAGATAGATAGATAGATAGATATGAAAAGACATAGATAGATAGATAGATAGATAGATAGATAGATAGATAGATAGATAGATAGATAGATAGATACGAAAAGAGATAGAAACAGACGAAGATAGATTGATATTAGCAAACTGAGAAAGAAAGAAAGAAAGAAAGAAAGAGACGAAGATCTGATGTGAACAAACCTTGTATGTCCATTTTTAGCTGAGATTTTATGATCATTTTTCGTTAATATTCAGGGCCACTTTTTTTTTTAAAGTGGGGAGTAATCCATCTTGCAATGCAACAATCGAAGTAAGACGACGAAAATAAACAAAGCCTATTCGCATTGAACAAAAGACACAAACCTCACTGGAATAAGTTCATTGTGTCGTACCTGGAACTATTAAACAACCACTAAATAAAAATACACTAAAAACGTTCAATAACCACTGAATAAAATGAAAAAAGAAAGGATCACGAATCATTAAAACAGAAAATCTAGACAATAAAGGCCGAAGCAAAGCCGACAGAAAAGGAGAATAGTAAATGATCAGTGGACATGCAATTTAGTTGTTATTCTCGTAAATATGTCAACCACTTGCTGATAGCTGAATAAAAGTTACTTTATTTGATCATTTCACTTCAATCAAGGCGATAATGCCACTAAGACGCAGAAGGTTACAGGGAGTGAATGAGAATGAGAAGATTTTAGTGAGAAGTGAAGAAAAGAACAATAAAGGAACATGCTTCATGCAGACAGAAGTCGGTGATTGACATTGGTTTTAAATTTTTGAAGATTGCGAGTAGCAGGGAAACAAGGAATCTGAAGGGAAATCCACATGCGAGATGTGCGAGTAAAGAAAATATAATAGAACTGACGGTTGTACATAGCAAGTTCAACAGTAAGATGGTGAGACCTAATTGCCGATCTAGTAGCACACTTAAATTAAAAACTCTTGCATTAGAGGCACTAAGAAAAAAGCTCATGAGAACAATTACTATGAAAATATTTGTAGAAAAGAAAGAATGAAGCCACGTTACGTCGGTGAGAAAGTGACTGAAGCCGAGATGCCAGGTCAGGATTGATTATATTACAGATGCTTCTTTGAATTTTGTCAGGAATCTTGAGATATATAGTAGGTGCACTAGGCCAGATATGGCAGCAATATACAATGCGCGGACAAATGGTAGATTTATAGACGTGCATGAGAGATTCTGTTCAAAAGATGTTCACAATGTCGCAGTTAAAAGGGTATAAGCTTGTTCATCGTTTGTTCAGTAACCCGGTCAAATTAATATTTGATTTTCTCTTTACACTATTTAATAATTGCGGATTTTGCAAGCACTGAAACACATTTATGCAAAGGTTCTCTATTCATAGAATAAAGTAAAACCCGAAAAATAATTTAAGTCCATCATAATCATTAGTCCCACGAATGGGTGTGGTTGTAGAATTGCTGCACAGCCGATTGCACCTTACCAATCCCTTCCACATACCATACTTTTTTTAAATTTCACCCCAAGCAAGGTTATAAAGCCACTAAGATGCAAGCGGTTACTGAATGTTAGATAATATGAGATAAAAATACTGTTAAGCAGAGAGAACAATAAAATAACAGAAATTAAGAACACAGAAGGTAACAGTCGACATTGCATTTAAATTTTCGAAGATCAAAGTTAACTGGGAAGCAGGAAGCTGGAAAAGAATTCTACTAGCGAGAAGTGAAATAGAAGAAACTATTACGGTTAGATCTAACCATTTCAACTGTAAAAGAATGAGACCAATTTAGTACCACGCTTAAATTTATAAAGTCTAGGTACTATATAGGAAAGTTCATCATAACAAAAGCATGAAAGTATTTATAGAAAAGATACAGGGCAGCTACATTACGGCGGTGAAAAAGTGACTGAAGCCGAGATGCCGGGTTAAGACAAATAACATTGCAAATTCTATCTGGGTTGAAAGTATTCAATCATGCGGAGCCTGCTTGGACAAGTAGATCTGTCGGATCACCTCCCTCTCCAGGTCAAACTACAGCCAATGTGCTCCAACTTAGAGACTCGACTTGATAGATGTCCGTTGACCTTACAAGAAGTATAATCTACCCTTTGACATGCGTTGTTTATTAATACTGCTGATTTTCTAGCTACCCTCCTCCCAAGAAAAAAAAACTCATAGGTTATCTCGTTTAGCTGCGGATGACCTGACTAGTAGTTGGTTCCATTGTAATATTAGCACCCGGACATAAAATCGGGCAAAACTTTGAAAATCACTGAGAGCATTGTAATGAATCTCTCCTCTTCCAAATATCGAGATTACGTGGCGACTTCAAAGTGAGCTTGTTACTTCAAGTGGATCCTAAAGCAAGATCATTTTAGCCAGTCAGAACTCGTTGCCGAAAAAAGAACTATCAGTTTTTTTCTTTTTTTGCTCTACTGAGCCTGATCTATGATCCTATCTATAGCTATTCCGAACCAAGCAGTCATCAATCTTTTTCTCACCCAAATCAATCACAGATGCCTCCATCAACCGTTTTCAAGATTCCCTCAACCCACAACTACTATACACTTCGTACTGATCTATGTTGAGCTCACGCAATTATCACCTTCGTCTCTACGTGAAATCTATAACAAACACAATTGAAAATATTGCTATAATGACCCAATTTAAATACAAACGGTTCATACTAGCCTCATCATATTTCTAAATAACGACATTAAACATTTGCCTCTTACTTGTTTTACGTCGAATACATTACTACACTTAACTTTTACATTACTGACTTGAAAACTTCGCCATAGATAACGTAGATGCCAACTCCATTACACCACTATTTTCAGATACGTTTCTAACTGCACAGAAACAAACCTCATCAATAAGTATTGTCGATAATAAAACTGACCAAGTTTGAAAAGATGGTGTTTAAATATTTATGATTTGGCTCGGTGTTTTTCGGGTAGAGACTGGCAAATGGTTGAGCATTCACATGAGAAGTATTGATTTCTGTCAAGTCTGGATATCAACCGAACTGATCAATATCATCACATTATATTATGTTGGTTGCCAAGGACAATAAAGGCAGCCCTTTAAAAAACATAACAACTTTCGTTCAGTGGACGACAACGGTAAGCACACCAAAGAGAATAAATGGATGACAGTTTATTTCTTAAAGTAATCACGCAACATTTCAGCAGAAATCCATCGCAAGCTATCAAACTTCAATCACAATATCTAAAAGGTTTTGGTCTTTAAGATCAAATGAAATTCATACTTGACAATTCTGTTCAGTAGATGTACACTTTAGTTTGATATATAAAAAATGACAATATTCAAAATGATTTGGTTTTTAAAAGCAACTGGAATCCATACATGGCAATTCTATTTTGGAGATGCAAATATTTCACATAAAAATTAGAAGTATTCAAACTGATTTGGTCTTTAAGAGCTACTGAAATTCATATCTGACAATTCTATTTATGAGATCAAATTTTTATTTTACCACATAAAAATTAACAGTATAAACAAAGACAATAAAATCAGTATAATGACAAGCATTTATACGCTGATTTTGTAATTCGTGCAATGGGAAAAATAATCTTTCTGAATTATCAAAATTATACTTCACTCTATTAATTTCTATTCAATAAAAAATGTAGGGAAACTTCGGATTTCGATCTCCTAAAATTTAAAAAATATTAACTTGTTTTTAATTTTTTAAAATACCGTAACATTAAATAGCAGCGTAGACTGAGTTCTATATCCTTAGTAGGCAACCAATCAAAGAGAACAAAAACTGAATTTCAAACCGTGTAGAAGGCAGCGAGAAACCACTCCACTATCTTTTCCAAGATGGCATGGCAATTCACAAATCATAAAAGAAAAGGAAACTGTGGAGAGCTGTGTCCAACTACGTCATGAAGAGATATGGCATTTAAAAAAATATGTTTAAACGAAAATTTAACTATGAGTGACCCACTACATGAAGAATCGTTTATTTTCGCTTAATCTTTTCGCTAACGCGGACGCGATAACTCGCCTTAGTAGTCATTAGTTTCATGCCACGGACGAGATAACTCGTTGTAGTAACATCATTAGTTTCATACCATGGACGAGATAACTCGTCCTAGTAAAGTCTTTATTTCGTGCCACAAGAGGAAATAACTCGCCTTGGTAAAGTCATTAGGTTCATGCTACGAGCAAGATAATTCGTCTTAACAATTATTAATAAATTTTTTTTCTTATAAATACTTTCTTTCAGTTAGTTTCTATTTTTCTCAGGACGTCCTTTCTATGGTGTGGAGAAGACAGCGTGGAATAAAAATAAAAACTAATCTCTCAGTGGGAAACGTTTCAACAATCAGTCAGATTAGAGGCCTAGACAAGTTAACTGGTTTTAGCAAGTCGTCAGATTTGTGCTGCGGACGAGCTACCTCTGATTATGATCGTGTGTTCTTCTTTCGCAAGATGGCAGCAGCTCCTTTGCATTTTTAATCTAGTATATATTATTGTGGATGTTTACAAAACTGATTTACCTGTTGCTTAAGCTATTTCAAACTCGTTAAAATTATTAAAATACTGTGACGCACATACACATACACACACACACGCATATATATATATATATAGAGAGAGAGAGAGAGAGACAGACAGACAGACACACAGACACACAGACAGACAGACAGAGAGAAGTGGAGATAATGAAAGGAAGTGAAAAAGATATTCAGCTACGCGTTTCACCTATTTATAGTAGGCGTCATCAGGCCGGAATAAAGTAGCGAAACTCGTAGCTGAATAACTTTTACACTTTATCTCATTATCTCCACCTATAGATAGATAGATAGATAGATAGATAGATAGATAGATAGATAGATAGATAGAAGTGGAAATAATGAGACAAAATGTAGAAGTTGTATATATTCGTGTGTGTGTGTGTGTGTGTGTGTGTGTGTGTGTGTGTGTGTGTTGTGATAATGGCACAAATTAGAAAAGTTATAGCTAAATATATAACCGAATAACATTTCCACTTTGTCTCATTATCGCCAGCCTACTGTATTCACTTTTAACTAAATGAATGAACCAACTTTTCTTTCCCCCATCTATGAGTTAAATAACAGGGTAGACTGAGTTATCTAGCCTTAGGGTGCAACCAGTCTAAGAAAAAGAAAACTCTGAATTCCAAAACTGTGAAGAAGGCAACGGGCCACTTCTCTATCTTTCCCAATGGCAAGAGAGATAAAGAATTTATGCTGATCCATGATCGCCCACGTCATTAAGTGAGATTGCATTTTTAAAAATTGTATATATTGATTTATTTGAAAAAATGAAAACTGTTTCAAACAATGATGACTTTTTGTTTTCATCAGTTTTTATATGCCGTTTACCTTCAGTGCGTCGGCGATCAGGGCTCTCCGCAATTCTTATCTTTTGTATCTCTTACCAATATTTGCCCTTTTCTATCCCTTCCACTACCTGTTCTACCATCCATTTGCACAAACTCGTTATGTAGCTTAATCGCCGTTTTCCTCTGCCCGGCCTGTCTTCAGTATACCCTGTGAATGTCAAATTCTCAACACCCTACTTCCTCATTATGTGTCCCAGAAAGCTGAAAATTTTCATTGCCCCTAATTGTGATCATATGACGTGTGTTAATGTCGTTCATTGCTCTGTGTATATGCAAGCAGAGATATGAAGAAATAGGCATTGATCACTTAAACATTCCATACCCCTTCCCAAATTAATCTATTAATAGAAAACAGCGTTCCTGTTTTCCTTCCGAAGGCAAGTGTACAGATGATCGGGGGCGGAGAGATATGCTGATGACATAAATATTCATACTTGGGATAAAAATGATTTTGAACAAAAAAAAAATCAAATGTCTTTACCAAGTGTTCCAAGTCAAACCTTTTTAAAACAGAAACTATGATCTGAAAATTGGGACTCGAAAATTTCCACTGTCTCTTTCTGATACTAAGTATGAGTCTCCTTTTTGCTTCCATTTTCCTTATGACTTTCTCTTTTCTTATCTATGCGATTCTCAGTATCCTCCCGTAGAACCACCTCTCCGTTACCTCATCTCTATCTGTACGGAAATTATCCAACATTCACTATCATATACGAGTATTGATATCACATAGCAGTTCAGTACTCTTTTCTTTGTTTGTTGCAAAATGTCGCTTCTCCATGACGCCTCGAGATTTCGGTCACACATTTTATGGTATTTTTCAGATATTTAAATTTTCATAATTGCTTGATTTAACATCTCCAATTTATAGCTCGTATATTGGATTGTTCCTATTGTTAATGACTATACGTTCCGTCTTCTCACAGTTGATGGTTAGCCTTTTCTTCCCGATTTCTTTTATTATCTTTTCTAGGATTTCCTGTAGTTTTCTTTTTGTATGTGATAGCATTAAAAACTGTGCATATCTATTCGTGTGGATTAGACCTGCTTTAACGACGCAATGAGGATTTTTCTATTTTCATCAAATTCTTGCGAGAAAAACAACAACCCAGGAGTTAAAACATTAAAAGAGGTTACTTAGCAGTTGACGGGTTAGACATGCACATTCGACATGTAAATTCGAATCTAAACGTAAGACGTGCTTGTTTTCTTTGTCACTTGCGCGTCTTAATTTTGTCCACGGTTTTACTTATGAAACCTAAACTCTAAATGCCAATCCCCAAAAGATCTTTTAAAGAACAATAGTACTGTATTGATTTCTTTCTTCGAACTTCCGACTTCAAAAGTGCACTAAAAGACTATTCACATGGAAAAGGTATGAGAACTTCCCGCACATGATTACAATTACAATCGCTATTTGACTCCGACTAAAAACACTCTTCGTTCAATTCCAAGCTTACAATCTTTGATCTCTTTGTTTCTTTAACATATTAAAACGAATTTCCTTGCTAACAGCACAAAGATTATAATATTGGAATTATTCCATTGATAACAATGCTCATTACTATACAAATGCTTATCACTAAAAGTGAGTTTGACCTTTATCGAGTGCTCAACGTATAGGACCTGTACCAAAAATCGTCACGTCTAAAAATACATTTTTATAAGAACAAAAAATATCTATATAATAAATGCAAATGTCAGTGTGTCACACTTTTTCAACTTTACTCCTACAGGCCGTACCCCAACATATCATACTACTTTGGGATCAGGCCGACTCTATGAGCAAATTAAAAACATTCTGAGCCGAGTCCGGGCCCGCAATCCTGAAATTTTGGATTTCAAATAACTGCGATTGTTTTCAGCGATTTTTTACGTCATTTTTTGCGACGAATTTTTTGTAGGATAACAATTTTTATAACTTGGAAATAAATTTGAGAATAATCGAAATTAATCGCGAAATCCATCGAAAGTGACCCATGAAATAAAAATAATTTTTGTACAGAAAGTAAGGACCTACGTACATCAAATTGTCTTTAAAATAAGTGGCGGCAGAAGAATTATCATTGAACTTTTAAAGGGTAAGCTTAAATATTAATGCAGTACTTAAATGCAGCGATCACTTTTGTTTATTGTTGCCTATCTCATCTACTCCTCCCTACATATTGTGATAAAGAACCAATCAAGAGCCCTCCGCAGGAGCTAGCTTAAATGCTGCCCGATACGGCGGCTTTAAAACTAGTAAATATATAAATAAATAAATTGTTTAATTGTTTGAGTTATTAAAAGAAATTCCATTTCTCTTCATTTCATAAAATCTATATTTGTGTGTCTCATTCTGATATAGTATTTAACATGCCGGTCTTGCAGATCATCAGTGGCGATTACATTCCTCACTGGGTGCTCTGTGTGTCGTGGTGATAAAATCAAACTATATCTATAATAAATAACTATATCAGTCTACCCTTCATGCTTACTAATGTGAAATTTCGAATGTTGAATTTTTATAAGAATTTTATTGACCCAAACGCCTCATCAGGAAATAGCAATCTTCAAACTGGATTCGCAGGACATTAGTGCTGAATGATAAGTTTGTTCCCCACTAAATGCCAAAAGCTTAGTAAATAACTAAATCTATCCGATCAGGTAATTTGTACTTGTACGAGATTAAGTCAACAGTGACTTGCATGATGGTCTTGTGGAGGCTGTTAAGCCGCGTGATGTGGTCACACCATGACATCTTCCGACGCTTAATTGTGGCGAGGAGACATTCATGTTGTCCCACGAGACTTTTGACCTTGCTCCGTACATAGTCGTTGGTTTTGTGCTGCCAGTCAAAAAAGCAGAGGCTCTTTCTCGAGCATTTGTTCTCCAACGTCTAGATCCTTTTTTCTGCTTTAACGAGGATTGTCCAAGTTTCACGCCCGTAGAGGATGATGGATACGAGCAGAAGACAGTGTGACAAGCTTAAAGATATGTTAAGTCGAAAGTGTGGATAATTTTTGACTTATCCTCGTATTATCAAATCAATATATAATTTAAGAGGAAACCAATTCATTTTATTTGGTTACTTTGTTTCAATTATCTCTTTTATTATGTTATTAATTATATCTCTGGAAAATCTCCTCACAGATGAAGAATAGGCTTGCAGCAACAAATATGAAATTCTGCAGAAGGAGGCTGAGAATACCATGAACTGGACAGGTTTTAAGGATAATGAAACCAAAAAGGACGCTTATATTTTTAATTTTGAAGAGAGAGAATGGGAAATTTCTAAAATAATGAGGAAAGAAGGCTTGGGAATTTGACACTCACAAGGCATATTACAAGAGAAGCAGAGGGAAACGGTGAGTAACCTACATAACGAACTGTTATAAATGACGGCAGAAGGATGGTGAAAAGACAAACCTTACTAAGAGCTACAAAGTGTAGGAAACTGTGAAGACCCGTGTCCTGAACTGACATAGCATAGAGAAGAATATATTTAAGATATTTTATGAATGATGATAAGTAAAGGTAAAGATTCTCTA
Source organism: Acanthosepion esculentum (assembly GCA_964036315.1). Classification (NCBI taxonomy): domain Eukaryota; kingdom Metazoa; phylum Mollusca; class Cephalopoda; order Sepiida; family Sepiidae; genus Acanthosepion; species Acanthosepion esculentum. The sequence continues at coordinate 52,853,722 of OZ038477.1, forward strand.
TTACAAAATAAAGATGGCCAAATGAAGAGAAAATCACATATATCTCTTATCAATGGACACATTGAAAACTGTTTGAATCGGTCGTTTTAACGATCATACTTACAAGGTAAAAATGTCCAAAGGGAAATAGTTTGGTCATTGCGTAACGGGGGCTCTGTAGATGCTAAATTCATACATTCTTGTTTAGAAAAATTATATATTAAAAATTTACAGTAGATTATAAATTTTGATGAATTCTTTTAATTTTCAGCCATTTAAAAATATTTTAAGTGTAATCCATGCGAGCAACAAATTTAAAACATTTTAATTTGTTTCAATTTTGGAAAATCTTTCGAAAAAATTAAGTGAATATTTTACATACCATTTCTACAACATAATTTCACAATTAAATAAAATAATTTAATAAATCTATAAAACGTTACCAAATCAATATTTTACTTTTATGGTTGAAATAGTTAAATTTAACCGCCACTTCTACTCCAACAGTTTCTTTTCTCGCGCTTCCCGACTGTGGAACTCCCTTCCGCTTATCAGCTTCCCTGGTAACTACAGTCTTCAAAAATTTAAATACATTACTCGCCATCTCCTTTTGCCTTCATTCCCGTTCATATTTTATGCCTTTTCTCAATCCCCTCTACACCCAATCTTTTCTCTGTCATTCTCTGTAACTCTTTGCGTGCTAGTGATACTCCCGCCTTGATTGGATTGAAATGCTTAAAAACTAATACTTTATTTCACATTTTCAATTACTTTTTTCAAAAGCGCCATTTTATTGAAATTTCACAAGGATATTTTTACATAAAAATATTTGCGCTAATTGTTTTTTGTTTTTTTTACAAAACATCTTTTAATAAAGAAATTCATCGACTCAGTAATTAAATAATTTTTTAATTACATTTCAATAATTAATTGAATTTTTAAAAACATTTCTAGTTATGATAGCAAATATTTTTTAACAAATGGGGAGGATTTCTAAATGGTAATATTTATATATTGAACGCAAATAATTCTTACATCATAATATTCTCCAGTTCTTCATTTTAACAGTATAAACCTTAGGAATGTATATGGATGTTTCTGTCAGTTTCAAGAAATCCGCGATAAAATCTGCCTAATGTCAAAGCTTATTTTTATTTAATATTTAGCGAAGGCATATTTCTTAAAATATTTTTTTTATGCAACAGGATATCATCCTCTTTCCTCACGACACAAGGCTGCAATTATATCCCTCCATTGAACTTTATCTTGTGCGTCTACTCAGGCTTCACCCACAAGCATACAAGTATCTTTGTTCTTTCTGGGTTTGATTCCTATATCTAAAATTTGAACTAGAAAAAATTCCAATTTTTTTTTTTTTTTTGTTGCATGGATCAAGTTATGTGAGGTCGTAAATGCAAACACCCGTAAAACCATACCTATTTTTCAACTCACCGTTCTATTTTGGGGATAGTAAATGTTAATGGGCTATATGTAGAAAAAAAAATAGAAAATAATTAATGCCGAAATTTTATTAACCTATAACACCGAATTTTTTATAAACTTAATTACGAGTGGATCTGTTAAGCCTATAATCAATACCGGAATTTTATAAACATATACCGGATTTTTTTTTTCTAAAATTTTAATTACTGGCGGATTTTTTAAGCCTATAATTCCGAAATTTTATAAAATTATAAAAGCGGATTTTTTTTCTGAACTCTTAATTAAAGCGGATCTTTTAAGCCTATAAATAATGCCGGTTTTTATAAACCTATAGTGTCGGATTTTTAATCTAAACTTATAATTACTAGTGGATTTTCTAAGCCTATAATCAATACCGGAATTTTATATACATATCATACCTGATTTTTTTTCTAAACTTTTAATTCGTAGTGGAATTTTTTAAAGCCTATAATTAATACCAGAATTTTATAAATCTATAATAATGTTTTTTCTTTTAACTTTTAATTACTGGTGGATTTTGTAAGTCCATAACTAATACTGAAATTTTATAAAGCTGTAATCCCCGATTTGTTTTTTCTGAAATTTTAATTTAAAGCAGATCTTTTAAGCCTATAATGAATAACGGATTTTTATTGTTATTTTTATAATCTCTACTGAATTTTAAGTTTAGCATCAATGAATTATTTTTTTTTACTCTTACAACTTCTGTCAATATAGTGATCATCTTTAATGTTACAAAATATCAGAAAATAATGAAATGATTCTAAAATCGATGTTTTATTTCTTCTAATTTACTTTCTCGATTATTTTCTTGAAAAGTAGAAAAGAAAAAATCAAAAGTGACTTTTCAGTTACGCACTATCTTCTGTTTGACCTTTGAATAAATAAACTCACTTTATCTCGCTAAACTTTTCATTTACCTCCATTGTTCATTGCGCATAAAATATTTTAAATGTAAACACCTCAATTTATTTCTAGGACACGTCGAAAGAAAAAAAATTATATACGCCTACCTGAGTTGACTAACAGTATTTCTTTTTATTCTTTTCTAAAAAAAAAAGCATAAACTGGTTGATGCTGCACCCGCAAAAAAGCCATATAAAATGAACACGTGACTAAGCACAATTCATTGTCGATAGAGTTACAAAAGCTCAAAATGTATAGCATACATACACGAAGGAGGTAGACATCGATTCTTGTATCTAAATGTGAATTGAGCTATTCAACCTTCGCAGATACAGATCGCTTGATCGTTACATTAATCACGAATAGCTTTAATTTTCTAGCATTACCTTCCTATATTAAAATTGTTTAAAGAATAAATGTTCACCCAATACAAGGCTCAGGAGCTGCTTGTGGTAGACAGTTATTGAATAAGATTGTAGAATGAACCTAAGAAAAAGATGGAAGAAGCACAGATTATGAAGATATGTAGGAGACATAACGGCTGATACTAGACTGGAAAAAGGTTAATGTTGTAATGATTGGAGATGAATCCTATCAGGAATCTGTTCCATAAAGTAGCTGTTCTCAAAAAGAAGCTTTCTGGGTGGAATTTCCTTCTTACGAATGGAATACAAAGGGAATGAGGATGATTCAACCCTGTATACATGACATGACAAGACTTCGATGTAAAGGTCTGAACCGTTGGAACTAGAACATTTGCCATGGAAATAGCGGCAGGGTAGCGAAAGGCTTGCGATGTTTTGTCTGTGGGAAAGTGGTTGTAGGGAAGAAAATAACTCATCGCCTATAAGGATACGGAGATGTGTGGTTTTTAAGCTTTGTTAAGGTTTGGAAGTTAAATTCGGGCAGCTCCAGCAGAGATATAGCAGCAATACTCCATTTTGTTCTGATCTGGTTCTTGTAAAGGTACAGCATGATGACAGGGGTCATTTAATTTCTAGAGCGGTACAAGAAGCTAATAATTTTTTTCCAGCATATATATCGTTTTATGAAACGATCTTTTACAAAAGATTATTTATAGCATATTCTTTTATTTTAAAGAGTAACTAAAAGAGAAAATAATACTTTTGTTGACTCCAGTTACTTCATTCGATATATGTATACTATTTCTAAAAAAGCATATTTTTTTATTAATCAGACAGATTTTATCACGTAAACGTTATTTTTAGTGGATAATCATATTTAAGTAGACGCTCTGTTTATATATTGAACTGTATATTTATATATATCACAAAAATATGTAGAACTGGAGAGAGGAGTTCGAGAGGGACCCCGAATTGCCATGAGGTGCCAAACTGGCCATGTGCCCAATACAATCGGATATGTCTGTCCAAGGCAGGTCTGCTCAGTCACCAGAAATGACACCAACACTAACTATCTATTGCATATGATGATTTCATATTGGCATGCTTTGAAAGCCTGACCTGCACTAGAGTGTGCAAGTCCAGGTCAGGCTTGACAAGGCATATAAAAAGACACGTTGGAAGTGATGATGTTCAAAGTCAACTTCCACCACCCGGAGATGACTTGATATGCCACATATGTAACAAGAAATACAGATCGATGGCTGTCTTTATGAGCCAGTGTTGTAGGGGGAGTTTAACTGATGGACTGGACATGACAGCCACTATACTATATTTATATATAGCAAGGTCATGCTCCGTATTATTCTCAACCGTCTGAAATCCAAGACTGAAGAACTACTGTCAGGTTTTAAAGCCGGACGAAGAGAGTGGGGCTAATCTTCAACTCTAGGATCCTCATCGAGAAACATCTGGAAAACCAAAGGGACCTGTTCCATAATTTCATTGATTTCAAGAAATGATCAAGTATGGCATGGTGGCCTCTGACACATCTTCAGAGGATTTAACATAGAAGAAAGACTCATATAAGTCATCCAAGCCTTCTATGACCATGCCGCCAGTGCAGTTCTCTTTAGTAAACAAGTGTGAGATTTTCTTCCAGACGACTATCGGCGTTAGGTAAGGATGCCTACTCTCTCCAAAACTCTTCAACCAGTTTCGGGAGAAAATTATGCAGGAAACTCTCCACGACAATAACAATTCTATCTCTATCGGTGGTAGACCTGTCTGCAACCCGTGTTTCGATATTAACCTTTTAGCAAGCAGTAACAGTGAGCTGCAAGATCTGGCCAACAAATTCGTTGAAAAAACCGCCGCATATAGAATCAAACTCAACACAGAGAAATCCAAAGTAATGGTTGATAGCACAAGCAACACTACCAGTGCCAGCGTCACCATGGACAGCGAACCACTGGAGGAAGTGTCCCGCTTTAAAAACTTGCGAACAACCCTGTCAAAAGATGGCACCTGCAGCACAGAAATCCGCACACGGATCTCTACAGCCACAGCAGCGATGGTCAGACTAGAAAGGATATGGAAGAGCAATATCAGCTTGCAGACTAAGTTCAAGCTCTGCAAATCGCTGGTCGTATCCATCCTCCTCTACGGATGTGAGACTTGGGCGCTCCTGGTTGAGGCAGGGCAAAGAATCCAGGCGTTCGAGAACAAATGCTTGAGAATACTCCTCCGCATCTCCTTACTGGAAGCACAAAACCAATGACTATGTAGGGAGCAAAGTCAAAAAGTCTCGTGGTTCTACAGGAATCTTTTCTCATCACTATTAAACGCCGGAAGATGTCATGGTTTGATCACATCATACGGTATAACAGCCACTGCAAGACTGTCACGAAAAGAACCGTTGAGGGCAAATGGAGGCAGCAACGCAAAAGCTGGTTAGACAAAATCAGAGTGTACAGACATGAAAGTACCGGAACTCCTGAAAACCACTGCCAGCAGATCATCCTGGAGGAGGTTTCTTCTGTCCTTACGCCCCCGCTCCACGATTGAAGCTGTCAACGAACTGATGAAGATGATGATGATGATATTTATTTTCGTCTACGGGCCTGAATATTCGAGAAATCTTTAAAAAAATTTAATAAGATTATTTTAATAATATACCGTTTAATAAATCAACGGAGCCTCTACTCAAATATGAGTATCCATTGAAAATAACGTTCAACTGATAAAATATGTATGCATGCATATATGTATATATGTATGTAGGCATGCGGTAGTGTTTCTATTAATCAGAAAGTGAGGGGCCGTGGAGCCAAGATTAACTTGCTGTGTGTGTGCGCTCGCGCGCGTGTGTGTGTATATGTGGAAGGGATGCAAATGTGAGTTCGAGGATTTTTTTTATGCGTATATTTCATCTTGCCGATTTATACTATTTCAGAAATGCTTTTTAAAACTATTGTTATAATACTTTATTAAATGAAAGAAAATCCTACTAAATTAGTCAGTTTTCCTGTATAGTATTGGTAACAGTAGCAATGCCAAGATATTTGTCAAATAATCTCCACAAATTTAATGCAGTTTAATTCTGCATATCGACTATCAAATTCATCAATAAAACATTCTATACAAGGCAGATAAACTTTACGGCTTGGGTACTTTGTGGGATTTTTCTCGGAAATCTAAGATTATAAAATATATTTCCACTATACTTATACATTATAACGTATAAAAATAGTGGGGAGAAATCGAAAAGTCAGACAAAAATCTTGTCACCCGACATTAACCTGAAAACTCGAGTCATGACTTTAATGGCATCAACAAATCGAAACTTTCATATAGATGCCATGCATAGCGCCAAACCCGTTCAGAAATATTTAAACTCTCAGCTGCGAGCAACCTTCAGCTAATGGAGCATTGGCGAAGACAATCCTTCTTCGAAATGACGTCGATTGGCGCTACAGAATCACAAAGAACTCTACTGAATAACAGAAACCACATCACTTGAGGACTTTCAACAGCAAAAGCATCTTAGATATGACATGTAACGCCAAGAGACAATAATGACATAATCAATATGCTTGTATTACACACTACTTCAAAAGTTAGGAAGGAAACTCCCATCAACACTGGAAAGACCGGTAACATCTTATGGACTTGAGAACCTATTTTCCTAAAACAGTGTTTTCAGGAAAAGATTTTATAAATTTCAACTGTCTGTAGTACTGGCTGCTAGGCCAATGTACGCCAAATGTTTCCTTATAAGGAAATGGCTAATATTACTATTACCCAGTAGAATAGACAATTTATATATGTAAATATACATTTTATTTATTATAACCTTAATTTGTCAGTAACATTTGCATTAAAATAGCTTTTTCATAAAATTTAAATTACAACAAATAGGTTAGTATTATTTTTGCACTGACAGATATTTGATCCAATATTGCAAATTTTTGGTTTCCTGCTTCAGTTATAAATGGTGTGGTATATTGTGGCGTGTCGTTAAGGGCAGTTGTAAATAAAGCCGAAACCTTATATATTGAGTACAAATGTGGATTTCACTCCAAGAATATTATTTCTTTTCCTTTTTTTTTCGACACCGAAAATTTGCTGTATCATTGGAGTGAATCAAAACCTTGATAAATTTGTTTTGTAAATCCTACCCATGGTATGATGGTTTACATAAAAAGCTAGTATATAATATCGGAAATAGAGCGTTATTAAAAATATAGGAATAGAAATTAACACTACGTGGTGATTGTCAGTTTCACTCTCACATAGATAGATAGATAGATAGATAGATAGATAGATAGATAGATAGATAGATAGATAGATAGATAGATATGAACAGACTGATAGATAGATAGATAGATAGATAGATAGATAGATAGATAGATATAAACAGACTGGTAGATAGATAGATAGATAGATAGATAGATAGATAGATAGATAGATAGATATGAACAGATAGATAGAAAGATAGATAGATAGATAGATAGATAGATAGATAGATAGATAGATATGAACAGACTGATAGATAGATAGATAGATAGATAGATAGATAGATAGATAGATAGATAGATATTTGAGGGGCTACTTAAAAGTTCAGGAACATTAACCCGAATAATTTATATGTTGTTCATTGATCCGTCGGTGTTTTCCGTCTCTCACCAGACATTTCCATCAGCACTCAAATCCCAGCAACAAAAATATGAAGAACTTTATTTTCTTTCTCATTATTATTATATACTATTAAAATTCCTTAAGGAACATAGGACCGCAAGATATCCTTGCGGTTTCTATAACAAACCATTTTGTTTTAAGTGAGTTGATTGGAGGTTGTTAGCCTAATGCACAACCCCCAACCTGAAGAATGGGGTTTTGAATTCAGAGTTATCCTTCTCCTAGACCAGTTGCCACCCAAGGCTATAGAACCCGGGTAGTCCTGCTATTTTATTGTTGGGGGAGAAGAAGAGGATTCATACATGAATGTAATGGATCCGACTGGAATTCGAACTCGATTTCTCAATCCGAGCTGCTATCCATTACTCCACCGTGCCCCCTTCCATTATTATTACTATCATTTTATTTCATTTGATTTTTTAAATATCATTATTATTATTATTATTATTATTATTATTATTATAGTATGTTAAATTTTCAAAACCTTCGCGTAGCACCTGTCACATAAACATACGCACTCACGCACACACACACACACACACACACACACACACACACACACACACACATATATATATATATATATATATATATATATATATATATATATATATATATATGTGTATAAGATAAAAATATACTTTCAAGATATGCTATAGTGATAGGTAGAAGTGTTCAGTATCAGGGTAGAAACGTATGTAAATATTAAAGTGGACACTGAAGTGAACATCGAGAGGCGATAGTTTGTTTCATGCTTGAACGCAATCTTCAGGCCGTGTGTGTTCTGTGTTGGCTCGACTATTTATATATGCCGGTCAATTAGGCATTATGGGCTGAAGTTTTATGTTTCCGGTTTATCTTATTATCCTAAAAGTTCTTGAGAAGGCAGTAAGGATTATATTGCAAATTATTCGAAAGTTCAATATATATATATATATATATATATATATATATATATATATATATAACATAAATATAAATTGAAGTCAACACTCAGAGGTGACAGGCGGTTTCATGCTAGGCGCAATCACGATTGCGCCTAGCATGAAACCGCCGAATATTTTCTATGAAAATTTTTCGGACATTCAGGCCAGTAAAAGTTATTTAATACTGTTTATTATAAACAGAGCATTTACTTAAATACTTATATCTATCAAAAGAATGTTAAACATAAAAATGTCTTTAAATAATTGTCGGAATTTGTCCATTTCATAAAGTGTGACGTCATTTGTTTACATTTGATACGCCATGAGCAGTTATGAATGTACGTGATAGTTTCATGGAAGATTGAAGTTTATAAGCAGTAAATTCGACATTGCCAACCGAACGATCCTCAGTGGCCGAAACGGTTAAGGCACGTCAGGCTATATGACGGTTCCGTATAGGATACAGGTTCGAATCCTGTCGAGGACGAATATTTTCTATGAAAATTTTTCGGACATTCATGCCGGTAAATGTTATTTAATACTGTTTATTATAAACAGAGCATTTACTTAAATACTTGTATCTATAAAAACAATGTTAAACATAATAATGTCTTTAAATAATTGTCGGACTTTGTCCATTATTATTATTTTTTTTTTTTTTTATATATATATATATATATATATATATATATATATATATATATATATATATATATATATATATATATATATATATATATATATATATATATAATAAAATATTGTTTTATGGCATGCTATATTTATGTATTAAAGTGTTCAATTTAAGGGATAGATCGCACTTAAGTATAAAATATAAAGGTCGACATTGATGTCAACATCCGGCAGTGGCAGACTGTTTCATGCTTATACATAAACGTCAGGCCTTAAACCATGTGTTTTCCTGGATTATTTCTATATACTGGTGTTATAACCCGTACCTATGGGCATGTCCCAATCCCCATAAATACCAGCTAAAATTTGCAAATCATTAATTGATAACTACAAGAAGAAGTTGGTCGCTGTAGTAGTGAATATTGGCTATTCTACAAAGTATTAAATGAAGATTTTATATTTTTTTGTATTGTACGAATACTTTTCCTCCCCACTGTAGGTAATATTTCCATGAGTTCCCCGACATTTATTGTGAGAGAAATAGACAACGTTTTAACATAAAATTCTGTGAAATTTATAGGCTAGAAACTAGTGTACAAAAAATAAATTTTGAAATAAGATTCTATTTATGCAGGAGTGTCTCATGATATTAAATGTTGTCAAAGGAATTCTGTTGTCTATTTCAGATAGAAATCGTAAAGCCCGCTTACAGCATAGGCATATTAGCTTTCTAGATACAAGTGCATTCTCATACAGTGTTAAATAGAATTAAAGCTGAAATTTACTAAGAACCTTATCATCTTATTCCAGGTATATTTAATCAGTTACGCAAACACTAGACTTCAACCTGCCCATTTATTCGGTTTCGCAATAACAAATATTTGGTTTAATTCAATCATTCCTAACAAATTGTGTAATGAAGGTCGTCTTGAACGGGCACGCTTCCAAATCATTTCATACTAATGCGGGATCCCCCAGAGCTCTCGTCTTGGACCTACACTGTTTCTGATCATCATCAACGACCTCTCCGATGCCATCATTTCCCAATTAGATATTTATGCAGATGCAACAACTATTTAGTAGAAAGTTTGACAGATCCGACAAAGTAAGCCTGAAAACTGATCTCGAAAAGACCTCCAGTGAGGCAAGAAATGGCTTGTAAATTTTTACGCCCCCAAAACACAACTATTTTCATTTAATAACCACAGAGAACCTTTTCTGTCTGCTATTAGCATGGCTGATGATTGACCCCAGGAAAACAATTCTCTAGGCCTTCTTGGTGTCACATTTTCCACTTACATGAAGTGTAGCGACTATATCGAATTATTTGCTACGTCTGCTGCTAGGAAAGTTGGTTCACTATGCCGTGCCAGAAGATTTTTCTCGTCAGCGTTCATCTTGCACATTTATAAATCTACCATTCGTCTGTGCATTGAAGACTGCTGTCATATTTGGTCTGGTGTTCCTGCAGTATATCTCGAGATTCTTGGCAAAACCCAAAGAAGGTTCTTTAATGTAATCGATCTTGACTTAGTATCGCGTATTCAGTCACTTACTCACCGACGTAGCGTGGCTTCCCTCTGTCTTTTCTACAAATATTTTAATGGCAACTGTTCTGTTGAGCTTCTCCCCTAGTGCCCCGACTACATGAATTTAAGTTTGCTACTAGATTGGTAACTAGGTCTCCTAATTTTACTGTTGAACTAGCTAGATGCAACTGTCAGTTCTATTATAACAGTTTATTTTCTTGTACTTCTCACCTGTAGAACTCCCTTCCTATTTCTTGTTTCCTTGCCACCTACAGTCTTCAAAAATGTGAATGCAACGTCAGTCGCCATCTTCTGTCTTCCTGAACCCTTTCCATTATTGTCCTTTCTTCACTTCTCCTCGCTAAACCCTTCTCATTCCCTTTCACTCCATGTAACCTCCTGCGCCCTAGTAGCCTTATAGCCTTACTTGGGGCAAAATGATAAAAAACTACAAGTTCTACTTACCAGTCTTCTAAATACTCTGTGTTCTTTTTTTAGCTTTGTGTTAAACAAAATTCAAAATAGGATTTAGTAAGGTTTTGATTATACGTGACACAATTATGTTACCATCGATTTATGGAAACCGGCTATATTATATTTACTTATTTAGTTAAGAACGTATAATATTCATTTTAAAACTGAAAATATAAATGTATTACTTACACTCTACTCCAGTTCTCCGGTAGTAGGGATGGGTGGTTATTTCATATTTAATGAGATCGGGATGAATTTCAATGGAACCAGTAAATAAACTAATCGATTTGTTAAAGAACAATAATATATACATTTCGAAGTGGCTTCTCAATAACAGATCATCTACAAGCAATAGATTAAGTGATCGGAACAAAACAGATTGTAACAAAACACTCTGGTTAGGTTTTGGATGAAAAGACATTGGACTCAGTAGAATATCCGACAGGATTTTTACTCACTACGAAGGCACGGCATTCATTAAAACTTTACGAAAAATGTTATTTTATATTCTCGCTATGCAGACGAACATAAAATAAGGAGATTGATCTTCATATAAACTATTCACAATAGACAAAAACATATATAATCAGGAAGGAAATTATGGAAATTTTCAAAGAAATAGGATTCGAAGTTTACAATACACACAAAGCAATCAATCGCTCAAACATAGTGATAAAAGGCCACAAAACAGAATGTGCTTTCTTACTGACATGACAGTTCCTGCAGACTGTACGGTATCTTTGAAGATATTAGAAAAACTATCAAAATACAAAGATCTTGAAGTAGAAATCTAAATAAATGTGGGACATGAAGGCATCAATAATCCCTTAGGTTTGATTAGAAAAGCTTCTGATAGATTACTGAAGGGATCCCTGGTAGTCCTTAGCTTAAAGAAATGCAAGAAATTGTTCTCATATGTACAGCTCACACATTACGGAAGGCTTTATCTATGTAAAAACTGTGTGCTATTAGGTTGTTTTATTTTTACTTTTATTTTTAAATGTTCAGTGGAAAATGTCATAATGTGATTTCTGATCTAAGAAAATGAATATACAAATAATAATAATAATAATAATAATAATAATAATAATAATAATAATAATAAATGGCTACAAACTAAACAGAAAGAAAATATTCAATCACCTACTCTACATGGATGATCTCAAACGCTGCCAAAGACGACAATGAGTTGAAGGGTCTCCCCAATACTGTAATATGTTTCAGTGATGACATAGGTTTGGATTTCAGATTAGATAAATGTGCAAAAGTAACATTCAAGAAAGGCAGAATTACAGTAACGCACTCAATAAATTTAGATTTTTGTTACAAAGATTAGGGAACTGGAACAAGAAGAAGTCTATAGGTACCTAGGAATTATCGAAAGAGATGGAATACACATGCCCAAATGAAGGAGAAGGTAAGAAAGGGGTACTACAGACGTGTACGTCTGGTACTGAAAACTGAGCTGAATACAAAAAAACAGAATATCAGCCATAAATACGTTGGCTGTTCCTGTGATGCAATGCAGTTTCCTTAACTGGATCATAGCTGACATTAAGAGGATGGACGCCAATACTAGAAATTTTCTCACCTGCCACTGCATGTATAATCCCAAGGCGGATGTTAATCGCCTGTATGTGCCCAGATCCGAAGGAGGCAGAGGATTAGTTCAACTAGATCTGTCTTACCAAACTACAATTGGCCTTCAAAGTTACCTGGAAACTACAGAAGACTGGATGATGATCTGTGTCAAAGAACATGAAAGAAGTGAGAAACTTTATTCGGTAATAAAGAAAGCCAACAAGTTCAAAATGGAGTTTCAAATAGGTGAAGAAATGCAAGTAAAGTATAATACACTGACTGCAGCTTCAAAAGACTTTTAAAAATCAAAGCCAAATCCAACCGACCAGATGCAGAAACGATGGCAAGATAAACCGTTTCACGGCCATTACTCTACTCATACCAAACAAGCTGATGTAGACAAATCCCGTACCTATCAGTGGTTACGTTGTACAGGGTTAAAAGCTGAAACTGAATGTTTTATTCTTGATTCACGGGACCGATGATTGCTAACTAGAAATTACCAAGCACACATACTGTAAAATTGTGTTTGTCCAAAATGCAGATTCTCTGATAAATATCCAGAAACAATTGACCTTCTTGTATCAGGTTGCACGGTATTGACACCCGCTGACTATGAAACTCGCCATGATAGAGTGGGCCAATATCTACACTGGAAAATCTGCAACTTTTACAGAAATTACCTGCAAGAAATTGGTATGAACACCACCCAGACACGGTTACAGAGACAGGACCTGTAACAATTTTATGGGACTTTACAATACACACGGACAGAACAATCTAAACTAATCACCTATACGTCGTGATTAGAGACCGCAAAGACAAGATGTGCCTTCTTATTGACATGGCAGTCCCTGCAGACTGTAATGTATCTTTGAAGATCTTCAGAAAACTATCAAAATACAAGGACCTTGAAACCGAAATCTCAAAAAAGTGTGGCACATGAGAACATCAACAATTCCAGTTGCAGTTGGAGACCTCGATTTGATTGGGAAAGATTCCAATAGTCTCATTGAAGGGATTCCCGGGAGCCCATAACTTTCTAACCTTAGGTCCCTGGGCGGGACCCGGAAAGAAATGCGCAAACGCCAGATATCAAAGGAAATAAAAATAAAAATAATAATAATAATAATAATAATGTTTCGTTTTGAAAGAATGTGAAAAGACAACTAAATATCTCAATTCTGTCAGAGATTTGGATTTATGTAATATCGTTCCAGGAATTAATTGGAGTTCTGGTAATAGTCCGGAAGAGATTTGGAAAGTGGCTGGAGAAACTAGAAACTGAGGGAGGTTACTTGGAATCATCCAGAAGACGGAATTATTTTAAACAACGTGAATACAAACTACATTGAATAGACTTGCTTTTATTTACTTTCTATTTTAATCCACAAGTTACTATTTGTGTAAATATTCAATGAGTAAAATAATAATAATAATAATAATAATAATAATAATAATAATAATAATAGTAATAATAATAATAATAATAATAATAAATTAACATCACCCAGACCCGGTTACATAGATAGGACCTGTAACAGTTTTATGGAACTTTACAATACATACAGACAGAACACTCAAAGCTAATCGCCCAGAAATCGTGATCAAAGACCGCAATAACAGAATGTGCTTTCTTATTGACATGGCAGTTCCTGCAGATTGTAATGTATCTTTGAAGATCTTCAAAATACAAGGATCTTAAAATGGAAATCTCAAAAACGTGGCACATGAGGTCATCAGTAATTGCAGTTGTAGTTGGAGCCCTCGAATTGATTGGAAAAGGTCCATTGAAGCGATTTTGAAAGAAATACAAAATATTGTACTCACAAGTACATCTCACACATTATGAAGAGCTATATCTATGTAAAATGTGTGTGATGTTTTTTTTTTGGTGGGGAGGGGTTACAAAAATGATCTGTGGAAATGTTATGAAGCTATTTTTGAACTTAGATCTCCAGTTGGAACTCAGAAGGAAATATGTATACAACAGAAATCAAAAGAAATACTACTACTACTACTACTACTACTAATAATAATAATAATAATAATAATAATAATAATAATTATTATTATTATTATTATTATTATTATTATTTTATTATTATTATTATTATCGTTATTGTTATTATTATTATTATTGGAATTACAACGAGAATTTCGTGTTTTTCAAAGCTCCTGAAAATTTAACGTTTTTTAAAAACGTAAATATGAAATGTTGTTATTTTTAATACTATGTTAACTTAAATATGAATTTTTCTTCTTATTATTATTTTCATTTAATTTTTATGTTTCTCTTTTAATGATCCTAATTGATTAATCAATTAGTTTTTTTTTTCTTTATTATTCATATATTTCTTAGAAAAACTACGATACTAGTTGTAGATAACGTTAATATTTTTGACAAGTTCAGTGAATAAATAACTGAATATACAGATGGACAAAAAAATGAATGAACGAATTAATAAAGTTTGTATTTATATATAAGTTTAGGCAAACAATAAGTTATCAATAATCTTATATTTTTCAAAATATATTTCGATAAATAATATCACTGGTTTCTTTAAATTAATCAATTAGTAAAATATTATTTATTTTTTCAATTTGCAAAGATGTTTCACTTTATCTTATTATCTTAAAAAAATAGCAAACGTTATTTTTTTACATCAGTGATACGTTATCCTTCGTATAAATTCTAAACTTTAATAACCGAATATTAATCTTTTTTCTTTTTCCATTAAATATTTTGACAATTAATTTTGTTAAAAGGACTAGTGATGGTAGCAACAACAATACTATTTTTTAATTAATTAACAACTGATCTCATTAACAGGAGCAGAAGCAGCAACAGTTAAAAAATAACCATCTCTTTTTTTTTCATAATTATAAATATATAATGTATTATTTAAGCATAATTCTCTAGTATAATAATGTTTTGTTTCTTTGAAAAGCTTCTTGTTCCAATGTTTTTCCGTTTTTCTTTTTGAATTCCAATCGCATCTCTGTCTCTTGGCAACCCATCTAGGAGAAGGAAAACTCCGAACAACAACCCGTAACTCAAGGTGTTAATCGTGCCGAGGAGTGAATGGCTGCTGCGTTATTAGGTCACGAACGATCCCCTACAGGCTTCGGAACCCTCTCTGTAAAAGACCGTTACCCAATGTACCGGGCAACTTTAGGTGGGCTTTTGGACCCGTACATCACTCATGGGAATAATATAAGGACTAAAAGTCAAACCAAAAAGTCCAGTATGGCTCTTCCAGTGGATGAACAAGGAGCCCGTCCTTTGAGGTCGAAAAATCTGCCATAGCAACAAAATTCTACACAAATAATGAATCTTCAGGTCTCCACAAGCGAGAGAATCCCTTTTATAGCCCTGTGATTTCTCTATATCCACAAACATTCATTTAAAGAAAGAAAAGGTAAAATTGTCTCGTGAGTACAAATTCGTTATGACTGCATTCTATGAAGCGTTGCACAAACTTCAGAAAAACATCAATCGCCAAATATATGGCATTTGGCGAGAAAAGGTTGGACAGTAATTAGAAAGTACATTGAGGAAAATAAACTAGACAAGGTGCATCATGAGAAATAAAAGATTGACAGACGCCGAAATTAAAGAAATAAAAAGAGCTGCAACCAAAATAGGTGAATCGACAGAACGTGAAAGGGAACCAGAAATTAACATAAAAAGTACTAACATCGCACAAACCACAGCTCATAATTAAGTGACCTGAGATACCCACCAATCAGTGTGGAGATAATACTGAAAGTTTAGAAGAGTTGGAAAGTCGTGATCTTAGTCGCTCACAAGCCTGCAATAAAACGAGTCCAAAATATTGAACCGAATTATTTTACGGAAAGCAAGAATAATATACCAAGGCAAAGCAAGGAAGAAATCATGAGGCATATAAGTCAGACACAAGATATTGAAACAGAGGGACGAGACAAACTCTGCATGGCCAATATTCAGAACGTGCTAATAAAGCCGATGTTGATAAAGTTAACACTCATCGATGGTTACGAGCATCTGGATTAAGGCCTGAAACGGAAGCCTTTATTCTTGCAGTGCAAGACCAGAATTTTTCATTAAGAACCTTTAGTCAAATATCATACATAATAGTGTGGATCCAAAATGCAACTTCTGTCACAAATATCAGGAAACCATTTAATCTCGTGATGTTCTGTACTACCGCCAAATGAATATAAAAATCGTCACGATAAAGTGGGGCAACATTTACACTCGACAATGTGCAAACACTTTGAAAAAAATGTTAACAAACTCTGGTATGAACATAACCCAGCACCGGTTACAGAAATAGAAGATATCACAATTCTATGGGATTAAACTATCTTTACTGTCAAGAAGATTGAAGCAAATACGCCGGACATAATTGTCAAAAACCGAAAAGAAAAATTTTGCCTACTAATTGATATGGTTTGCCCAGGGGACTCTAACAAGCAGCCAAGGAATTTGAAAACCTATCGAAGTATAAAGATCTGGAAATCGAAATAGAAAAAATGTAGAAATTGTACCAGTCATAGTAAGTGAGCTTGGAATGATAAAAAAGGAACACAACAACCCATTGAAAAATCCCTGCTTACGAGAAATACAAAAAATTGTCTTGATAAGTACAGCCCACACACTAAGAAGAACTTTGTCCATGTAACGCTAGTGATGCTATGGGAGTTGGAAAAACAAATTATAAAATGTAGGCATAACCACACACCACTACATGCTTTAGGTCTACCCGCAGATAATAATAATAATAATAATAATGATAATAATAATAATAATAATAATAATAATAATAATAATAATAATAATAATAATAAAGGAATGGACAATTTTACTAACAGTGTCCCAGTTAACATCAACATACATGTTGCCCAGAAGATCGCCTAAACATCTACTATTTAAACCACTCTTATTCGGCGTTGCTGGACTGGGCTCCTCCTCCTCCTCCTCCTAAGTAGTGCGACCCCCCTGAGGACAATAAGGCAACTGACTCGCCACTTAGGTGTAGCTGATGTGGTTTCTGTAACACGTCGGTTGTCAATCTCTTAGACTTGTTGCCAAGCATTGGAAAGCCTAGTCCACTAAGAAAAGAAAGCACTTGGCTATATTTGAAAGCTTAGCCCGACAAAAGCCTACTAAATTCTAAACTGGGTTTATTTTCAGGAGTATCTCAAGTTACTAGAGCTTATTTTTTAAAAACATTGAGATTTTAAAGTAGTCCTATGATAATGTATTGCAGAAGGAATCAAGTACTTTCTGGAGCGATCATTTTTACCAGAATCTTTAGCAAGGCATTGTATATATGAGTGTCACTTGAGGTCTTGAGTGAACTTGAATCCCAATAGATGTTCAAAGCAAGGATCCCATTGAGAGTGTAACTGTTCATCATACCTGGGAAAACTTAAGGTCTAATCGGTGATAAGGAAAACATACGAACTTGTCTTGTTCTTCCTTCATTTTTTGGGGGGGATAATAATTTCACCCCAAGCAAGGCGGGAATGCCACTAGCACGCAGGGAGTTACAGAAAGTGAAGTTGAGAGAAAAGACTGGATAGAGGGGGGACTGAGGAAAGGATCAAAGCTGAACGGGGTTCAAGAAGATAGAAGTTCGCGATTGACGTTGCATTTAAATTTTTGAAGATTGCATTTATCAGGGAAGCAAGAAAACGGAAGGGAGTTCTACAGGCGAGAAAAGAAACTGTTGGAGTACAAGTGACGGTTTCATTTAACTAATTCAACACTAAAGTGGTGGAACTTAGATGTCAGAGCAATAACCATAAAAATATTTGTAGAAAAAGATAGAGTGAAGCCACGTTACGTCAAGTGACTGAAGTTGAGATGCCAAGTTAGGATCGATTATATTGCAGATCCTTCCTTGTTTTTTTTTTCAAGAACCTTCATATGAGTAGCAGGAGCACCAGACCAGGCATGGCAACATTATTCAATGCACAGACGAATGGTAGACTTATAATTGTGCAAGACGGACTTTGACAAGAAAAACTCTCTGGCACGACACATTGGCCCAACTTTCCTTGCAGTAGATGCAGCTATTGATTCGATGTAATCGTTCCACCTCAAATCAGCTGAAAACGTGATACCAAGAAGGTGCACTGTGTTGTTTTCCATGAGTTTAGCAACAGTTATGTTGATGGCGAATAGGAAAGTTTCTCTATGGTGATTAAATGAGAGCAGTTTTGTTTTGGAGGCATTAACATTTACGAGTCATTTCCTACCCCAGTTAACCACAGATTGGCGGTCCTTTTCAAGAGCAACGGCCAGGTTAACTTTGTCAGCTCTGACGGATTTGCTATTGAGACAGGAGTAAATGGCAGTGTCATTAGCATAAATGCCTACTTGGGAACTGATGACATCAGGAAGATCATTGATGAAGATCAGAAACAGCGTAGGACCCAGGATAGAGCCATGGGGGACATCCGCGTTCGTGTGAAAGGATATGGAAGCGACACCGTTCAAAACTACCCTCATTTCACGATTTGATAGGAACGATTGAATTAAATCAAACAATCATCCAGTCATACTGTAGCCCTGGAGCTTATGTAGATGACCAACTTGCCAAACCCTGTCAAACGCCTTCGAGATATCTTGAGGCACAGCTCGAGCTTCGCCGTCATTATCAATAGCTTGATATACATATTCAACGATGGCCTTTAGTACATCAGCAGTAGAACTGGCAAAACGGAAGCCGTATTGTTTGTCAGAGAGTATGTCGTAAGAGACAAGATGCTTAATCACTCCAGCATTGATTAAACCCTCGAGTGCTTTTTCGAAAAGCAGCGAGAGACTAATAGAGTGATCGATAGAGAGGTCAGAAGAACGGGAACTACAGAGGAGGACTTCCAACAAGCAGGAAAATATGAAACAGCGAGGCAATAGATGTAGAGTTTAGAGACTCTAGTTTACCAATAATGTCCGATAGCTGCGATGGGGTTATGTGCAAATCACTCAGTAGAGCCTCTGTTCTATGTGGGAAGCAAATGAACCAAGTGTTGAGTTGGAAGATAATTTCCAAGCAAAGCATTCAACCTTATATGCTCTAGATGTCAGGACTTCGAATTGATTGAATAGAGGAATGATTGATAAACTGGTGTTATTCAGCACACAGAGCCGCCAATAACCTCTAGAACGAAACTTGTGATATGCTATACGTTGATTCATTCTATCAGCAAACAGTAACTTTGCTTTTTTGAGGACACGCTTTCACTTGTTACGAGCAGAGACAATACGTCTTTTGCAATCAGACGTGTAGCGCTGGTATAGTCGAAAGAAATGATTCCTGTGGGCTTTAGCGGCTGAGCATGCAGGTGAGAACCAAGGTATTGGTATTTCCATGCTGAAATGAAAGCATCGATGACGGCTTTCACCCAGGAGGACATCCCAAACGCGCATTTATGAACAGGATGATTAAAAACTACATTCCAAGGGACGTCACGAAAGAAGTCACAGAACGAGTCCCAAATCGCTCGTTGATAATAGAAAGATATTCTGTTCTTGGTTCTTGGTTGGTAAGGGAGAGAAAAGAGATGTTTACAGACACTAGCACATGATCAGAGTTGCCAAGAGGGCAGAGCTATATAGTACGACATGAGTCCGGGATAGAGGTAAAAAACAGATATAGAAGAGAAGCGTGTCCGTCAGAGTTACTGGGTAAACGTATGGGGAATTCCACCACTACAATGTTTGTATTAATAAACAAAAATATGTAAATTCTGACAATTTTTAGTACTATGAAAATCTCTCAAAATCAAAAGCGATTTTTTATGAGGTTACTTAAAGCTAAATGCACTCTAATGAAAACTTTTAACCAAACCAATATTTCTTATGTAAATGTTGATTTCCGTTAAAGATGTGCGAGATTATCATCACATAAAACCATGAATGGAATATTGCTACCATGTGTGTCCTGGAGCTGACCAATCCTCACTTTCCACCCTTGACAGAGTTCAAAACCGTTTATGCACCCTTGTAGTGGATAGCTCATTTTCCACTGTAAAACATTTTTACTAAAGACACAAAGTTGTAAGCCTATTGCTACTTTATAGCTATTTTCATGGAAAATGCTTACTGGTTTATTCTTTAGTTACCCCAGTTCAGTTATTTACAGCTAGCTACAACCAAAATGTCGAATCCTCCTCATTTCCTCCCTATTCCAATTATAATGAGGAAGTTCTACTCATAAGGTTTTTCCCAAGTTCTGCAAAACAGACTCATATGGGGATGCTTCACAGAACACTGAAATCTTAACATTTTTTCAAATCAAGAGTCAATTCTCATAATCTTCCCGCCCCACCACATCATTTTATATTCATATTTTAAGAAACAAAACGTAGTAGTCATATTTTGTATTTTGTTGTTTAAATTATTTTCTGCTTTGAAATTATTTTCTTTATTCTTGTTTATGCGTTTTTGTTTTGATTTTTTTTTCAAATTGGAGTTTCCTGTCTAGTTATGTAAAAATCTTTTATTATGTAAAAATCTTCATTTCTTTAGCATTTCTTTCTGAGCAAACCTTTCGGTATCTTAATAATGCACTTGACAGAGTCATAATATATTCATGCATAGAAGATATTAAATTTTTTCCGGCGTCCGATTTTCGCACAGATTTGTTACATTGTTTATGTTCGTCAGACCAGAGATGCTTATGATACCAATAACTGATAACACTATTAATACAGTTGTCACGCTTTCATAATCATAAAAAAACTGACTTAGAGGCAAAATATATACGCATATATGCCATCAATATATATATATATATATATATATATATATAGGGTGTATCAAAAATGATTTTACAAACTGGTGGGATTCCTCAAACAAAGACAAAAGTTCATATAAACATGTGTTCGAAAATCCTTCATTTTTCAGTTATTAAATTTAAAGAAAGTTTTCAATAGATGGCGCTGTGTAGACATGTAGACAACTGACAAGGTACTGGGATTAAACATTTTATTTAATTTTTATTGTAAAAGTTTTTTCTTTCCTAGACACAAAGAGTGTAAAAACTATCCAAAAGTTCTGCATGTCCGATCATTTTCGGCTATACTTTCAACCATTATCAAGGATGATTTTATTTTTACTTTTAACTAAATTTAGGGGTTGTGTTATGTATGTATCTAGAATAGTAGAAATGTTTTATTTTCCAAACACGGTCAGCACATTGTGGCCGTGTTCATAGTTAATCTTATTGAGTGTTGGCTTATTCTTTTTTATTATTAGGGCTTCCATTATTTTTATTTTTAATCTCTTTTTGCATGTGCATGAGATTTTCCGGCTTGTATTTTCTATTAGCATGTTTCGGATGGAGTCTGGTAGGTTTTATGCGTATTTAACTGAGTCCTAATGGAATTATGGTCGGGTAGGTCTAACGTAAGTTGTCTGGATAGGCATGTTGTAGCGTGACCGATCAAACCAAACTCATAAATAATTACATCGGTCACACTACTACATACCTATTCAGACGACTTACGTTAGAGCTACCCCCGACCATAGCTTCATTATGAGTCATTTAATATATATATATATATATATATATATATATATATATATATATATATATATATATATATATATATGTATATAAAAGTGAACATTGAAGTCAGCACTCAGAGGCGACAGGCTGTTTCATGCTAGACGCAATCGTCAGGCTGCGAATACTGGATTTTTCCTCGATTATTTATATACATATGTATTTTTTTAAATAAAGAACATCCATATAAGTTGTTAATACCAACCAATCAATGTAAGATGTCAAAAATACTCACTACCAATACACCATATAAGATGTTAATAATACTAACAGGAGATTAATGCAGAACTATATTAAATCCAAATTAATCTTACAAATAGAAAAATAAGCCATATATGGTGCAACGCAGATCATCTAAAATATAAGAAAAACCATTATCAAATTCCAAAGTTTAATCAAATTGTGAGGTAAAAGGTAGACTATATTTACAATTTACTGTTAATTCGCTCCTATGATTTAATAAGATTTTATCATAAAATCTAATAAATAAATCTTTATTTAACAGTTGCATATTAATTTACCAAATAATTCTAATTTGAATTACTAGTTTTTTAAAGAGGCATCTTAATTATCAGCTACAAAAAACATTATGTAGGAAATCCACAAAGCATATAAAACTTTTGCATTAGGTTAAATTGACTCTCTACACCTCCGCTTTTATTTCTCGGGAAAGTTGACCGTCTGACATGTATACACTTTGCGCAACCATCTGTATCAGTCTTTAATTTCATGTCTGGCTGTTGTTGGAAGATAACTCTGGGTCATGACCCATTTCTAAGAAAAATTTAATTTTTTGATTTTAGCTTAGCTTGAATCGAACGTAGGTCATTTGTTTGGTTGATCAGGGTAAAGCCCTCAAGCCTTATGCCCTTTTTTCGAAAAAAAAAAGGATATATTTTGCTTTTGAAACCAAATTAATCGTTCGCTCGCCAGTAATTTACAATCGCCTGAGGAGACGCATTGGTATGCGTCGAAACAAGACAGCAATTGTGCAGCGATTTTAACATGTTGTTTTAATATACTAAAATAAATAATATTGTTCTACTCTGTATTAAGCTCTCTCTTTAATTAAATGTATGAACGTTGGAATTGTACTCATCTTACCTATACATATATATATATCCATATATATATATATTTAAAGACATTTATATTATGTTTAACGTTCTTTTTATAGATACAAGTATTTAAGCAAATGCTCTGTTTTATAATAAACAGTATTAAATAACATTTACCGGCCTGAATGTCCGAGAAATTTTCATAGAAAATTTTCGCTCTCCGACAGGAATCGAACCTGTATCCTATATGGAACCATCATTTCGCGGGATGTGCCTTAACCGTTCGGCCACAGATGAGCGTCTGGTTAACACAGTCGATTTTACTATCTTTAAACTTAAATCTTCCATGAATCTCTTCTATTCATATCTGCTCTAGCGTATCAAATGTAAACAAATGATTTACAAATGATATATAAATGTCTTTAAATAAATTGTCGGACTATGTCCAATTCTAAAAAATATATATATATATATATATATATATATATATATATATATATGCTGAACTGTAACGCACTTCGTAGCCTAGTCATATAAAGTACGTGGAATCAAATGGTGGTTTCTCCTACAAAGGGCGGCGCAGATTCGATCCCCGCCGGAGAACACACATTTTTATTGAGATTTCCCGAATGCGCAGCCCGATAGACGTAAACCCGATAGTCTGTTTAAAATAAAAATGGTATGTCTATTTCAAATCCACTGTAATAACGCTTGAAGTAATAAAAATGTCGTATTATAAAAGGGCCTTTTCGTGTCTGCGCGTGCAACGCTTTCAATTATCTGGTAAAAGAATTGTCAAGATCTGACGGGAACATTTGGATAGTTAGCGAAATTACTTGCCCGAAAACAAATTCGTCTCTTAAGACATTCCTAGCTCCTTGCGTATTATCCTAAAATATTAAATACCTAATTTAACACTGCCCACTTTCAATGACCAGACTTCATCGGAGCACAATTCTTGCAATAAACGAAGCCATCAAAGCAAGAAGCCAATGAACCATACAAAAAGGTTTAGACAAGAAAATTAAAGATTATAGCATGAGAAAATACTTTATATACACTATGTCAGGTTTTACTATGCAAGTCATTATTTTCACAAAATCACTTCGTAGTTTTATCAGTATATACATTTTTTTAATCATTTCCACTAAGACGTAAGGGGTTACTGAGTGTCAGAGAACTCAAGAGGAAAAACACTATTAAGGAGATAGAACAATAAAAGACTAAGAATTAAGACGAGGATAACGATTGACATTGCATTTACATTTTTGAATATCAAAGTTGACCGGAAAGGAAGAAGCCGGAAGAGATTTCCACAAGCAAGAAGTGCAAGAAAAGAGGGATGTATGTGGCACAAGGCCGAGTTTACCGTGGGTTCTCCGAGCCCTTAGCCTCGGTCAAAAATTCCCGGACGAAGCTGTGCCGAAGGGCAGAGTTTCGTCCGGGTTCCTCTCTGCTCAAGGCAGAGTGTTCGACAGTAACGAACAGTTTGGGGAGCTTGCCAGGAGTGTTACGAGAGCACAAATCTCACGATATTAATATCATTTTTTTTATCCCTACATAAGACGCAAGGGGGTACTGAGTGTTAGAGAATAAAAGAAAAAAAATGCTATTAATGAGATAGAACAATACAAGAACAAGTATTAAAAAGACATACGATAATGACTGACATTGCATTTAAATTTTTCAAGATCAAAGTTAACTAGAAAGTAAGAAGCCGGAAGAGAGTTCAGCAAGCGAGAAGTGAGATAGAAGAAACTGTTAGCATAGAACTTACGGTTGCAACTAGCCATTTCAACTTTAAAATGATGAGAAACCTTGCCGCCAATCTAGTACTGCGCTTAAATTAATAAAATCTAGGTACTACATAGGAAAGTTCATCAGGACAATTACCATGAAAATATTTATAGAAAAGCACAGGGATGCTACATTACGGCGGTGGGAAAGTCACTGAAGCCGAGATGCCAGGTCATGACCAATAATAGCATTGTATATTCTCCTTTGCATTTTAAAAAAATTTAACTTATTGAACTTATATTTATATGATAAAATTAACTTATATTCATATTAGATGAATTTTCAACGTATAATGCCAATCCTTATTTAAAAGTAATGATAATATCGTGTTGGGGGAGTGTCAGATGTTATTATTCTAAGTACAGCATAATTTTTTTGTTTATAAATACAAAGGATGCCTGCTATTGAAGACGCCTGGTAAGTAGTAAAACCGCTGCAAATAATATTATATTCAAAGCAGTAGAAACATTAACAAAATATGAATAATCACTGAAGGTTATAGAATGTCAAGTGACTCCTATTAATATTACTTGCTGCAGTTTTAGTTCTTCCAGATTTCTTCTTTGATTTAATAATGTTTCCTATTCTTCGATCCTTGTGAACTGGCTCTGGAGAACAACAAAGAACTGTACCAAATAACAGAAACCACTCCATTGAGGAATTTCAACAGCAGTAACAGCTAAAATAGATAGCACATTAAACTCTTAGAGAAAATAATGACATAATCAAGATGTTGACATTTTACACTACACCAAATAAAAATATTAGAAGGAAAACCACATCAATCCTGGAAAGTGCGATAACAGCTACTGGACTTGAGAAACCTATTTTCTTGAAAAAATGTTTTAAGAGAAAGATTTTATAAATTCCAACCTATAGCAGTACTGACTGAACGGTCAATGAATGGTAAATGTTTCCTTGTAGGGAAATGGCTAATAATGTAACTGTTGTGGTGGGATCCACCTAATCCGCATAGCGGGGTACCGACTATATAAATATGGTTGGTACCGGAAGACGAGGAGGGAATCACGAGATCCAACTAGAGACTCTGCCCGACTGCGACTTAGTCAACACATTCTCCAGGAACGTCTTCCCAGAAATATACAGAAATACTATATGTAAATATTGTGTACACTTTCTTGTTATAATACATTCTTGTTCTAAGTACATTTTGTGTTGCATTATTATTCCATGCATTAGTCGAGATTCAACAATGAGTCAAGACTCAACAGTAACCATTACCATTAATCCATTGACCACAAGTTTGGGGCTGGGTTATTATGTGAAGGGGCTGACAGTCATCGTATTAATTTGGTATCTTACTTAGCTAGGTGGGCAATATTAGCTTTACTAAGGGGGTTTTGAGGAGCGAGGAACCACTTCTTAATTGCTGGTGTTCCCAGGTTCACCCTGACCCGGAGTGGTAAAACAGTTAATACCCCAAAACGGGGTCAAAACACTATGAAAGTGTAAAAATAGGTTTTAATACCAGCAATAATTGGGGGGGGGGAGATTATACACTTTTGAAGAAAAAATATAGTACCAGCAATAATTTTTTGGAAAAATATTACCAGCAATAAAAATCTTGTCGGCATTAAATAACCCATTGAGATTGATATGCCGTAAAACAAAACAAACAAACCAAACCAACCAAACCAGCTTTACTGAATGTGAAATTTTCGTCTTGCATGCATAGAGGCTTTATATTAAATCTTCTTAATTATGAATTGGGCCACCGCAAAAATTTCAATAACTCACTGATATCATCATCAACTTTGATGGCACCTGTAATTTTATTGCCTATAATACTATCCTCAAACGTTACTCCACCTCCCACTACTGGTTGATTATTATCATGAAGGACTCATCCTCACGCCAGCTATCAGTTCCATCCAATATAGATCTACATTCACCACTGAAAATTACTGTTGCGAAATCAGACTTCATATAGTTCTTCGTCCAACTTACGTGTTACCTGTTGAAATGTTTACTTAAAGGTTATAGATTGCTTTAGCCAATGGTCTTAATATTTTAAACTGTTATCTATTTTCTTGCATATCTCTCTAATTGATTTACCGCGAATTTTCTGCTGGATTAATATCTGGAGATTCAGGTGGAGGGCGTTTCCTTAATTTATTGCCTTTGGAACATTTATTAACAAGGTGAGAAATAGCCAGCTTCTCATAATATGAAGGTATATCGATTTCATGAATACAAGTTTTAGATTAAATCTCCTTGATTGTCTGGATATTGTCATATAATTTTATGACACATATAATTTTATTGCCTACCGTCGTCGCCGAAAATATTACACCACCTTCTACTGGTTGAGTATTTCCATGAAGGATCCAACCTTTAGCAAGATATCACAATCAAGATGTCACAATCAAGATGTCACAATCAAGATATCACAATCAAGATATCACAATCAAAATATCACACTCAAGATGTCACACTCAAGATATCACAATCAAGATGTCACAATCAAAATATCACAATCAAGATGTCATATGATAATCAAGATGTTGACATTCCACACTACTTCAAATAAAATATTACGGCCATCAATACTAGAAAGAGTGATGACAGCGACTGAACTTGAGAAACCTATTTCTCCTGAAAAATTGTTTTAAGGGAAAATTTTATAAATTTCAACCGACAGAAGTACTGGCTGCTCTGTTAATGAATGCTGAATGCTTCATTATGAGGAAACGGTTAATGCTTCCATTACCAATAAAACTACTATTTAGTAAACTTAGTTTACTCTGGTATTAGTCTTCAATTAGGGATTCACTCACTATTGCTCACAGTCACTATGGTAATCATTGTTTCCCGGACTAGATTTATTAACCTTTACTCTTCGGTTATCTGCCTTGTAGATATGTGTGTACGTATATATGTATGTGCTTTTGTGTTCATATGATGGCAAAAATAGATTTGAGAAGAGAGATTACCATAGAATAGAGCCTAGAAATACGTTCTCTCCTTTCATTTAAATATTAATATTTTGAAGCGGATTACGTTATAGGGAAACAGTTTTTCATAATAAAAATTCTATTTCTATTTGACTGTGCGTTGAAGTGAAAAAGAGCAGATCAAAAGGCTGAATATCACATTTTACTTTTATTTTTATGTAGGAAAAAAGAGCAATTTTTCATACTGTTCGCAAAAGAGAACATGCTTCAGAAAACCGCAAAACGGTGCAAAATATTATTTTAAATTGATATATTTTAATACAGTGTCTGGTTCTAGGAAATCAAATAATATATGAAATAAATAATTTTCAAATGACAAATTATAACCAGACTGCAATATTTTGTTTCGTTTCCTTTAGGCTGGCCGGAAATGATATTGAAAATCGTGTTTTCATTCGATTTTTAACTTTTCTCTTAAAGCGAACGTGCTTTCCTTCTGTTTATAGTACGTAACTGTTACATGAAAAATATCTGTCCTCCTATATGGCAGTGAATGCTGGACAACCTCCTAAAAGATTGAAAACAGCGCTTGAAGCAACAGAAATGTGGTTTTACAGAAGAGGACTGAGGATACCACTCAACGAACATGTGAGCAACGACGAAGTTTTAGCAAAAATGGAAACCAAAAAGGAAACTTATACTTTACATCATGAAGAGTGTCATATAGGAATAAAGTGTCGCTGTCGACACTTGGGTTTGAACACGGATCGCCAGAGAGCTAGCACAGTCGACTTCATCTTGAAATAATTATATCAAGCGACGGATAAAGGAAAAAAATATATATGGGAATTAGCGGCGTCTGACTGAATATTGTTCGAAGGCGTTACTATTGTTGTATCTGTGATTTAAAAAGTCTCTCCTACAGACGGGCATTACAAAAAAGAGACTGTTGAAATTTCTAGGGCACATAATGAGAAAAGAGGGCTTGGAAAAACTGATACTCACAGGACCTATTGAAGGCAAAAGGGACAGATGGAAACTACGCATAACAAACTCGGTGAGCTTGAGTAAATGGATGGCAGAACAAGGCTTTGGAGAAACAATAAAAACATTTATTAAGATCTGTGGACATGAAATTGTGGAGAGCCATAATTGCCTGCGGGCTGAAGGGACACGGCAGAAAAAGAAAAATAGGATATTTATGTGTTTCGTGGTTATATAGGCAACGGGCCTACCAATCAAGTGAAGTGTTCTACTTTAGATTTAAAAAAATCAATTCTCTAATGTCTAGTTTCATGGAAAGGTTTTTATGGCGGATTTACAAACCTCCATAAATCATTGCTTTTGAAGAGAATAAGCAAATAAGATGCATCGTTTACAATGGAATACTTTTTATTGTTAATGCTGGAGTAAGCAGTCCAGGCTAAAACCTTCCCAAAATATAACAGACTATTGTTTCACCTAGTCCAGTTGAAATTTCTAGGGCACATAATGAGGAAAGAGGACTTGGAAAATCTGATACTTTTATATGATATAACTCATAAAAAAATCATATCAACAACAATTTCTCTACAGAGACTTTTAGAATTTTGTCTAACTCCTGTTCATTTAAAATTTAATAAATATAATTAGCAAACTATTCAAACGTTCTTGCCGATCTCAATTTTTAATCAGTTTCAGCTTAGAAATAAAATCCTTCTTCTGATACCGCAGTGGCTGGAATTGTCAAGATTTCTGAAAAGTTGGAAGAATTGGAAAATGCAGTAGACATTCAAATATTTTTTTAACTGGTGGCAGAACTGATTTTAGTTACTCCATTTTGTCACAAACCACATCCATTTTTGTCAGACAGTTTTATTATTTTAACTTGTTCTTTTTCCTATGCTAGCGTGGCTTCTGTCAATGCCACTTTCATTTCTTCAGAAAAATTTCTTGTGGTGTCCTTAGTCAGGCCCCGAAAATTTGCAAATGATTGATTTTAGTTGCTCAAATAGTGTTTGCTACCTGATTAAAACATTCTGAATACTTTTGAATCTGACAAAGCTTCGTCCGTAGATTCTTAACTAAATAATTTTCTTTTCTTGTCTAAGTGTTTACTCTAATTCTTGAGTACAGGTTTAGTATTTAGGTATTTGTCAAGTTAACTAGCGTTTAGTCAAAGCCTCATTTTTTTTTCTCTTTTATGCTAACACTTACAAAGCTTCTGGAATAAAGAAAGCCCTATCGCAACATTCATGTTATCACTCAAAAGATATTTACGCACAAAATTCATTTGAAACAGTAAGAAGCACGAGAAAACTAGCACGCAAGGGGTTACAGAAGGTTTGGAGGAAGAGCAGGTAGGAGTGGTAAAGGAGAGGATGTGGAGAAAGATAGTGGATCGATCAAGGCAAGGGGGTTACAGAAGATTTGGAGCGAGACCAGATAGGAATGAAAGGTGAAAGGATGTGGAGAAGGGAAGTGGATAGATCAAGGCAACTGGAGATGTCGATTGACGTTACACTTAAATAGTTGGAGATTATATTTGTCAGGGAAACAGGAATAAGGAAGGGAGTTCCACAGGCGAGATGTGCGAGACATGAAGCTATTGGAGTAGAAGAGACGTCTACATCTAACAGTTTCAACGGTGAAGGGGTGGGAACGGGATGCCAGCCGCGTAGGACGTTTAAATTAGGCCAGAAACGTTTCATCTCTCACCTGACTAATGATTCAGCATCTCCCCATCGTATAATCCAGCAACAATGCCTCTGAGCGGGAAATTGGAGGCTTTGAGGAAGGTGGAAACACCTCTTAATTAATGTTGTTCTCAGGTCCACTCTGCCCCGGAGTGGTAGCACCTATCAGGGTCCCAGCTATGGGCAAGTAGTAAACCCCCAAACAAAAAGAAAACACTATGCAAGTATAAACATACATTTTTATAGTAAAATAACCAATACATATTTATAGCAAAATGATCAGCAAGATATTTTATTGTCGAATTACCAACAATAGATTTTATAGCAAAATCACCAACAATACATTTTATCTGTAGTTGAAGGTATGCAATTGCGTTCAAAGTATTTAGATTTCAGCATTAAATAACCCTTAGAGGTTGATATTCCGCTAAACAAAATCAACAAACCAAACAAACAACATGAAAGCATTGAACACTTTCATGACATTAATTCATATATCTTACAATTTCTTAAAGAAATCAAACAGTATTTCAAAATATAACTTCAACAAAAACTACATCATAAAACATGCATCTCACCTCCCCTAGTAATTATTTCCCACACAAACATGTATATGCACAAAAGCTGAGTCTCATCCACCATGTATTCAGTTGTGAAAGCAGAATAACATAGCATATATTTATTACTTCAAATCTCCCAAGAAAATTATATTTAGGCATTAAATGACCCATAAGGATTTGATATGCCGTTAAACAAACAATATAAAAACAAAAGAATTTTCGTATACGCCTCATCAGACTTTTGGCTAATATATTAATGCTTCATCAAAGTTTCATCCGTAGATTCATAATTTAAATAATTTTCTTTTCTTATCTCAGCGTTTACTCGGGCTCCCAGAATAGCAACTTTATTTCTACCAGGAACTGTAAAGTGGCTCAAAAAATTGATACCGACGTTTTTCTTCTTGTCTGATTAGTTTTATTTGTACTTCATCAAGAGATTTTTTTTCACTTGGTAATCTTTCTTGCAGTTCACAACAACTGAGCGAAGAATGTAAATACATTATTATTAAGTTCTCCTGTTCATCTTCTCTTGTATTAATGTTATTAAAACCAAGTTTCAAATTCACTTGCTGCATTATTATAAAAAAAAACTTGCAGTAGTAACAGATTTTATCACTTGATGTACAATAATACATTAGCCATAGACTGAAATTTCATAATTTGCCAATTTTTATTGGCTTACGGCCACAACACGTTAAATACCGGATCCCGTGCGATCACCAAAGTTAAGCAACGTTGAACCTGGTCAGTACCTGGATGTGTGACCGCTTGGGATTACCAGGTGCTATAAGTTTGGATGTGCAGGTGGTGTAATGGATAATAGCTCGGAATCGTTAATCGGAGACCCGAGTTCCAGTTGGGTTTGTTATAATCATTTACTCGCAAATGCCTTTGAGAAAGGTATGTATCCATCTCTTCTTCCCCATCTATTGGTTAATTAGTAAAATTTGTATTATTCAAACTATTATTATCTCAAAAAAATAAAATTATGTATAAAATATTTAAATTCCGGCATTAAATAATTCATAGAGGTTTATATGCCGTTAAATAACCAACCAATTTTCATTTTCACTGAAACTTTGAAAAAACTAGATCCATTATTGGGGGAAATTCTATTATAATTGTTGGTGACCTTCTTTTTTTAACTAAATACAGTGTAACCCGGATATAAGAGAGTTGTCGGGACAGGAGAAGAAGTCTCTTATATCCGGGTTTCTCTTATATCCGGGTGTTATGATGTTGATTTGGGGTTTGTAGAAACAAACGCCAAATAACACGTAACAATAAAAAGGGCTTTAATAGGTTGGTAAAAAGGTACAGAAATCGCCTGAGTAGTCAATAACTAGCTCAGCCAAAAACTTCTCTGTCGCCCTGTCTCTTTCATGTCAACTGACATGCCACTATTTAAAGTCTTTGTTCACAGACGCAGACAAGTTCATCTTCAAGAGGGGTGGTAGGTTTCCGACACAACACCGGGTTTGGTCTATTATATATACATTAACACAGGCTCTAATTTGGGACCAGATAAAATCTCTCTTATATCCGTGTTTCTCTTATATCCGGGTCTCTTATATCCGGGTTACACTGTATTACCTGACACTCTGATTTGTCGTTTCTGGTCATCTTGCGGTATCTTCAGGGCTGGCGGATTTTGAATTCTCATTCTTATGTGACTCGGTGAGATTAACAGTCACTTGAACAGACGAATTTCCTTGTTTATCAAATTCAATACTTTTAAAATAGACGATCTCACATTCAATAAGTAAATTCCCTTTGATTGTCTTGCAGAATATTTTAAGACTGACTTTTCTTTCTTTTATTTATGTATTTTTTTTTGTGTGTGTCATCTTCTCCACTGTGTTCGGATTCCATTTGCACTTTTACATTTTCTAGGATAGTTTTGCCAAAATATTTGTCAAATTTCCCTTCCTCCTTTTCTGCTTCGACCTTCTTTGACTTAACGCCATCCCTCTTACAGTCACTTAGATATTTTCTGTCGATTTTTTCGTTCATATTTACAAAAACTACAAAATCTTTAAAAAAATGATGTGGCATACATCCTCGAACTGATTAAAAAACACAGTTTACTGTACTTAATACTCGACCCATATATGTCATAAATAATTCAGTAGACATTTTTACTGTCAAAAGTAACAAACTTGACTTGTATCATATAATTTTTTTGGTAGGGAGGGCATGTACCTAATATATCTGTATACGTAGTCCTCGTTTACCTAGATTCATGTATGTAAAACAGAAGTAAGGGATTTTTTTTTTGTATACCCAAAAGTTTATTTGAGAAAATAGAATGATGTTCAGGTTACACACTATGGCTTACACCTGTGCCATTTATTAGATCCAGTCATAAATAATTTCTCTTTTTTCTTATCAACATGACTGTTAAAAAAAATAAAGTATAATTATATTTTATTCAATTATATATTTACCATTACTTTCAATGTTTTGCTGCCACTCACCAGTCAGCTCTACGATAGCTTTTGAATAAATTCCACAGGTTTTGATGTGAAAAATCAGACAAAGTTTTGTCCATCAAATCGTGTTGAAGCGATCGTAAAAGTCAATAGTCATTTGGTGCAAGGTCAAGTGAAGATCTCGATTAGAGCAGAATAGATCAACTTAATTCCATTTTTTCCTATTATTCTTACTGTGTGCGGCTTAGCATTGCCATGGAGGAGAACTGCATTTTTCCTATTGACGCGCACAGAGCACTTTTTTACTAAACGTTCATAGACACGTTGCAGCTGCTGGGCGTATAGCTGTGCATTAATTCTATCATTGCATTTTAAGAACAGCAAAAGACTAATACCCCGATGCTATCACCACTCGCACAACATTATCTTTCTTCCACGGTGCTCAGCTTTTTGGTTCGGTTGTGGAGATTTCTTCATTACAATCCACTGACTTTTGAGTTGAATATTGTCATCTGTTAGCATACTCCTAATTTATTCTTAGTTGTAACGTAAGATCAGTACTTAAGATGATACATTCGTTGTTAGAACTGGTTCCCAAAAGCGGAAGTTAGTTATGATGCAACCTAATAAATAATCGCCATTGTTGTGCTAAAATATCCGTGTGTGTGTGTGTATATATATATATATATATATATAAAGACATTTATATTATGTTTAACGTTCTTTTTATAGATACAAGTATTTAAGCAAATGCTCTGTTTTATAATAAACAGTATTAAATAACATTTACCGGCCTGAATGTCCGAGAAATTTTCATAGAAAATTTTCGCTCTCCGACAGGAATCGAACCTGTATCCTATACGGAACCATCATTGCGTGATGTGCCTTAACCGTTCGGCCACAGATGAGCGTCTGGTTAGCAAGGTCGATTTTACTATCTTTAAACTTAAATCTTCCATGAATCTCTTCTATTCATATCTGCTCTAGCGTATCAAATGTAAACAAATGACGTCATATATTTTAGAATTGGACATAGTCCGACAATTTATAAATTGTGAATTTTCTATGAAAATTTCTCGGACATTCAGGCCGGTAAATGTTATTTAATACTGTTTATTATAAAACAGAGCATTTGCTTAAATACTTGTATCTATAAAAAGAACGTTAAACATAATATAAATGTCTTTAAATAAATTGTCGGTCTATGTCCAATTCTAAATATATATATATATATATATATATATATATATATATATATATATATATATATATATATATATATATATATATATATATATATATATATATATATATTTGTGTATACGGATAGTTGCTCTAGTGTATTGAGCACTCTTCATTTTAACTTATTACTCGCTGATTTTCTTTCTTTATACCCGAGATTTAAGGTACTGGACGAATATTTTTCACCCTATTTGGTGGGTTCTGGTACTTTCTTTTTTCTTCCATTTTTCCTCGGGTGCCAATTTATTTGAAAATTTTGCTATCCCGGTTTTTTTACCCACCGAGTTTAAATAGATTCACAATATATATATATATATATATATATATATATATATATATATATATATATATATATATATGTAATTTGGCAGCAACTTTTCTTTCAAACATGTAGTGTTGAATGTTAAAGACAACATAGTCTTACATATTTTCTTTTGAATTTTCTCATATTCTCTAATGAGACTTTTTATTTGAAAATAGTTTCGAAATATGTATTGTCCATACGATGACCTAGCGCTTTCGAACATCATTGTTCATCTTCAGGGTCAATATTTTAGTCAATATATATATGAGCAAAGGAGTACTGAAATTTTCCATAATTTTCATTGTCCATAGTGCTTTTAAAGAAAAGGCCAAAAGTGCTTGGTACATTGAAAATTATGGATAATTTCTGTGCTCCATAAACTCCTACGAAACAGAAAAATGTCAGTATGCTGGAAAAACTAAATAAAAATGAATTAAATATTTTTGTTTGCCGTATTTAATGAAAGATGTTTAAAAGAAAAGATCGCACCACACGCGCAACGTTACCTTTCTTTGATGGAGCTCAAAATTTGTGGTCGTTTGTAAATACTTCTATCGCAACCTGCTCATCAGACAATTTTTACGACACATGGTGAAAGTAATCCTGAAAAGATCAAACAAGTTCCAATTTTTTTCCGTGTTATATATGCTGTATACATCTTGCAGCAGAACAACATTTTTCCTATTGACACGCGCAAGGCGCTTTTCGATCAAACTCTTATGGACACGTTCCAGCTGCTGGACGTATAAATGTGCATTTAATATTTCATTGCATTTTTAAGAACTCTCAATGAATAATATCCCCAGTATCCCACCACACGCATAGCTTTATCTTTCTTTAATGGAGGTCAGCATTTGTAGAGATTTTTCCTTTTCAATTCACTGACTTTTGCTTGGAACATTGTCATTTGTTTGTGTGCTCCATATTTATTCTTAACTGTAAAATATGATTATTAGGGTAATACATTTGCTATTACAATTGATCCCCCAAAACGGAAATTACTTAAGACTCGGGCTAATATTAAATTATTATTAATATTAATTCATTCGTTATTAATATTAATTCATTTATTTACAATAATACTCATACTGTTAGTAAATATGAGTGAATAAAACAGGAAAGATAGACACCTGCCGATCACTTTTTATGAGAAACCGTGACTGAATTTCCTCTTCATTGCCCCACATAAGGATATACAATCATCTGATATTTTATGAACATTTTGCACTTTTAATTACAGCAAGCATCATAAAATCTGTGACTTCATATTCCAAATACTGTGTATATACGAATATAGTGCGAGTTTTATGATCCATTTTTACGCAAAATAAAATAGAGGGTCGCACAATACGCAGGTAATTTTTTAAGAGGCTAAAAATCATGCATTTTCGGTAACCGATTGCACTATACACGGGTAATTTTTTTTTGTTAAAATTCATGCAAAATAATTCGGAGGCCAAACTATACTGGGTGTAACAGCAAAATTGTCCAAATCGTGTAACAACAAAATTGTCCAATTGTTAGATTGAGCTTTAGAAATGATTAAATTTATCTTACTGAATTTCTCCGAGATGTTTGTAAAACAATTGAAATTTACTTTGAGCAATAAGAATGTATAATTACTCTCCAAGCTTAACGGAAGAATCCTGATGAAATCGATCATAAACGAAAATAACATCTTCATCATTAATTAATCATATCTAAGGATCGGAAGGTCATGAATGATTGAAGTTCAAATATATATATATATATATATATATATATATTCAAAATAATTTTCCAACTTATTCAAGATGATCTTCGCCCTCTCTAACCTTCTAACTTTCTGCCCTGGAGTAACAAGTTTCACTTTCAAGTCTTTTTTCACTTCACTTTTGACTGTCATAGCTGAAACGTCTTATGAATTGAGTTAGATCTTTTCTAATTGATCTCTTTAGTTTAAATGAAGACCCCTCTTCCTGTTGTGACCTGCTGATCCAGTTTTCCTCTCTACCGTTCACTCTTTTTTAAACTTATTCACCGATCTCTTGATGGTTCTTGAATGGACTTTGAAGATGGAAACCAGAGTATGAATGTTGGTACCATTACTGAAGGCCTGAATGATCTATTTCCCCTCACCATTGCTCAGTTGGGAAGACAGCGGCTCTGACACAAAACGATTTTAACCTGTTCTCTTTTTAGCTGAATAACTCAAAGGATTTTTCAGTGATTCGTACAAAAAATTGTGTCAAGATGCCTAAACATCTTATCTGAAAACCTGGGGAAAAGAATCTCACAACTTTAGAGCATCCAGTGAGGTTCTAATTCCCTACACAGTTATAATGGTCTGCTGGACAAGCCGTTTCCAAATTTGTCGGTCGGAAGTCGTCTATATTGTATTTTGCACATTTTCGGGAGGCTAACGAAACAAAAATCTTTATGAATGAATAAGATTTTAATTAATTATTTATTTCGGTCTTTTTTTGGATTTTTTTTTTCTCTTTTTTCGAATCTAATAAATACTTTAAAAACCTAAAATTGATGAAGTGGAACTCTGCAAAAAGAGCGGTACATCAAAATTGAAAATGGCTGATATAGAACAGACGATAAAATATATAAGCAACAATCAAATCAATAGATTATAACATAAACTCAATACCCTATGCATTAAAAATCGGCAAAATGTGTGTTTGCTTCGTAATCCTCGTGATATGATTCAGAATAAAAGAGAAATGTGACAGTCACAAAGAAAGGAAAATATTAGGGCGGACCGGATGTCGCCTGCATTTTCAGAAATCCTTGTGTTTGACCATCTCGCTAGCCATTACCCTCAACGAGGCAACATATAATTTAAGTTTTTCGGTATAAGTACTTCTAATACAGATAGAAGCTTACTCTTTTTTTATTTTACTTCTTTTTCACATGGATTTAATTTCTTTTGCAGATTAA
The DNA here is from genome assembly GCA_964036315.1 of Acanthosepion esculentum. Classification (NCBI taxonomy): domain Eukaryota; kingdom Metazoa; phylum Mollusca; class Cephalopoda; order Sepiida; family Sepiidae; genus Acanthosepion; species Acanthosepion esculentum. The sequence continues at coordinate 52,891,757 of OZ038477.1, forward strand.
AAAAACTTTGAGAGTTTTGGCGATTAACAAAGATGGCCGACCAAGAAGCATGCTCCAGGATTGAACAGCGGTCAGTTACCAAGTTTTTGGTTGCTGAAGGGTGCAAACCAGTTGAAATTCATAGGAGAATGTCAAATGTGTATGGTGCCACATGTTTCAGCCAAAAAAATGTCTACAAGTGGGCTAAATTGTTTAAAGAAGGACGGAGCAGTGTTGAGGATGAAGACAGGCCTGGGAGGACTACAGAATTGAGGTCTCCTGAGGTGATCGAATCACTCAATGACCTCATTCAGTCTGACAGAAGGGTGACAGTGGATGACATTGCAAGGACTTTGAGCTTATCTGTTGGGACAAACGTAGGGGTCATCAGTCAGAAGGAGTCATCTTGCATCATGACAACGCAAGGCCTAACACAGCAGCCCAAACGATGCAGACCATCAACGAGCTGGGCTGGGAACTGCTCCCTCATCCCCCTTACAGCCCAGACCTTGCCCCTTCAGACTTTCGCCTGTTTGGTCCCTTGAAAGCGTTCACGAGAGGCACAAAGTGACGATGAAGTCAAAAGTGTTGTGAGCGACTGGCTGAGACATCAGTCCAAAGATTTTTACGCTGAGGGAATACGGAAGCTTGTGCACAGATGGGAAAAGTGTGTGACAGTGCTGGGAGACTACGTTGAAAAATTAAGAAAAAGGTAAGCTTCTATCTGTATTAGAAGTCCTTATACCGAAAAATTCACTTTATTTATTGAATGACCCTCGTATATGTGTACATATGTATATATGAATAAAGACAAAAGGAAAAATTATCTTAAACGACGCGTCTCGTCCTCTGAACAACTTTATCAATGCAAATGTAAGTATTTTTTTTTTAACAAATATTTATAAACAAAAGTAAAACTGTTAGATTTTCAGAATCTTTAAATTTAAAAAACGTTCATAAATATTCATCATGTTAAATGAAAAGTCTATGTAAATTATAGAGGATGTTAAGTGATATAATTTAATGTCTAATAAACAAAAGTGAGTAGATGTCTTTATTTCTTATTAAATAATGCATTTTTAAATTATTTTATTTTGGGATTCATTTATATATTATATAATTTAAATAACACGAGGTAATGAGTTTGGCCGTTTTCTTTTAATGTTTTAACAATTTTAGATTTATGTATGCGGGCTTGTGTAATTCCAGAAGGAACGGAGATATTTGAAAAAATTCGGGGCCTAGCTTTATATTTTGATAAAATTCAGTAGTAGCACTCTCAAAGATTTGCATTCTTTTTTAATAAGTGTGCCATTCTTTGGGTCAAATTACTTTAGGATTCTTAAATTTAAATATGTCGAAAGAGTAGCATTTTTACGTTTACTTTTATAAATACTTGTTGCAAAATAAAATCTTTACATCTGCCTTGATAAAGTCCATCAGAGGACGAAACACGTTTTGTCTTCATTCATATTGTACTTTTACAGACATATTTTAGTTATATCTGAAATGCTTACACATATGTATATATCTATATTTTAATGGGTATTTACTGTATATTGTATTTATATTTATATATGAATTAGATATTATATATTAGATATTATATATATATATATATATATATATATATTAGATATATTTATATATTATACATATTTATATATGCATTATGTATTAGATATATATTTATTTAGGTATTTACTGCGAATTCTTTGTATATTCATATTGTATGAATATTTATATCATATGCATATTTATGTGAATATTTACAGTATATTATATTTATAAGTATAATATATATTGCTATTTACTATATATAATATGCATGTTAGTGGGATATATTATATAGTTCTGACCTGAAAACGCCTACTTAACTTACTAAGGAAGACAAAACGCGTTATCAATGAAAAGGTTTTCCATTTTATCTGATGCGTATAAATATGTACGTTTATGTGGGTATTTACTGTATATTATATATATATATATTAATCTGTGTATTTACTGTATAATACATCTATATTGATATAGGTATTTCCTGTATGGTATTTACTGTATGTTAAATGTATATTTTTGTATATGCTATTTTTATGGGTATTTGCTTTTTACTATTTATACAGGCTGCGGCAGAAATATCTACTACATTTTAAATGTTGACAAAAAGATCAAGTTAGCTGCTATTAAAATGTGATTTCTTTAATCCTTTCGGCCCAAGTAAGGTAATGAAGCAACTAAGACGCAAGAAGTAAATGATTATTAGAAAGTATGAGAAAAGTAATATTAAGGAGAGAGAACGATAACAGAATTAAGAAGACAGAAGATAATGATTGACATTGCATTTACACTTTTGAACATCTAAGTTGACTGGGAAGCAAGACGCCGGAAGTAAATTCCACTATGAAGAAATGCAATAGAAGAAACTGTTAGCATAGAACTTACGACTACTTCTAGCCATTTGTACAGAAATACCATAACCTTTCAACTTGTGAAAAAAGCCGGTATGTCAAACGCTATCAAATGCTATCGAGATCTCCATAGCAACAGCCTGTGCTTTACCATCCTTATCTAAATTTCTTGATAGACTCTTTCAGCAATAATCGTTAAAATATCAGCAACTGACCTAGAGAAGTGAAAGCCATATTGCTTATCTGAAAGAAGACCTTGCAATGTGAGATGATTAAGCAATTCAGAGTTAATTAGCGCATCGAGTACTTTGCCAAAAAGAGGTAGAAAACTAATAGGCCGATGGTTAGAAGGACCAGACGGTTCACCTGAGTTCTTAAAGACTGGAACTACAAAAGAGCATTTTCAAGACTGTTGTTCAAACAAAGGACTACAGTTTTTATTCATTTGGGTTTTAAAATGACATCCTCCAAATGGTGGTTTCTATTCGCCATACACTGTTATAAACGATTTCTGAAGATTTCCATCACCCAGAAGTTCGAGCGCTTCCAGGATTTCCAGATGTCTTTCTTTTAATCACTGAATCTGTGTCCATGGAATTTTCAACCCATAGCACAACCGATTTCCTATCCGGAACAGCATCATTCCGACGTAACATGAAATGAGCACGAAATGAGATCTGTGTTGCAATTACAGATTCACCTGTCTAAAAAGGTTTTAAGATCAAATACACGGTGTACACAGGTTCAAGCCATGACGGTATATGAAAGAAATGATACGACATGAGCTAGATAAAGACACCATTGCCACTTGCTTAAGTTTACTTATACGACACAGGTGATAGTTTAAAATGTGAGAGGTATTTCTGCCACGCCCTGTATTATTAGCAATGTCCGGGCTTACAGCCATATCACATTGAAAGACCGGTTCTCGTACGATCACCGACCTCAAGCAACATCGAGCTTGGTCAGTACCTAAGTGACTGCTTGAGAATATCAGGTGCTGTGGGCTTGGAGGTGCGGATGGTGTAATGTATAGCAGCTTGGAAATGGAAATCAGAGAGACGAGTTCTACTTCCAGTCAAGTTTGATATATTCACTGACGCATAAATATCCTTGGGGAAGATATGAATATATTTCTTCTCCCCTCCCCAGCTATGGGTTAATTAGTAGGATCCGTGTCAGCAAATCATTAATATCTCAAAATAATTCTTACAATCTAATAAAATATTTTCTGATCCGTCTATATTTCTGAGATGAGGTATAATGTACACTATTTACATTATTCGGACTATTGTCCTCATCTTTGTTGCCATATTTATCACATCGTTTCGAATGTTGAACTGAACCCTTTATTTCGCTCGCTGGGGTAGACTGTTCTAGTTCCACGTGCCATGTCTAATGGAAGTCATTTATCAGTTATCTCCTGTTATTTAACCTCTCCAAGTTCTCCCCGTCCTGGGTAAGACGTTAAACTACATCCGCGTCCTGGGTAAGACGATAAACTACGTCCAGCAGCAAGGCCTCTGATCAGGAGGTTTTGAGGAGCGTGCAACCACCTCTTAATTGCTGGTGTTACCAGGTCCACCCTGACTCGGGGTGGTAGCATCTGTTAGGGTCCCAGCTATGGGCAAATAGTTAATTATAACCAGCAATACTTTTTTGAAAAAAATAATGACCAGCAATACAATTTTGAAGGAAAAATATTACCAGAAACAAATTTTTGACAAAACAAAATATTACCAGTAATAAAAAATTCTGTCGGCATTAAATAACCAATTGAGGTTGATATGCTATAAAATAAAATAAACCAAACCAATCTAAACCAAAGAATACATATTCTATTCATACGAATCTATCCTAAAAATGTTGTCGGCATTAAATAAAAACAAAATAAACCAAACCAAGTTCTCCACTGCCTTAACCAGGTACTGAACTCAACTCCTTAAGGACACATGTCACAGTGGATAAAGGCGAGCGAAATAAACGGTTCAGTTCGACATTCCAACCACCTGAAGAAAGTCAGAGCGTACAACGGCCGAAACGTTGTGATAAATATGGCAACAAGGGTGAGGACAATAGTCCGAATAACGTAAATAGTGAATATTTTCTGAATTTTAAATAACATACAGAACATTGATATACCGTAAGAAAATAAATCAATCTACCAATTAACCATGTCCCGATTTCAAATGAGACTTTACGCAATGTTCTCGTGGAAACTGGAGAACGCTAAACTCACTTTCTAGGTATGAGTCTTCTACCTCCTGAATTTGAATGCGCATTGGATTTGGCCTTGTGTCGCATTGTCTCGCCATATGCACCTGGTGACGATTTTTAAGAATATGGGGTCAGTCGCTGCTTTGTTTGAAGTGGGGAGTATACGTTCAATCAGGTATTCTAGGTACATATGCAGTTCCGGAGATTGAGGAATGCCTAATTTCCCCACAGTTGCAAAAATGGAGTGACCTATCCGTCTAGTATCTACTCTCATGCTCCACTCGAACTCCAAGCCACCTTTGTATGCGCAACCGAACTGCTATTACTACTGACTCACCAGCTATCAAATCCCATTCTGATATAGGTCTGAGAATTTCTATGACGATAAGGTACGATGATGCTATCTAACACTTAGCATTACCTTTATACTTTATCTTTTGGCACGTCAGCGTGTATATATATATATATATATATATATATATATATATATATATATATATATATATATATATATAATTTCTCTATATATTATATATGCGCGTTACTTATTGGAAAGCGCTCAATATCAGTGATAAAGTTAACATATACAGTTGTATGGATATGAGTTTGTATCAAACTCATATCCATACGACTGAATACACAGACACACACACACACACACACACACATATATATATATATATATATATATATATGTGTGTGTGTGTGTGTGTGTGTGTGTGTGTGTGTGTGTAGATAGATAGATAGATAGATAGATAGATAGATAGATAGATAGATATGAGTGTGTGTCGTCATTTTTATAATGTCTAAGAAAGCTAGCATTAAAAAAAGAAACCTCAAAAAATTAAAAGTAACCTTTATGACTTCATGACGGCCGCGATGCCTTTTTTTAAATAGAGCGTGTTGTAATTACGAATTTTTCTAAAGTGAACTTGTTCTGTAGGTTAGCAAATCAGAAGGTATTACAACTTAAAAAGTTACTGTCTAAAAATAAAAATTATAAAAGAGAAATTAATATCACGTTGGTTCTTTTGTGCAACTCGTTTATTATAATACATATATAAATACTAAATGAGAAATTTGAAATAAGTAATGGAAATGTAGATGAAAGGAAAAAGAGAGTTGTTTTCAGAGATCAGTGAAAAAGATATTTGAGGAATAGCTATTCAAGGCAGTCGAGCGTTAGACAAACGCAGTCGAGCGAACCGGGTCGAAGTAACATTGCACAAGAAGAAAAAAAAATGAGTTTTTCGAAAGAAGGTAACGTGTTAAATAGAAACAGGTCTTCTTACGCATCCTGACACGTTTTACAAACCTGCTGAACTGACTCCAACTGAAAAATAATTACTTGCCAAGCGTGTTGTTAACCCTGTTGACACCCTTGTAGGATATAGGAGCACAGTCTCACCAGGCTAAGTGTTGCTGCTGCGATTTCTATAGCAAGCAGGTGCTTACAGGGTGGTGTTGCAACTGATGTGTATTGTATTCGTACATTGTATAGCTGTATTTCTCCTACACTGGTTGCCAACCAAAGTTAGAAATCCCAGCCTGGCCTACAGTTAAACTCTAGCTAAGGAGCGGGCCAAAAAAAGATGAAGTCATAGATTTGCAAGGTTATTCGTGTGAAAGCGAACGCAACAGCTGGAATCTGGAATCGGCTCGCCACCCCATTTCTTCCTCGATAACCGTACGCTATACACACATCCATCGAATATGCTGAGTTTACTTTTTGAAAGAGCTACAACATTGAGTTAGCTACTCACAATCGCACTCACTATGCCAGCTTTCAAGATTAACTTGCTGCTAAAATCCCCCGTTAGGTGGCGCTGTTCAGGACTATAAAAGGACCAGAAAAATACCCCCCTCTCCCCTTCTCTCTCTCCTTATCTCTCTCCTCTCTCTCTCTCTCTCTCTCTCTCTCTCTCTCACTCTCACTCGCTCTCTCTCTCTCGCGATCTTTTGCTCCATAATGTTGCAGAGTCAACACGAGCCTTGTCCCTGCTGAGGAAAATCACTTCCCCCCGGTATTAATCTTTAACTCACACACGCGCATGCATCTCTCACATACACACAAACACACTCACAACTCCCCTTATATTCTATGTATTACTCTTTTCCAGTTATCTGTATACATACACGCATATTGTCTCTCTTCTTAAATTATGTTACTCGTTTGAAATGTATTCCATTTAAAAATCTTGAATTCAATCACATCGAAAGTTTTCAACCTGTTGCTCGGCACCTTCTACAGTACATATATAAATAGTTTTAGTATTCATGTATTCTTCCTTTTTCTGTCGGTTTACAGACATATCACGTTGAAACACCGGTTCTCGTACGATCACCGAAGTTGATCAACGTCGAGCCTGGTCAAAAACTACATGGGTTGTTACTTGGGAATTCCAGGTGCTGTAAACTTTGATGTGCGGCTGAAATTATAGATAACGACATGGAAATCGGAGAGCCGAGTACCAATTCTAGTCGAGTCCGTTATATTCACTTACGCGCCAATACTGGAGAGCAGTCAGTCGAACGAGGCCAAATTTCATGCTTTCAAGCGAAATTTCTCCTGTTATAAATCACTCGATGGATTCGTTTGTTTGACTGTTTTCCGTAGCCAAGTCGATAATGCAACCGGACTAAACGGTAGCTCCCTTTGCCCTGAGGGATGCAGGTTCGATTCCTGTCGGAGAACGCAAATTTTTTTTTAATAAGATTTCTCGCACATTCAGGCCAGTAGACGAAAAGAAATAAATATTATTTTAGTAAATAAACAAACTCCTACTCAAATACGAGATTCCACAAAAATAACGTTTAAAGTGATTCAAAAACAGTCAAAAAGGAGTAAAAATAGTCTTTAGTTGAATTAATGTCTTCGGGTAGTTGGTCCAAAGTAAAAAAACAAAATTGTAGTTACGAAAGACTTTCATCGTCAGCGAAGATTCACTGACCGTTCACTGAGTTGTTGTTATTGTTGGAGATGATTTGTTTGGAGTCGCCGACACATGATTCTTTCAGCACACGCTGGCGGGGGTTGGGGAACTATGTAGCCACGTCTTCTCTTGTGTTTGAACGGCTTGGAGTCGGTCGCATCTCTGCTGCTGGGAGTCAAAATCTGTGGGCTTTTATAATAAATTTCTCCCAAAAGTAGGCACGAGAAAAATAAGGTTTTAGTTTTCTCCGATTGGTCAAATATTTCACATGGTGATGTTAATTTCTAATGAACAGACACTTTGATTTAAACGGTGTGTGTTGTATTGTGGAATCTTTTTAGCATGTTTGTAAATACTGCCTATTGTTGGGTAGAAAATAAAGTCTGGGCGTGTTTTAATGTTATGTACGTGGGTATGTAATTGTGTTGGAAATAGACTTTATTTTCTATAACATATACTATTATACCAGTTGGTTATTGCAGATTTGGTTACTTAAGAACGTACTACTAGTCTTCCTCATCTTCTATTTGCCTACACACAAACTTTAAAATTTGATTTAGAGCATTTTTATTAACTGATGGTAAACTTCGAATTCTGGGGATAAAGGCAAAGTTGATTTCGAACAATCAATTATTTCCATCGATATACGACAGGGTTAAACAATGTGAACAGTTTGAAACTTTTACGGCAGCAAATTAAGTCTACGGTATATACTGTTCACACATTTGTGCAACGTTGCTTATTCATTTTCACTATTTTCAAAGATATTTCTAAATTGTGCATAAAAATTTTTGGACAACTGACCACAAAATGAACGACAGAAACAAGTGAATACAGAATGTTGTCTGGGGGGATTTTAACAAAGGTAGAAGACATTTCAGATTTTGGAAAGCTATCTACTTCAGTCAATGTAGCGTGAACAAGAAGAGGTCGTGGAAAAGCAGCCAAGGCGAACGTATGACCTCAACATATCTAAAGGCGGATACAACAGACTTTTACAAAGACACATGCCCGTTACGGCTAGCCAGTTCGCAATATTTTAATATTTCCAATGAAGCTTAAGCAGTTTCTTTTTTTAAAATTTCATATCTGGTTTTAGTTTCTCAGAAAGAACGAAAAAACTTACAAGTCTAGTTTATCCACGCACCTATTCAAATGAAATACTATCAAATGTTTTTTTTAAATCTCTATGAAAAAGAATGACAAAGAGAGTATTATGTAGAGAGAATAAAAATAATTTCAAATCGAGAAATAAAACTTTACAGTAAATCTAGATATTTTTTTCATCCATTTTTTCTTAATGTTTTTAATAATGACAGTTTTAAGGTTCCATATGAGTGTTCCTCTAAATTTTGAAGAATTTTGCCAGATAAAAAAATAATTAAACTTACTCTTAGAGCTAGTTTCAACCGTTTTCTTCGAAGTCGTTCCCTTGAACATGGAATCCAGTGATCCAAAGGATACTGCTTACAAATGGTAGCAATAAATGTCTTAGTATATTCAGTTCAGTCACGCTGTCTAAATTAGGCGAATTTTAGAGAATTAATCATATACCAATTTTAATTTTTTTCAATATAAAATATAAAATTGAATATATATATATATATATATATATATATATATATATATATATATATATATATATATATATCGAATGGTTATGGGTGACTTTGAAAGTAGGGCATGCAGTTCATGATTCAGGCCAATCGCCAACACGAAGAGTGGGGAAGTAAAGTGGTGGCGCTTTACACCTCCACCCCAGATAATCTCTTGTTCCCTATCTGTGAATATGATATGAACTAATTTTAATGTGAGAAACACGATTCGATCTTGATACCCTTCTAGACTGGATTTGATGTCTCTCCATTAGTAATTTCTTAGACACAGACCTGCAATGATGACCGTTATTGGTTATGAAAAAAAATGAGAAAATAATAAAAACCTACAAATAATGAGATATTTAAAATTTATTTGTAAATCAGTTCGATTCTTCGTTTCTTTTTGGGCCAATTAATCTATCACATTGCTATAAAACGTTATCAGCACCATACTATACATTCATCTTCTCAAAAAAATCTCTATTCATAGAAATTAAAACCAAATTGGTCAATGTCTCTTCACTCTGAGAACACCTCTTATAATTATTTACTCGCTTTGATGAAGAAAACGCTTTCTTGCGGGAAGAAGATGTGGTAGGTATGGTCAGAATCAGACGTAGTCTGATTCTGACCATACCTACCACATCAAAGTCTTTGAAGTCTACCAAAGTCTTTGAAGTGGTTAAGCACCGTACATCCCATGATCTCCTCTCTGACAAGCAATATTGTTTCCTCTTTGCCCGATCTACCGTCCTTAACAGATTCTCTTCCAGTTCCTTTCTTACGAACGCATGTGTTCCCCAAGGCTTTGTCCTGGGCCCTACACTGTTTCTGATCTTCATTAACGAGCTCCCCGATGTCATCAGATGACACTACTATTCACTATTACCTCAATGACAAAACTAACCTGGCCTTTGGTCTTGAAAAGGACCTCCAATCTGTTGTTGACTGGGGCAAGAAATGGCTCGTTAACTTTAATGCCTCAAAAACAAAAGTGCTCTCTTTTACCCACCACAGAGAACCCCCTCTGCCTCTCATTACAATGTCTGATGCTCATCTCCACGAGAGCATCTCTCATGGACTTCTTGGACTCACACAGTCCGCTGACCTGAGATGGAAAAAATACATTGAATCAATAGCTTCATCTACCGCAAGGAAAGTTGGTTCTCTGCGTCGCGCCAGAAAGTTTTTCTCGCTCGAGACCATCCTTCAAATCTATAAATCAACCATTCTCCCTTGCATGGAACACTGTTGCCATACATGTTCTGGAGTCCCCGCTGTTCGTCTTAAGGTCCTCGACAAAATCCAGAGACTGATATGCAATGTGATTGGCCGTGATCTGGTATCTAGTTTACAGTCGCTCTCTCACAGACGTGCCGTCGCTTCCCTTTGTCTTTTCTACACATACTTTGACGGTAACTGCTCCGACGAGCTACTTTCGCTGGTTCCCAAACTGCATGAATTTAAGCATGCTACTAGGTTGGCATCTCAGTCCCACACCTTCACTGTCGAACCGGTTAAATGTAGCCGTCTCTTCTACTCTAACAGCTTCATGTCTCGCACTTCCTATCTGTGGAACTCCCTTCCTCTTACTTGCTTTCCTGATAGCTATAATCTCCAAATATTCAAATGCAATGTCAATCGACATCTCCAGATGTCTTGATCTATTCCCCGTCCTTTTCTTCATCCTTTCCTCTTTACTGTTGCTCCCACTCTCTGTAACCCCCTGCGTGCTAGTGGCACTCCCGCCTTGCTTGGGGTGAAATGATTTTAAAAAATTTCAATCCATGCAAATCCAATATGTTTTTATAGACATCTAAAAATGAAAACGCTTCCATCAGAATTTTTTTCTTAAGCGTGGAAATGCTTCAGATTCAACAATTCAACACACCTAAATTTTCCGATTGTGTTAAATTTGTGCTTCACGTGAACAATAATTTCATCCAAAATGCTGTTAAACAAAGTTCTTAAAACAGCTTCTGGTTCTTGATGTCGACCACACTTATCTGGTGGTTCAGCGGCACCATCCAGAACCCTGAAGTAAAATTCTTCAAACTTATTGTTCTTGATATCAGCCAATTGTTTTTTTTAAGTTCTCAACCTAACAAATTAATCTGGAAATATCAAGCGAATGTCTTTTAAGAACCGAAAACTGAATCGCTGAGCCTCTCAATATAGAGTTTCATATACCACTAAAAAGATTTAAACTGAAAATATTCTAGGATTGCAACGAATCCCTTTGCCTGTGCAAATTCTGAAACATTCCACTCGTTTGAAGATACTAGTTGAGATGAATAATTCAAATGAGTCTAATATAACTTTAAAAATCGCTTTCCAACGATTTCATCTAGTAGAGGTATTCAAGCTGACGACTTTGATAAAAAAGCTGAAATTGCCTTTAAAGTTTGAAAGAAAATTCGACATTCACGAATATTTGAAGCTGCTTGAGAGTGTATCAAATTAAGTGAATGAAAATAACAATGTACAAATATGACGTTCGCACCAAAATATCTCATTATACTTGCTTACACTCTGTTCAAATGTCCAGCCATCACGCTCGTTCCATCATAAGTTTTTACGATTCTTTTTTTTTGGCTACAGTTAAATTTATTAACAAATTTTCAAACTTCTATCAGCGATGCATCTCTTCTATTTTGACTGACATCGACATATCCAAAGGAAAAACTTTCTTGGGGTTTTTCCTTCTCATCAACAAATCGTAAAATTTGTAACCACTGACTTGCAGATGATTGTTGATGCCTGGGGCCAACTCTTTGATTGTATGCCTCTAAGACTCAAGTAGTGGAGTGAGGATCATAGGGCCTTGTACTGACAAACGTGAGAAAGAAAGACATTTTAAATATATAAAAACAGATGAAACGTGAAATAAACACTTTATTCAAATTAAATATAGACTTAATTTTTATTAAACTCTTTGATTGGATGCCCTCCTGAGATGGATGCCTGGAGCCACCACACTCTCTGCGCCCCCTCCTGGGCGCTACTTCTCGTGGCAATTAAGATTTTATTCAAAGATTTGTAGTATCATCGAATATGACAGCAGCAAATTATGTTTTTTCGATCATAGCCTTAATTTTGCCTTTTATTGTAGAAACTATACAATTAATGATCTCGTTTTGAATATCAGTTGAAAGTCCAGAAAATGTGCAATTGGCATTTTTCTTTACGAAATCTAAGCGCGAAATTTAATCTTAAACATAATCGTATTCTGCCGCTGCTTTGTATATAGTCAGAAATTGACCTTTGTTGTTTGATTTTTTCTGTGTCATCTTGCCTTCAAAATGGTAATTCTTGACGGGTCAAAATTTCAATACAATGAATTAATCTTTTCAATATATCACGATTTTTCTCGACTGATCGAAGATGCTATCCTGTGATCGATCGCTGTGTCAATTCGTTGTCGGTTAAAGGTTTCAGGGTAATTATGGAATTCAGAAGGTTCTGAGATTTTTATATCTTGTCAAAGTTGTAATAAAATTGTTTAAATTGTATTAACCGGCGGTTTTTCATGTTCTTCTTTTGATAAAATAAGACATGAGAAATTTGTTCAGAAAAGGACATCCCGTCATCCGCTCATACTGTCTATAATATTTGGAATCAAAATAACGATGATATTCCTTGCTGCCCACTTTGGTTTTTGATTTTCAATTGAAGCTTTGGTTTCTCTCGTTTTTTCAAAGCTTCTTGTGGCAAAAGGTTGGGAAAGTAGAGTTGACATTGAGTTAATTGACTCTTTTGCCATCTTGTGAGTGAATGAAAACGTAAAAATGTTACTGGATTATGTTTTTGGGGAGATTTATTCTAACAAAAATGTAGGTACTAGTTTACATCTTGCGTAACATTTTTTTTAAATAATTTTAGATATTTAAAATTAAATTTTAGAGCATTGTAATTGATAAATGGATAAAAACTTTACCTTTTTAATCACAAAAAATAAACTTTACCGGTTACTCCTTTTCATTCCAAGTGTGAAATGGTCAAGAGGAAAATTCTGGTTAGTTATCACATGACTGAATCCAGGTATTAAGAAGAGATCAAAATCAAGAATATTTTCCATGGGTTAGATCTTTTTAAAAAGCAGTAAAAAGATAGCTTTGGATGTGATATTACAGTCGTTCCGTATATACTCTTCAGTAACGAATAAGCTTACGAAATAGACCAGAATCAGCAATAAAACAAACTAAATATCTATTTCTTGTCTAAATATGTTCGACTCTATGAAGATAGTTTTAAGTCCTTTGAATAGGCAAGTCTTAATTTTTTATTACTCAGTATAGATAAGCACTTGGTAATAAAAATACCAGGAGAAAATATGTTGAGAGTAATATTACCGCTGCAGGTCAAGCAGCAAAAATTCTGCTTTTCTCTACCTTTCTCTCGTAGACCTCCCACTCTTTTGTTTTTTTTTCTTTCATGCTCACTGCTCAGAGGTAATGTAACAGGAAAGCAATTAATTCACTGCTTTTCCTTCCTTTCTAGCTAAGCAAACAATAAGGATAGTGAAAATTATCAATAATTAATTTTATATTACTAAAAATTATTTAACCTGGGAAAAAGATAATGCATGTAGTGCATGAATTGCATACATAGACCTTAGCTCTTAAGATATATATATATATATATATATATATATATATATATATATATATATATATATATATATATATATATATATATTCGAGAATTTCAAATTGTCATCTTCAGGACGAAAATTTCCCATACATAGGCAAGCACTAAGATGGAATATGTGTAGACCGAAAGATGTTTTTTTTTTAAATTATGCTTATATTTTGGTGCGTGCGAGGCTGCGACGCTAGAATTCTTGTTCAAATCGATCAAGTGAAAATTTTGTTTTAATTTGAAAAGTTATAAATCCACGAAATTCTCTTGTTATATGTATTTATCTGCTAAAGTGAAATGGACTTAATATAATCCAATTAGTAGACTAAAAATGTTTTAACAGTTTTCCACAGAATGGAAAAATTGCTCCCTGAAGATGACAATTTGGAATTGTCAAGTACTAGGCAGGTGTCTTCCATCTGACAACAACTCGAATATAAGAATCTTATTATTCAAGCAATTAATAGTAAGTTAATGTATTATTAATTTCTGTTAGCGAAGTGATTTCGCCATTATTCACATTGCTATTTAATTCTTTGTATAAATTGTTTCTTTATGATATAAAATATAAGCTTCACACTCTAATATATATATTAGATACATTACATTCATTTACGTGCTAATACCTTTGGGAAAGGTATTAATCTTATTCTTCTCCCTCCAGCTATGGGTAAATAGCAGGATAGACTGGGTTCTATAGCCTTGTATTGCAACTGGTGTAGGAAAAGGACAACTCTGACTTCAAAACCTGCGGAGGGATTTTGGGGAATTTGTGGCACGTAGTGCACCAGGTCTCTGTATTCGGCCTTTCAAAAAGCCTTCACCACTATAATCAAATCATATGTGCTGGGGGTCTGGCTGTCGGTTCCTAGGAACTGACCTGCTTGACCCACATACGTCAAATACGACGTCGCCGAAAATGTATGATTTTTAACCTCTTCAAAAATAAAGTAGCTGTGTATAGTGTGTAACAAAAAAATGAACATAAAATCTCGCACTATACTCGAGTATATACGGTAGTCGACACTACCATCTGTATAAGTTGTTTATTTGCAAATCAGTTCACTCAGCCGTAATCTAGCAAGACAAGCTTTCTACACCATTTTCTAAGCGTAGCTTAGATGTGGCACAAGGCATTGGAGACCCAGTGAGGATTGAATTCACTACTCAGTTGTAATCAAGCGAGACAAGCTTGGTATTACATCACGTCGAAGTGCCCTGGTTATTTTCTAAGCGTTGCTTAGATGCGGCACACGCACACACCTAGTGAGGATCGAATTCGCTACTCTGTCGTAATTGATTTAGTGATACAAGTTTTCTAACCATGTTGAAGTGCCCCAAGAGCGAGTTATATATATATATATATATATATATATATATATATATATATATATATAATATAAATTGTTAGGAGGATTTGATAATTATAATTAAGTAATTCATTGAGACCTCAACAGAATGCAGAAAGCCGTTTCGTCTTATATTTGGGACTCATCAGCTGTGCGCATCCACTACCGAGAATTGAAACCCTGACAGTTAAGTTATCAAGCAAACGTCATACCAACTGTTCCAACGGGCCTCGGTGACGAAGAGGTAGCAAATCAGCGCCGCTCGCTCACATATTCCGTGATGAAACTCAACTGAAATTCTCTGACTGTGCCCCCGGGAGCCAAGACTACTATCACCAAGCCGCTCAAACTGAAGCATTAGAAGCCGGATCAAGCAATGATATACACATGATAAAAATTGTTAGGAGGATTTGATAATTATAATTAAGTAATTCATTGAGTCGAGCAGCGCTATATTGAGTTTGATTTTCCACCTCTTCTTCACCGAGGCCCGTTGGAACAGATGGTATGACCTTTGCTCGATAACTTAACTGCCAGGGTTTCAATTTTCGGTAGTGGATGCGCACTGCTGATGAGTCCCAAATATAGGACGAAACGGCCGTCCATTACTTAATTATATATCTATCTATCTCTCTCTCTCTATATATATATATACCTAAATTCAAACAAATTTATACTTGACGAAAAGTATCAGAATAAACAGTAGAACATTGAAAAGCAAGAGATTTTAAGATATTTTGGAATCCCAAATATTTCATGCGATATATATGCTTTCCTTTATCAATTTCAACTCTCCTATTTTTTTTAAGGATAGTTTTTCTTTTGTCATGTGTGTCCATGCCACAAGAAAAACGTGGCCGAATAGTATAAAATTACTTAAATGTATACACATTATTTATAGGTTAAAAGAAACCAGCGTAATGGGTAATCAATGATACGTATTACTTAGAGGAAGGACTAAGTCGATGTATTAAGTGTTCAGAAAGTAATTACGTCAACCATCCAGCGTAGAACCAAGGTTGAATGGTCGGAAACTGCGTCCGGAATTAGTTTTTCATCTCTTCAAACCAACAATGTATCGTATGTTAATTATAAGGGATATATTATTATTATTATTATTATTATTATTATTATTATTATTATTATTATTATAACAACAACAACAATAATAATAACAATAATAATAATAATAATAATGGTCGTATCTGAGAATGCCCGTTTACTAGAGCGGTTAGCCAATCTCTATTGCAAACACCTGCACTTAAAAAAACAGCATTCAAAATATTGGCTTTTTATCAGGAGTCCATCACCGAACTCTGGCCCCCGTGAGAAATTGAGTAACTATTTCAGTTGCAATAAAAAAAAATTTAAAAAAGACTTTAAAATTTCTTATCACCAATGCTTCCCCAAGTTTAAGCCAAAATACATATGAAGATGAATCTGCCCAAATCCGTAAGCATTCTGCAAAGTTTAAGGCGTTAATCTCCAAATTCATGAAAGTATTTAAATTTCTTTCATTTCAGATATCCATAAACTTACTCGTTGTAACCTGTAGTAGAACAATCGATCAATAAAACACTTTTTGTTCTATCGTTTTTTTTTATGAACGCAATGATGAAAAAGAATCTTTTGTAATATATTCTTAGTATTAGTTTCATGGTAAGTAAAATAAATGGATTTTTTTTCATATCTAGATTTTCTGATTTTAAGCAATGCAATATAGCTTTTCCAATTACATTTAATTGCAAACACGTTTATACAAAGTGACTATTTTTTACAGGTAAATAGCTTCAATGTCAGAGTTTTTCGTTTTCTATTTTACGCTGTGTTCTGGTGCAATAAAATAAAACCACTAAACTGGATGACTTCAAGGATCATTTTTAAAATCCTATCAGTCGAAAGAATTTCAAGTGATATTACTGCTCATCTGTAAAACGCTGTGTCAAGTTTTCTTAAAGAAATTGTCGATTGCTTGCTGCTACGAATTTTACAATATCCGTCACATGCCATATACACCATTTGCTTGTTACTCACCTTTGTTGACTTGTCGACACACGGAGTGAATCATGTGAAAATCAAAACAATATACAATGAGAATTACTCATGACTTTTTTTTAATACAATGAATGAATCACTGTTGTTGTGGAACTGTCTTTATATATGCGTATTTGCCAAGAATACTTATTCTATTCGTTATTCATAATCTTACAAAATGCCTGGGATATTTTTTATATCTAATATAAAAGAAATTAGAAAAGAAAGGCTGTCACGTCAATCTTCTGAAGACTTTGTGAATTGAGAACATTTTGACTTTCTTAACTCTCGATCCTCGGATAACGTGGTTTTATTCTGTCTTTTCTACATATATTTTCATGACAACTGCTCTAATAAGCTTTTTCTCCTGATGCCCAGACTACATGAATTTAAGAGTGCTACTAGATTGGAAAATAGGTCTCATCGTTTTACTGTTGAACTAGCAAGATGCAACCGTCATTTCTACTCAAGCAGTTTCTTTTCTCGCACTTCCCACCTGCGGAACTCACTTCTGATTTCTTGATTCCTTGATAACTACACTCTTCAAAATTTAAATGTAACGTCAATCGCTATCTTCTGTCTTCTTGAACACTGTTCCTTTTTTGTCCTTTCCTCAATCCTCCCCATTCTCAGTCTTCTCATTCTCTTTTACTTTCACTCCCTATAACCCCCCTGCGTTTTAGTGGCATTATTGCCTTGCTTGAGGTGAAAGGATTTTTTTTTAAATTAAACAAACGTATGCTCTGTTCCATCAGTGCAGGAAGATCTCCGAAAAGAGCTTAAAATCTTTTCCCATGCAATTGGAAGGATTCATTTCAGCATAAGAGTCAGATACACCACCATTAACGTTCAGATGACACGTCAGATTAAATTAAACACTGACTGTGTGTAGATATGGAAAGAACATACTTGAATTCTCAAAGACACTGAAAATAGATATAAGGTAATAGGAGAACATATACTTCGGAATATATATATTAAAGTTAAGTCGTTCAAGTGGTCTGAAGATCACGTGAGCGTGAAACTCGTGTTACGACTATGCCCATCCTTTCATAGGTTTTAACACTGTTAAGCGTTTTTTTTTGTTGTTGTTTTTTCTCTGTCTAGGTAATCTAGGCTTCGAGCATTTTACTGAGTTGATAGGTTTGCCTCTAGGCCTTTTTTATTTTTATTTTTCAGTATTGCCGTTTTTGTTCGAGACTTTATCTGGATAAGAGTTTTAGGTTTTGGTAAGTTGTCCGTTGGTTCCATCAACGGTTTTAGTTTTTTTTAATATATATATATATATATATATATATATATATATATATATATATATATATATATATATATATATATATATATAGTCAAACCTAATGAGCCAGACACACCTACCAAGGTTTCACTTAGGCAGATCGTCAGGGTCGACCCTGACGATCTGCCTAAGTGAAACCTTGGTAGGTGTGTCTGGCTCATTAGGTTTGACTAGGTTTGCTCTACGCTTGTATTGAGCTCTTTAGTTAGTTGTTTACTCGTATCGGGGTTTTTTCTTTGGGCCTTGAACCTGTATCTGTGCGATTATTTTCGACAGACTTTCATGTTCCTGGCTCTTTCTTTTTTTAAAACCTTCTTTTCCTTCGTGATTGATTTGGCTGTTGTTAAATCAAGAGTTCGAAGGTTTTTCGACACGAGTATAGTTACCTATATTTATATATATATATATATATATATATATATATATATATATATATATATATATATATATAGCATAATGAGAAGCCACGTATACTTTCTTGATATGTATATAATATGGAGAAAACAACTGAAAAGTTGCAAATTAAAAGAAAAAAAAATTGAATGAATACTTTCACAAAAAAACATTCAATTTTTTTTCTTTTAATTTGCAACTTTTCAGTTGTTTTCTCCATATTATATATATATATATATATATATGTGTGTGTGTGTGTGTGTGTGTGTGTGTGTGTGTGTGTGTGTGTGTGTGTGTTATTAAAAAGTATAGACATTTTATGTCTATTAAATTCATTAAACATTTTTTCTAATCTGCTGTTACACGTTGTTGGCTTGAATCACTGACTGCAACTCAATTGAAGTTAACTTTCAAACAAAAACAAAGACACTTTTCAAACATTTTTTTTTCTTCTACGTGCCGTGTCCCTTCAAGATGTAGGCAATCATGGCCCCCCAGAATTTCCTGTCATTTGTAGTTCTTAATGAATTTTGTCTTTTTGCTATCTCTCCTAAATCCTTCTCCTCCATCCATTTACTCAAGCCCTCTAGGTAGGTTTTGCGTTGTTTTTCTATGTCCCTCTTGTCTTCAATCTGTCCTGTGAGTCCCAAATTTTCCAAGCCCTATTTCCGCAATATGTATCCTATTAATTTTAACTGCCTCTTCCTGATGTTAATGGCTTACGTTGAAACACCGGTTCCCGTACGATCACCGAAGATAAGCAACGTCGAGCCTGGTCAGTACCTATATGGGTGACCGCTATGGAGTAACAGCTGCTGTAAGCTTGGATGTGCGGGTAGTAGAATGGATAATAGCTCAAAACTGTTAATCGGAGAGCCGAGTTCCAATTCCAGCTGGGTTCATTTATATTTACTTACACGCAATTTCCCTTGGGAAAGATATGTGTCCCTCTCTTCTCCCCCATCTATGGGTTAATTAGTAAAACTTGTATCACTAAAACCAATATTATCCCAAGAAAAAAATTGTATATAAAATATTTAGATTTCAACATTATTACCGCTAAACCAATACAACCAACCAACCTGATGTTACTATTTTAAAATACTAAAACCATTAACATAATATCCTACCTTAAAGAAATAGATTTATACCAATACATATAACACCTGCAACATATTATGCACATACTATATATCTATAAAACATATGGTTACTCTGAATGCATTACATTATGTCCAAAATATATGTAATTGCAGGCATACAATTGCGTTCAACATATATTGAAGCCATAAAAGTGTTGGAAATATTTAGATTTCGGCATTAAATAACTCATAGAGGTGTTGATATACCACGATGCAAAATCAACCGGATCTTTTCTGTTAATTCACTCCCAAAATATGAATTCACCCCAAAAAAAATCACCACAAAGTTAGACGACTCGGGTGTGCTATTTCTAAGTGTGGGGTCTACGTTCGCGTTCACACCCAACGAACAAGCCAAAACAGATTTTTTTATTCTTTTTCTTTTTTAAATTGTAAAAACTCCTTGTAAGTACAGTGTAACCCGGATATAAGAGAGTTGTCGGGACCGGAGAAGTCTCTTATATCCGGGTTTGGTCTATTATATATACATTAACACAGGCTCTAATTTGGGACCAGATACAATCTCTCTTATATCCGGTTTCTCTTATATCCGGGTCTCTTATATCTGGGTTACACTGAATATCCTCCGCACTTACGAAATGTGAATAACTCCCTGATTTTTGGTAATTTTTCATTCTGATGGTTGGAGTTGTTGCGAGGCAAGCTCAACAAATTTTGATTTAAAATTTAGAATTTCTTGTGGTGAATTAATATTTGCGATAATTAATTTTACATTACTTCATCGTTCGTTTCTGAATATAGAATTTTTTTAAAAAGTGACATCTGTTGTAAAAAAATAGGCTTACAATCCCCAATCCACAAGCTAATTAAAGAAAAATATATCAAAATAATAATTCGCGGGCTAAAAGTGCTAATATAAACTGAAAGTAACATAAAAAGGCCGAATTCGAAGTGCAACTAACATTATTTATAAGATTGCGTGTAGTAATTTTTTCTGGTATATTTTTTGCCTGAAAAAAGAAACGTATCTGGGTCTACGCTAGACTAACTCGTGCCGTATCTAAAAGAGATATCTCAAAGAATTTAGAGAATGTTAGAGGATCGGTTTCTGCTTGTTAATAGATAACATATATAGAGTTCACAAGTATTTTTTTCTCTATGAATAAAAAGGGATTGTGTTGCGTCACTTCGGGACGTGGGTGATCATGACTCTCCACAACGTCCTATCTTTTGTAGCTCTTAGTAAGGTTTGTCTTTTTGCCATATCTCCTAATCCTTATTCGACTAACCATTTACACAAGCTTTTAGGTATGTTATTTGCAAATTTCCTCTGTCTCTCTTGCCTTTAATAGGTCCTGTGAGTGTCAACTTCTCCAAGCCCTTTTTCTTCATTATATGCCCTAGATACTTCAGTTTTTTTTTTCGGGTTTTATTTTTTCGTTTTTTTGTGATTCCAAGTGTCCTTTTTGCTTCCATTTCCTCTAAAACTTCGTCGTTACTCACATGTTCAGTCCATGGTATTCTCAACATCTCTTCTTCATCTGTGAGGAGATTGTCCAGTATTCACTGCTATATAGGAGGTTCGGTATTTCATAACAGTTCAGTGCACTTTTCTTTGTTTCAAATGAAATTTTCCTGTTTCTTAATATTTTGCTTAGGTTTTGGAAGGCATCTTTCTCTATTCCAATGCTCCTTCGAGTTTCGTTGTCGCATTTTCCGTCCTCTGTTAAAATACTTCCAAGATATTTAAATTTAATTCCTAGATTTTGATGTCTTCACTTCGTTGTTCGCATCCTGGGCTCTTCCTTTTACTGACGACCATACATCCTGCCTTCTTGCAAAAACCTAGCCCATAAAATTCTTTGATAATTTCTTATGAAATCTATGTACAATCATCACACCACAATGAAAAGGTCAGGTGAGTTGATTTTATAACATATCGAACCTTGTTGGGTTATTTAATGCTGAATCTTGTATGGGATACCCATTGACGATCAAATTAACTTCTCTACAGTAATGGTCAATCAGACTATCCTCGTTAACCATTACTCCAGGCCAATGTGCTTTTTTTTTAGTTACACTGATTGATTTTATGAAGTATCAACCTTTACTGGTTTATTTAATGTTGAAATTTGTATAGGGCACACAATGATGATCAAACTCACTACTCGGTAGTAATGGCCAATCAGATTAGCATTGTTAATAATTACCCCATGATGAAAAGGTTAGGATGGTTTATTACAAGATCCTATTAGCAGCATCAAGTATGTCTGCTAAGTCCAAAAGATGTCTCATCTATTTAGTCAGAGGAGGACGAATTCTTAACAAGTTATTATCAGTGCCCCATCACTAATCGTCAGTCAATACTCAAAAATACACAAAATCTCTCTCTCTCTCTCTCTTTCTCTATCTATCTATCTATCTATCTATCTATCTATCTATCTATCTAACCAAGAAAATTAAGCTGAAAAGTTTGCACAAATATACTCCCAGAATAGATGAATAAATTCGCAGCATAATGCAGTCTTATCTGAATTTCGATCTGAATTTTTTCGCTATATAATGCTCTAGGTATATAATTGATAATCATTACTAAATTAAGTGCATTGACAAAGAATTATATTTTGAAAAATAAATATTTGTTGTGTAATATAAATACGTTTTTCTTTATTAGGTTGCGTGTAGGTTTAACTACAGACCCACCCTAATGAAGGATGTCGATCATCACTGGGAATCCGACTCTCCATATATTATGCCTGGTGTTAGCTTCATATAAACTTCATAAACATAATTGTTGGATTTTAAGAAAATTTTCATCCCTTTTTAATTTTTTAAACGTTTTATTAGAAAATCTTGGTAAAACATTTTTTACATCTTCTACCGCCCCCACCACACATTTAATTTTATGAAGTTTCGAGAAATTCTTTTTTGCAACTCTTAATGTTTATATTAATTATAAGAAAAAGTCCTTGAAGTATTTGAATCATCAAATTTCTTTGGTCAAACAGGACCCGCAGTTAAGGAAAATCTGTACTGAATCGTAAAATAAAAATGCAATAAAATTAAGACATTATTTAATTAGAAAAGCTTTTAATTGTTTTTATGAATAAAATATATTATGGACACTATTGACTTAAGAAAAAAATTTCAATGATTAATGAATTCTTATAAGAACTGTTTTCATTTTTTATTTTTTATAATTAGAATAATTTATATTTTTAAATCTTTTAAAATGTTGTATTAATTTGCAACGATCAAGTGATACAGTTATTAAATAAAACGAAACGAAATCTTTTTAAAAAGAATTTTGAATTTTTTGTGTGTATGTATAAATGTGCCAATACAGACGTCCGTACACAACATTATCAGAAAATAAATGCGAAAATGTAAAATTTATTTCCTCTTTGTAATTAAGACTATAAAGCCAAAGTACCTGAAATTCAATAAAATATAAAAATATATAAGATATTTAAAACTTTTAAGAATACTGGGTAGTTAAAAATTATATAAAAAAAAGTGTTTACGTTGTATTCGTCATTTAATTTTATTGCAATTATCTCCTACTTAATTAAATTTCAGGTTGTCGATAAATCTGTTAACACATAAAAATACCAACCGCCATGTTAAAATAACACTTTTCTGAGATATTTGAAACTAAGAGTAATATTTGTTTCAATCCAGGTTAATTAAACTTTAAATCAGCTATTTTTTCTCAAATAACGTTTCAGAAAATTATATTTTATTTTTGACCGATTTATTTTAAAAGAGAGAATTATATAATATTCACAAATTCGTTAACATGCATGATTTTATAGATTTTGCTGATGATCAGAAAAAATTATTCCAATCAATTTAAATTCGTTTTGAAATTATTTTATCTACAGAGGGCCGACACTATTTTTGGGACACTTTGAAAAGTGTGCTTAAAGGTGTTTTTCTGCTGCCGAGAGCTTTTGTGTTGATGAGTATGTAGTTCAGCAGTAACTGTCCATTAATGGTATGAACATTGATTGATGGGTTTGTCTTTGGTTTCATGTTTTCTTTATTTTTACTTCAACTTAGGCGACACTATTTTTCGGACATGACACAAATTCCGGGTTTTTTAATGATTTAGTCGTCGAACGTCTACAATATGCACATTTTCTGCAGGTAAATTGTACCCTGACCATTACATTTGTGTATCTTTACCATTCACTGCGAAAACGTATTAAAATCCTGAAGAAGGGTGCATTCGAAAGAAGTCATCAGTTTGGTCCAAAAGAAGAGAAGACAGGCTCAGCATCTGCCGAAGTCAATAGTTGAATACATGCTAAGTACAGACTATGAGCGGAAGAAGAAGAAGAGAGGACGGAAAAAAAAACAATTTCCAAGAGAACAGAAAGAAAAATGAAGAGGAGTGTTACGAGGTTGTTATCATCTGGAGAAAAGGTGACAGTGAAGAAAGTAAAGGAGAAGTGTGAACTTGACGTCAGTGTTCGAACTGTACAAAGAAAGCTACACAAAATTGGACTTAAGTATGCTAAAATCAAGAAAAGAATTACACTAATGAGAAAACACAAGGAGGCAAGACTGGAAAGCTCCAAAAGATGGATAACAAACCATGTCGACTTCAAGAAAGTGATATTTACTGATGAAAAACGTTTTAAGTTCAATGGACCTGGTGGGTGGTGTACATGGTCGAGAAAAGGTGAACCTGTTATTCTCAACAAGAGACAGATGGTAGGAGGAGTCATGGTTTGGGGTTTGGTATTTCCGAATGGAAACTTGTGGCTCGAGTGTTTAAAAGGATGTAAAAATAGCTTGAGCTACAGAGAACTTTTGGAAAAGAGAGCCCTGCCACTCATAGAAAAAGAAATGGGAAGTAATTTTATTTTGCAGCAAGATAATTGCAGCATCCATGTGGCCAAATCAGTGAAAAATTGGATGTGTGAAGCAAATATAATTGGAATGGCCTGCAAGAAGTCCAAACTTAAATTTAATTGAAAACATATGGGAAATGCTTGCAGAGCTGTTTACGACGGGCCAGAAATAACCAGAGAGGCTGAACTATGGCAGCGCATAAAAGATGCTAAAAATAGACTGCTAGAAACACGAAGAGACGTTATTATCAATATGTACGAACATTATGAAGATAGACTGATAGAAGTCATTGAAAAAAAGGGTGCTGCCATAAACTATTAGCATTGTTTCTGCAATGTCCGAAAAATACTGTCGCCTGTGTAATGTTTTTCCATTTGTAGTATTGAAACTGTTTTTAAATGTTATTGCCATTACACTAAAACAGTACCGACTGCCTGTGCTGCCTAAAACTTGAAAAAATAAAGTGTCTGAAAAATAGTGTCGGCCCCCTGTATTGGAAATATTAAATTAAATCTATTAGCTTGAAATTAAGATTAAAATAAAAGCTTCAAGAAAGATTTTTCATTTTTTTTTAATAAATGCTTTTTAAACCATCGCTTTTTTGGAAGCTCGCGCACGCGCACGCACATACACACACACACACACACACACGTCCTGGGTATGACGATAAATTATATCCGCATCCTGGGTAAGACAATAATCTACGTCCAACAGCAAGGCCTCTGATCAGGAGGTTTTGAGGCGCGTGTAACCACCACTTAATTGCTGGTGTTCCCAGGTCCACCCTGACCCGGGGTGGTCGCACCTGTTAGGGTCCCAGCTATGGGCGAATACTTAACACCCAAACTTGTGTAAAAATAGGTTTTAATACCAGAAATACTTTGTAATAAAAAAAATATTACCATCAGTAATTTTTGAAGGAAAAATTATTATCAGCAATACTTAAAAAAAAATTACCAGCAATACAAACAGCTATACAGTCTTTGAAAAAAATATTACCAGCTATAGATTTCTTCAAGGAAAAATATTCCTAGAAATAGATTTTTGAAGAAAAACATATTACCAGCAATAAAATTTTTGTCGGCAACCCATTGAGGTTGATATGCCGTAAAACAAAACAAACCAAACACACACACACGCATATATATATATATATATATATATATATATATATATATATATATATATATATATATATATATATATATATATAGTGATGCTCTCTGTCTATTACTTCAACTTCATCCCACAGAATGCAGTGATCTCCTTTTTCTCTATATATGTGCTATGGCCTTACGGTGTTCCTGTAGTTTTATCTTAAGTGGTCGGTATGTTTCTATTTTATATTTCTTGCCCTGCACGGGATGGAGTACATACGGTTAAGCCCTTGCAGAAGGTTGTTCTGATGTCATAAGGACCACAGATCTTTTCCAATAAGTCCTTCATATAGTGTAGCCAGACTGTGACTGTTTTCTCAGTGTTGTTTTCATCTTGTATCCTTCTATTTCAGTTTGTGGTTAGTTTTTACGTTGTAGAGTATTGCTTATATTGACCATTTCTTGTACATATGTCTCTGGGTTGCCTCTTGTGACTTTTATTCGATGTTGTAGACAGCGGACGACCACTTTCATATGAGTGGTGGGAGCCGAAGTTGAGATATTGTCTGGATGTTTTGAACCTATGACCTGTTCGAGATAATAGTACATCCAGGAATGATATTTTCTTGCTGTTTTCTTTCTCTTTCGTGAACTGTATCGATGGTCTTATTGAGTTCACATGGTCTAGTAGCAGCTAGGCATCTTTCTGCGACTTGACCCAAAGAGGTGTCATAGAGTTGGCTTTAGTGATTCTGATTCTAATGTAATATCTTCGGAGTATTCCGAAGTATGTTGTCTGTGTACAAAAGATCAGTATCTCCATCAGGTTATATATTGGTATGGAGATGAGTCTGAGGCCAGTCCATCCCTGAATACTGACTACCTCCTCCATAGGTACCTTGGTGAAAAAATTCACCACGTCCAGACTCACCATCTGGTTGAATTGGATGGGAGCATGTTTTATTATTTTCACGATCAAAAATGTGACTTGACTCAAAGAGTTATGAGTTCAATCCTGGCCTCAGCGTAGAGAACAAAAACTTGGAGAGTTATCAAGGCGAATTAAATAAAACTGAGATATCTAGACATGGTATGTGGAATTAGAACAATCTATCCCCATCGGAACGTCGTGAATGCCACAGTAAAGAGGAGGACAACAGTCCGGACACTGTAAATAGTATAAATAGAAACGATATTACTTAAAGACTTTCAACTGCAGCAACAACGAAAATGGGTAGCAGATGTAACTCGAAGAGAAAATAATGACATAATAAAGAATAATTGATTTTCCACAATATTCAAAGAAGCGGTTAGGAAAGGAAGCCTCCATCCGTACCGGAAAGAGCGATAACAGTGAACTTGTGAAAGTTACTTTCCTATAAAAAAAATTATTTTAATAGAAAGATTCTATCAATTTCATGAAACAGTAGCACTGGTTGTTATGTTAATGAATGCCTAATACTTCCATATAAGGAAACAATATATATATAGTGCATGTAGAGAGTGGGGAGAGAACTATCGTAGAAATGAACATTGCATGGTAACTAGAAGTTTTATGCCTAAAGCTATTATTATGATATGAGACATGATTTCACGCCTTATACAATCATCAAACATGGTCTAGTGATCGCTCAAGGCGTGAAAATGCCAGTCATCATACAGGACTGATATCTGTATCTATACGGTATCGTCATGCATTCTTTACACGGTATCGTGAACGCTTCCCCATAAATATAGTCAAATAGATATATTTCTTCTTACTAAAAGCATTATATTTAATAGGTACATGTGTTTCAGTTGGCATCGCTACTAGTTAAATAGGGAACGAGCCGAGAGATCCTATTAATCAAAATGTACCTCCCGAGAGGAATCCTATCTGCCTGGCCCTTTATCCATCAGAGAAATCACTCTTAAAACGATTAAATTGTCATCTTTATCTCGTATTCAGGAATTTAATATCTTCTTTGTTGATCACTTACTATATGGTTATGGCGTTGATGACTAAAACCCCCGCCAACATGCAGGCTCATGGCTAGAAGGTTCCAGTTTCTCAAAAACCTACTCCCGTCATCCATTCCTTATCGCCATTTGGATTTGCAAGATTTGGTTAGAGGTGAAAGAAAATCAGAGTAGAAGAATGTACTGATGGCGTGAATTCGTTTAAGGTGGACAGCAACTTGCCTGAAAGTAACCCACTTGATTTCATGAGCTTATTCTGTGATACATATGGAATGAGATATGCAGAATCCACATATGAAACTGCAACGGACTGCTGCTGACTCTGCTATGATTTCAAGTGGCGCCTTCTGTAGCATGTCCGCCATGCGTAGCCCCCTTCATCCGCTGGTTCAACCATTGAGATCTGTTGGAGTCATCATCCACTTTATATCTTTCTTTTCTTATTTATTGTTTGTTCTATTATCGTCATTAAAGTAACATTTGATGACGAACATTATACTCCGACATCCAGTTTAAAATACATATGTATGTTTATGCGTGTATGTTTCCATGTGCGTACCTTTGATGGTCGCTCCTGCCGTGGTGAAGGGACTTGCGTAGTACAATGACTCTGAGAGCGATGACGACGGAAGTTTCAAGCGCTTGGTAGGGCAACCCTTGGCGAGAAGATCGAAGACGAGGACCCCGACAGTGAAATAAACGGGTGATGATTAAAACAGATCTCAGCTGTTGAGCCAGCGGATGAAGAGGGCTATGCATGACGGACATGCTACAGAAGGCGCCACTCGGAATTATAACAGCAGTCCGTTGCAGTTTCATATCTGGATTCTGCATGTCTCATTCCATATGTGCCACAGAGAAATCAAGTGTGTGTGTCACTTCCTGGCAAGCGGAGGTCGACCTTAAACAGATCCACGCCATCGGTACTTTCTCCTACTCTGATTTTCTTTTACCACCAATCAACTCTTGCAAAGCCAGACGGCGATAGGGAATGGACGACGGGAGCAGGGTTTGGAGAAAGTGGAATTTTCTAGTCCTGAACCTGCACGTTGGCGGTGAATTTAGTCATCAACGCTATCATTATAAAGGAAGCGATCAGCAAAGAAGAAACTAAATTCCTGGATACGAGATAAAGCTGACGATATATATATATATATATATATATATATATATATATATATATATATATATATAAAAGTAATTAATGTATTTTTAATCCGGCATTATTATTTATTATTGTAAATGTTATTTTTAGTGGGCAAACCTTTTTAAGTAAACATCCTTTTCTTTTCTTTTTTTAATAGCGAAATTGATATCTACCGGCATAGAATCGTCAAAATCTTTAAAGAAAATGTAATTGATTGAATCTCGCATTCCCTTATTTATCTCAGGGAACCTACCTTGTAGCTAAGCATACATTTACCACGGAGGCACCTACAACAAACAAGGCTATTTTTAAGAAATTTACATCACTCGTCTGGACCTTTAAAAGTCTACTGGAAAGCGCGTACTCACTAAAAATAACATTTCGCACAAGCATCACTGAGAAACTTAAAATTGCCTTAATGCCAGTGTCTGTACCCAAGTGTGTTCGTTCCCTTTCAAGTAACGTGTTCAACCTGTTATAATGAAATTTATTCATGGTTTCATTCATGCATATAATTCCGCCAGTGTGCGCGGACATTTGCATCCTTCGAATTTATTTGCTGCTTCACAAGATCCGATATTTTTACATTCAATAAGTGTGCTTTCGCAACACTTCACGTTCTTTCTATCTATTTTAGCTTATTTTCATCGTAAATAATAACAAGCATTAGTCAATTTTAAAATTCACCTAGTAATTACAACATGATAAAACGTAAAATGTCTATCTTATTCTATGTGCCATGCAATTTCAGGACATTGGCGATCATAGCTCTACACAATTTCCTCTCATTTGTAGCCCTTAGTAATGTTTGCCTTTTTCTTATCGCTTCTTATCCCTGTTCTGCCGACCATTTACACAAGCTGGTTTACGTAGTTTATGTGCTGTTTTCTTCTACCCTTCGTACCTTTAATATGTCCAGTGAGTGTCGAATTTTCTAAGCTCTCTTTCTTCATGATGTACTCTAAAGATTTCAACTGGCTTTTTTCTAATTCTAAGTGTCCTTTTTCTTTCCATTTTCCTTAAAGCTTTGTCGTTGCTCACATGTTCAGTTCATGGGATTCTCTGCATTCTTCTGTAGAACCACATTTCTGTTGCCTCGAGTCTCTTCTTCATCTGTGAGAAGGTTGTCCAGCGTTCATTGTCATATAGGAGGACCGATATTGCATGACAGTTCAGTACTCTTCCCTTTGTTCCTAATGAAATTTTCCTCTTTCTTAATACTTTGCTTATATTTTGGAAGACACCTTTTGCTATTCGAATCCTCCTTCGAATTTCAATTTCGCATTTCCCGTCCTCTTTTAAAACACTTACTAGATATTTAAATTTTCGTACTTTCCTGATTTCGGTGTCTCCAATTCGCAGCTCGCATCTTGGACTGCTCCTCTTGCTGACAACCATACATTCTTTCTTCTTACAATTGATGTTTAGTCCTTTCTTGTTACTTTCTTTTACTACTTTCCATAGGAGTTTCTGGAGCTTCTTTCTGTGTCTACTAGCAACAGTGTGTTATCTGCATATCTTATGTTGTTAAGATTTTGACCGCCAATAATGAATCCTTATAGGATTTCTAATTCTCCCAGGATCACCTCACTGAAGGTTGAATAAGGCTGTTGAGAAGACACATCCTTATCTTATGTTCTTTTCAATTTTTGCGTTGTTACTAAATTCTTTTTTTTTTATCCATGTGCAGGCGGTTTACTGCCAGGATAGGTATTAGATTATTCTATTATCCTTCCCAAATAAATCAAGCTTACCAAGAAGTTCAAATAGTTCTTTTTTGTGACGTACTATTTCTCCCTACCTATTGTGATACAGGCTCAAATGCCACCTCATAATGCGACCTTAAAGCTAGAATATATATATATATATATATATATATATATATATATATATATATATATAATCCACAGACAGAATGTTTCGCTGTATCACAGCTCATCAGTCCAGCTAGATTGCCTCAAGCCGAGATTGAAACCCGACTGATTTCGGAGATTTTACCCCTGAGTTATCAGCACCCGGTTGAAAGGAAGACACATTTTTACGTACCTATTCTTCGAATAAACACGCCAATGACCGATAGAGCTCAATTTATGGAAGAGCTTTGCAGTATTAATAGTAGTATTCATTGTTTACAAATTCGCGCTTTCTCTCAAGAGTGCTCGATCGGAATTAAATTTTTCGGGGACGTATATATATATATATATATATATATATATATATATATATATATTGGTTATGTCATTATCTTAACTTCGAGTGACATGTGCTATCCATTCTAGTCGTTGCTGCTGTTGAAATTCTCAAATGATGTGGTTTCTATTATTTGGTACCGTTCTTTGTTTGTGATTCTGTAATGCTCGTCCAGGAATTTTGAAGTAGGATGGCCCTCGCTAAAACCTACAGGATTAATCCACTTGAAGGTATTCTTCATCGGTGATCTAAGAAAGTGGATGTGTTATGCATCGCATTCATAAGAAAGTTTCGATTTATCGAGGCTATTTAAGATCATGACTCTTTTTTAGGTTAATATTTTGGTTTTGTCGTAGTTTGTGATACCGGGCGAAACTATCCCTAGCATAGAATATTCTCTGTTCAATTCCCTTATATTTTATACTAAATTTGTTGTAACTGTTTTGTGCTCGTAGGTATTTGTTGGGTATTGTATTTACCAACTCCATATAGTGAATTGTATGATTAAATCAGTGTATGTGTTTTCACAGCTTTCATTCCAATCTTATTTCTTGGCATCCGGTACGAATCAAGTTCACCACACGCTAGAAGGGAATAGCGAGACCAGTTTATTCACCATTGTACCACGAATAGGTGCTTATTAAAACTGAATACGATAGGGGAAAATCCCTTGGTCAACAGAAAATATAAAAATTTATTTCTAAAAAATAACATTAAATTAATGACGTGCAATGTGCTTCTAATATGCCAGGCAAGTAACCATTAAAATATTTACAGCTAATAGAAGCTTTTTGATGCAATTTTGTTTGTGTGTATAAGGTGTGAACTGAAAGCTAACAGATGTTAATAAAAAATAAAGTTATTAAAAAATTGGGTGTAACGCTTCTCTTGTTAATCCGTCTCCCACGAGTAAACAATTTACCTGACATTTTTAATATAGTTTAGGCACATACCTTTAGCATAAATACCAATTAACTTCAGAGTGTATCTATGGCACCCAATAAAAATACATTTTTCTAACACATATATACAATGACATATTAACTGTGAAATAGTTGTTAGTGCTTCTTTAGTGCACTGTGCAAAGAAAAAACAAAAGTTTTCATTGTTAAAACTGTTTAATTAGATTATCCGCGTCAAAATAATAGCGGATATATTTTTCGCTGCAAGGACATTTAAAATTATTTTTATTTCAAACCAATAAGAGAATGAATAACACATTTTCTAAGTTAGGTGAATAAATTTTATGAAATCTCATTAATAAATGAATTCCTCATATGACCAATGATTCAGCATCAATTTTTTTTAATGAATGCTAATAAAGGACATCTCTGTGCAGATATTCTGAAAAATAACCGCGCAAAAAAATCTAGATAAGATTGGATGAATTAGAAAAACAAATACAAATATTTTCACGGTAACTGTTCTCTTTAATACCTCTTCATGAATTTAAGGACAATACTAGAGTGGCAACTAGGTCTCATAATTCCATTATTCAAATGGCTAGATATAATCATAAGTTCTGTGCTAATACTTTCTTCTTCCGCACTTCTCGCTTGCGGAACACCCTTCTGGTTTCTTTCTTTTCTGTCAACTATGATTCTCAACAAAGACAACGTAAAATTTCCCTCTCTTTTTCTTTCACCCTCAGTAACCGTCTGCGTGTAAATGGCTTTTATCGACTTGTTTGGGGTGAATTGATAAATAAAGGAAGAGTTAAGATTTTCCAGACTTCGACAGTGCTTAGAGATGGTAGGAAATTTTGGAAGATACTGGAAATTTTACAAAACTTACAATCATCTTACACCTTAGCGATGACCATTAGGCAGAAAAGGTTCTCAGTGGTGGTTAAATGAAAGCAGTTTTATTTTGGAGGCGTTAAAATTTACAATCCGTTTTTTGCTCCAGTTTACCACTGATTGGCGGTCCTTTTCAAGTTGTCAGGTTTACTGTGTCAGATCTGAGACAGGAGTAAATGGTACTGTTATCTGCATAATTAACTAGTTGTGAACTGATGACATCAGTGAGATCATTGATGAAGATCAGAAACAGCGTAGGTCCCATGATAGAATCCTGGGGGACATCGACGTTCTTATGGAAAGATCTGGAAGCGAGCCTGTTCAACACGACCATAATGTCACGATTTGTTAGGAACGATTGGATTAAACCAAATATTCGTCCTGTGCCACTGTAGCCCTGGAGCTTACGTAAAATGCCAGCATGCCAAACCCAGTCGAACGCCTTCGAGATATTTAGGACCAAAGCCAGAGTTTCGTCATTCTTATCTAGAGCTTGATAGGCAAATTCAATGATAGCCGTTAACACATCGACGGTAGACCTGGCGAAACTGAAGACAAGTTGCTTGTTCGAAAAGAGGTTGTGCAAAGTAAGATGCTTAACCACTTCAGCGTTGATTAGAACCTCGAGTCTTCTTTTATGTGCCGTGTCTCTTCAGAACGTAAGCGATCATGGCTCTCCACTTCCCCCATCCTTTATAGTTCTCTATATGTTTTGTCCTTTTGCTACTTCTCCCAGACCCTGTTCTGCCATCCAGTTGCTTAAGTTCGCTAAGTATGTCACGCTTTGCTTTCCCTTGTCTCGCTTTCCCTCTATCCGCCATGTGAGTATCAGATTCTCCAAGCCTTCCTTTCTCATTTCGTGTCCCATAAATTTCAGCTGCTTCTTCCTAGTATTAAGTATAAACCTTCTCCTTGTTTGCATCCTCTCCAAAACGTCATCTTTGCTCACATGTTCGGTCCATGGTATTCTTAGTATCTTTCTGTAGAACCATACCTTCGTTGCCTCGAGTCTCTTCATCTTTGAGAAGACCGTGCAATATTCGCTGCCGTAAAGGAAGACAGATATCACGTAGCAGTTCAGTATTCTTTTCGAAATCCTCCTGTCTCGTAATACTCTGCCTAGCTTTTTGAATGCGTCTTTGGCCATCCCAATACTGTCTTCGGACCTCAGCGTCGCACTTACCGTCCTCTGTCAGAACACTTCCAAGATATTTAAATTTCCACACCTACTTGATTTTAGTGTCCCCGGCCTGTAAATCGCATTTCGGGTTCATCCTTTTACTGATGAACACGCATTCTGTCTTCTTCTAGTTTATGTTTAGTCCCTTCTTCTCGCTCTCCTTCGCTACTTTCTATAGGAGGTTTTGTAATTTCCTTTCCGTGTCTGCTATCAGTACTGTGTCATCTACGTATCTTATGTTAAAATTGTGGTCGCCGATGATGAATCCCAGTAGGATTTCCAGTTCTCTCAGAACTACCTCGTTGTATAGGTTGAATGTCCGGTGAGAAAACATATCCTTGCCTTACGCCCCTTTCTATTTCTATCTGCTGAACTCATTCTCTATGTGCACGCATGCTGTTTGCTGCCAGTATAGGTTCTTGAATATTCTAATATCTTTCCTAAATATATTACGGCTGCTGAACAGTTCGAACAGGTCTTTGTCGCGTACTTTGTCGAACGCCTTTGCGTAGTCTATAAGACATAGGTGCACGTTCTGCTGCATTGGAATTGCGCTTTCTGATTACATCCTGAGCATGAATATCGCGTTCTTTGTTCCAGTGTCATTAACGAACCCGCACTGCTCTTGTTCTATCTCAGGTCTGATTCTAATGCGCGCTCTGTTCATCAGAATATGGATGATGAGTTTTGTTACGTGGTTCATTAGACTGATTGTTCGGTGGGGTTCACATTCGTTTGCGCCAGGTTTCTTAGGCATTGCTATGAAGATAGATCTGCTGAGATCTTCCAGTATATCACCACTGTTGTAGATTTTATTTATTAATTCTGTAATCTTGTCTCTGCCAACATCATCTAAGGCTGTCAGCATTTCTGTTACAATTCCGTCTGGCCCTGCTGCTTTGTTTCTGTTCAATTTGGCCAGTGCAGCTTCTGCTTCGGTTTTTAGAATTTCAGGCCGCCATTTTAGTTTACTTCTTTCTAAAATTTCTCCCTTCGTATGTGAAAAATTCTATTTCCTTTAAAATTTGATAATCTGAAGTATGATATATAAATGTAGAAAATTAAGCAAATAAATACTTAATCAATTCCAAGATTCTTTATGAAAAGTCAACATTGGACCAATCAACTTTACTCGAAACAATTGATCATAAAACTATTAATTTTCTCAAAATTTGTAGACTAAAATACTATCGTAATAATGTAAAAGTCCCCAACGTTATTGTTTGCAAAATATTTGGAAAATTGTAGACATGAATTTGAAGCTTCTTCAGCACTTTAACTCGTATATTAAACAATACATTTTTTAATCATTTCACCCCAAGGAAGGCGGGAATGCCACTAGTACGGATATGTTACAGAGGGTGAAAATGATATAAAAGACTGAGTATAGAGGGGATTGAGGAAAGGATAAAAGATGAACGGGATTCAAGAATATAGAACATGACTATTGAAGCTGTATTTAAATTTTTGAAGATTGTAGTTTTCAGGGAAGCAAGTAAACGGAAAGGAGTTCCACAGGCGGGAAGTGAGAGAAAAGAAACTGTTAGAGTAGAAGTGGCGGTTACATTTAACTATTTCAACAGTAAAAGGGTAGGACCTAGATGCCAATCTAGTAGCACGCTTAAATTCACGTAGTTGAGACACCAGGGAAAAAAGCTCTTCAAAGCGGTTATCATGAAAATATTTGTAGAAAAGAAAGTGATTGAAGTCGAGATGCCAAGTCGATTACATTGCAGATCCTTCTTTGGATTTTGTCAAGAACCTCGAGATGAATAGCAGGACCACCAGACCAGATTTGGCAACAGTATTCACTGCACGGACGAATGGTAGACTTTTTAAATGTCCAAGATGGACTCTGACGAGAAAAACCTTCTGGCATGGCACAGTGACTCAACTTTCCTTGCAGTAGATACAGCTGTTGATTCGATGTAGTCGTTCCACTTCAAGCCACCACAAAGCAACATTTGCAAACCTTAGGAACATTTCATCGGTTAGGAAAATGAGTTTCTGCATGAACTTATAAAAAGAAACAGTGATCAACTTTTATACCGTTGACTTACTTGACTCAAAAATGACTATTTATTTTTTCAATAAGATGAAAAATGTATCCTTTATTTAACAAGATATGGAAACGAAGAAAAAATAAGACGGGAGATAAGAGTAGAGCTCCGAAAGTAGTTGTCTATCAACACTGACACCCTTCCGGCAACTCTTGCAGACAATCCGACCCCAAATGCAATGTCCTGTATTTATTTGGATCTTGTCGGTACGACCAAAAGGGTGGAATGTGGTCTGGGCAGCGCACGGCCTCACTATATCATTGCACAAGTCTGCACCCTGGGGAAGTCGCTGAAGTCATACCATCAAAGAACTGAATTTTGAACAAACACGGCCCTACCACTATCTCACGAGATGACTGGATGGCAACTAGAAATATTAGACGAGTATAGCCATTGCTAACAAGTTTAATCTACAGTTTTTCTTCTAGTTCTCGTGATAAAGACAATGGTCCAGGACCACGTACAGTTTTAATTCAGTGTTGTCCTTCTCCTAGACTAGTTACTAACTATAGAAAAAGAGCCTAACCTGCCCTGATATTTAACCCATAGCTATGGGGAGAAGAAATGGATTCATCTCTTTCTTAAAGATATTTCTACGTAAGTGAATGTAAAGAACTCGATTGGAATTCGAACTCAGCTAAGCGATTTCTCATTCTGAGCCGCTATCCTTTACACCACACACACATATAAGGGTCGATAAAAGATTACTGCCTGTTATTTAATTAGAACGGATTTAATACGAGTGGCACACAAAGAATATCAAAATATGCACAAGACCCTCAGAATTCCAATTCTGGTCCTCAGTATAGTCTCAGTTTGGAAGTGCAGGTAATGTAATGGATAATGGTTGGGAATTGTTAATCGGCGAGCAGAGTTCCAATTCTTGTTGAGTTCATTATATTCACTTACGTGCAAATACCCTTGGGAAAAGTATTAATCTACCCCTTCTTAAGGCTATGGGTTACTTAGTAACTTGAAGACTTGTATCATTAAATCATTATTATCACAAAATATTGTTACAATCTAAAAATATTTTCTGGCTTTAAATAACCTGCAAAGGGTTGATAAACCGTAGAAAACGAATTAATCAATCAGTATATTCTTATTTCTTCTCACCTGGGTTATTCTCTCTTTGAAGCTTCTTGTCCTTGCTGTTTAACATCATTAAAGAACTGCTGTCTTCTGTTGTGCAGCTCCAGAATTTCTTGAGCAGCAACCACACTATTCTCCTTCATGAGGCCTGTCAGCATTCTGGTAACCTACTTTGTACAGATCTTGGTGTAGTCAAAAGATTGCACTCTACTGCAGGCACTACCAATGCTCACCTGAATTCTTTCACCGCAATTTGCAGTCGTGAATTTTCTGGCAGCTGAAATGCGAGAGTCTGTTTGCTTTTATCCTTCTTCAGAGAAAAGTTTGCCTGCCACTTCCTAGCCTGTTACTAAGTGCGGTTTCTCTTTTGTCTCTAGAATTACAATTAACCCTATTAACCCATCTTTTTATTGGCTCATTTTTCCGTGAACATTCACTAGCCTCCTTATTTATTAATAAGGCTTCTATTACTTTTAACATTTTTTTGCATGTAGATGATGCTATTATATTTGTGTTGTCAACAAATATGTTACGAATAGGGTCCGGTAGGTCTCCAAGAATATTTAAATGAGATCTAATTGAATTTTGATTGATCGGAATATATATATTATATATATAATATATAATTATATATAATATATATATTATATATATAATATATATATGTTTGCAGCATTGTTTGCAAATGTTTGCAGCATTGTCTCTTTCCAAAAACAAATAACTATATGACAGTTCATAGATTAACTTTAACATTTCCAATAAGCAACATACTT
Source organism: Acanthosepion esculentum (assembly GCA_964036315.1). Taxonomy (NCBI): domain Eukaryota; kingdom Metazoa; phylum Mollusca; class Cephalopoda; order Sepiida; family Sepiidae; genus Acanthosepion; species Acanthosepion esculentum. The sequence goes on from OZ038477.1 coordinate 52,929,860, forward strand.
TGCTGTATTTCAAAAACTAATTTAAAACTAATTTAAATTGACTGAGAGGAGAGGTTGGAAATGCTATAGTTGATTAGTACCCTTTTAGTCGTCTTTTATCGCATTGTAATTATCTTTATTAAAAAAAATCTTCCAAAAATAAAATGTACTTTCCTGAAACTTTATTTGAGGAATATTAGCTGATTTAAAGTATAATTAATCTGATTTGAAATATATATTATTTACTTTAAGTTTAAAATGTCGCAGAAATACATTTTTTAACCCGAGAGTGTCCGTGTTTTTAACCTGACAGTGGCTGTGTTAACATGTCTGACGAGGTGATGACAGATATAATTTTGTTCTATGGGGACATTATCTGTAAAACCTAATTGAAAAAAATAACGTGAGTGCCTTTTTTATTTCCATTTTAAGTACTCAGTAATCTTAGAAATTTAAGAAAATATTCTCCTTAATCTAATATTTTATTGAATTTTTAAAATGTTGGTATTAAATTTACTATTGTCATCGCTCTTATTTTCTTATAATGTCGTGTATGGTCGTTCGTAGTCAAAAAAATCTTTTATACATTAATGAAAAAAATTCAAAATTATTTTTTAAATATTGGTATTTCGTGATTTGTATTAAGCTTTGCCATTTTTGATTAGTAAATATAGTTTTCACTTAATAATGATATCATCCAAACCGCTGAAATTAATACAGAATTTTAAAAGATAAAAGCTTATTTTTTTCTAATTAAAAAATAAAAACAATTCTTGTAAAAATTCATTATGCATTGAACATTTTTTCTTAAAACAATGGTGCCCATGATATATCAATTTTTATAAAAGCATTTAAAAGATTTTCTAATTAAATAATGCCATGTTTTTTTTGTTTTATTTTACGATTTAGAGCAGATTTTCGGTAAATGATGTTTCTATTTGGCAAAAACAAATTGATGATTTAAATTCTCCAAGATGTCCTGTTTTTAACTAATATAAATACGAAGACACTAAAATTTTAATGTCTCGAAATTTCTTAAAATTAACTGGGTAAAATAGATGTAAAAAAATATTTTCACCAAAATTTTCTTTTAATAAGTCTTGAAAATTTTATTAAAATCCGAAAATTGCTTGATTTTTGTAAGAATACCCAAAACAATATATATATATATATATATATGTGTGTGTGTGTGTGTGTGTGTGTGTGTGTGTGTGTGTGTGTGTGTGTGTGTGTGTTTAGGCAGCAGTCCTTCTTTCATGCACATTTCATTGAATAGGATAGACAAGGTGCTTTGATTAAGTGTTTTATACAATTTCTTATGGGATCTAATTTCTTTTCTTTTCAGATGATAAATTATATAAAAACTGCCTGAATGTTCTTTTATTCGAATGTTTTCGGCTATTCATTTAGCCATTTCCACGGTTGAAATATTTTAACTGTTAAATAAGAAATAGTTTGTTGCATATATGTATTTATATAATGCTTTCATTTTCTAAAGACGGTCAAGATATTGTGTCCATGTTCATAGATGATATTATTGAGTGTTGCTTTTTTGTTTTTATTAATAAGGCTTCCATTATTTTTAGCCTTTTTTTGCATGTAGATGATGCTATTATATTTGTGTTGTTAACAAATATGTTACGAATAGGGTCCGGTAGGTCTCCAAGAATATTTAAATGAGATCTAATTGAATTTTGATTGATCAGAATATATATATTATATATATAATATATATATTATATATAATATATATTATATATATAATATATATATTATATATAATATATATAATATATATATAATATATAATTATATATAATATATATATTATATATATAATATATATATAACATATATATATTATATATAACATATATATTATATATAACATATATATTATATATATAATATATATATTATATATAATATATATAATATATATATTTAATACATATATATATATATATATATATATATATATATATATATATATATATATATATATATATAAAGAAATATAATCTTAAAGTGTGCTATATTTTTGGGATAAAGTGCTCAATATCAGAGATAGAGCGTGTGTAAATATAAAAGTGAACATAGAAGTCAACACTTAGAGGCGACAGTCTGTTTCATGCTAGATGCAATCGTCGGACCACGTCGGGTCACTCTACGTATATTTATATATATATATATATATATATACATACATACACACATATATATAGTGTGTGTGTGTGTGTGTGTGTGTGTGTGTGTGTGTGTGTGTGTGTGTGTGTGTGTGCACGAACCTCCTAGCACATATTCCCGCATAGATAGAAAGATAGAGAATTGAGGAGACCTAGACGGATTCAGGAAACTGATCGATATGTTGAATATCAGTGATTTTTTTTTCTTAGAAATGTTTCATCATATAATTTGTCTTATCAGGTATGATACATTATTTCCTACAGGCATAATTTGCCAGTGTTCGAACCCAGTTGAATGCTTATTTCCATAAGCGCCCAAAGCTTACCACTTTGAAAATTTGCACAAATTAACCACAGATCCATAGATAGACTAAAACTAAACTTACTAAAATAACTATACAATGAACGATTCTGTAACTGAAATAAATGTTTTAAGATTAACTTTTCCATATAATTTTTCTTGTCTGCGTGTAAGTAGTTGAGCGTGAGTATAGGAGTAGTGATAAATAAACAATACTAATTGGATTTTTTTAATGCGAAAAGTTATTCACAAGTAACACGGTATTATTTCCCATCGTTATTTTCTGTCCTGGCTTTTTTTAACACGTTGTTCTTTATCGGACAATCCAATTTTACAACAATTAACAACACCTGAACCCTTTATAGAATATATAAAACATTCTTCTTTTGTAAACCGCTATACTTTCATTTATTCCGGAGGAGTGTCATGACACCTTTTATTTTATTCGTTATCTTCTTCTATCGTTGATAATGTGTCATTCTTTAGCGTTCTTGAAGTAGTCTTGTCTTCTTTTTTTTTACTTTTTCATGCCGTTACTCTTGTCCTATGCATTTCTCTCACTTTCATTCCCTCTTCCTTTTCCTATCTTTCAAGTTCTATCACTTTCTCTTCCTTTCTTTAAATCTTTCTTTCTTCTCTCCCACTTTCTTTATCCTCTTATTCGTTCTTTCTCTCTCTCTCTCTCTCTCTCTCTCTCTTGCTCACTCTTTCTTTTAACTTTTTTCATACCCTTACTTGTCACTCTATATACATTTTCTCCATTTATGTCTCGTTCTTTCTTGCTTTTTCTCACTCTTTCGTTATTTCTCTTTCTTTCTCTCAGTCTTACTTTTATTTCCTTATCCTCTTATTCGTTCTTTCTCTCTCTTACCCACTCTTTCCTTTAACTTTTTTCATTCTCCCAGCCTTACTTTTCTTTCTGTTCAATGTATTTTTCTCTCAACTTTTTACTCCTCGTTCTACGTACTTCTCTCTCCTTTTTCTTTGTTGATCTTTCTTTCTCTCTCTCTATTATATATATTTTTATATATGTTTATGTTATATATATATATATATATATATATATACATATATATATATATGCGATATATATATATATATAAATATGTATGTTATATATATGTATATGTGTGTGTGCGTCTGTGTAGTTTAAGAGACAGTTTAATATTTTTATATTTATGTATTTCAAATTTCTGTCCCACTGCAGACGTGGCCGTCTATGTGTAGATGTGAAGTTATGTATTTTACCATGAGTGCAACTGATCAGTTTTCGAGCTGTGATAAAATGTGAAAGTTTCAAATGCTGATTTTCAAAGTGGCCACTATATCTCCTCTTGAAAAATTAGTGTAACTCAATCCACCTATTGTTTTGGCTTTGTATCTAAATTTAATAAATATCTATAAAATAGCCTCATCGTCGCTCGATGATTAGAAATCTGGTCTCGGAAAATATTAATGAGTATAAAGAATTCACTGCTGTAAGGGTGGCCCACGGTTGTAATCCTGTGACAGACAAGGCGTAGCTGAGTAAGTATCTAGGGCGCCTGCCTTGCATTGGTAATTACCTAGTTAACTTCGCAGACTATATACCAGTGAAGTGAGTTCAATCCTTGTTATGTGCCCCATTAAGCATATATATTATATATATAAATAATATAATATATATTAATGTGATATATATAATATATATAATATTATATATAATACATGTAATATATATTATATATATAATATTATATAATATATATATAATATATATCTCTAATATATATCTAATATATATAATATATAATATACATATAATATATATATATATCATATATATAATATATATATATAATATTATATATATAATATATATATATACGTGTGTGTGTGTATACATATATATATATATATATATATATATATATATATATATATATAATTACTTCAAACGTTATTCTTAGTGAATACCCATATTTAAGTATACGCCACTTCCCTAAAATAGTGTGTATGACGTCCACCGGCTTGTGCACTCGTGAATCGAGGAACTTAATAAAGAAAATGCGCTCTCCGACAGGGTGCGGACCTGTGTCCCCCTTTTTAGGAGGAACCACCTCCTCCGGCGTGCTTTAGACATCTCGGTCACAGAGAGTGTCACAGCCGAACAAGGTTGCATTTATATTGCCGAAGAGTATTTTTCTCTGTATTAAGTTTTTTTTTAAGTGCGCAGGCCGGTGGGTGTGATACACACTGTTCTAGGGACGGGGCGTCCATCAGAGAACGAAACGCGTTGGTAAAGGTTTCGTTTTGTCATTATTAAAATATATGTATGTATTTATATATATGAACACGACACCTGCCATAAAGAAATGATCTGTAAACTATTCTAAGCTATTCTCAATAGACGATAGTATGTGTGTGTGTATATATATATATATATATATATATTTGTGTATTTAGGCAGCAATCCTTTTCCATGCACATTTCATTAAATAAGACAGACAAGGTGCTTTGATTTAATTTTTATACAATTTCCCATGATCTAATTTTTTTTTTCTTTATGGATGATAAATTATATGAAAATTGTCCAATTGTTCTTTTATTTCGAGTGCTTGCAGCTATACATTTAGCCATTTTCAAGGTTGAAATATATTAACTGTTAACAAGAAAATAAATTGTTGTATGTATTTATATAATGTTTTCATTTTCAAAACTCAGTCAAGATATTGCGTCCATGTTCATAGTTGATATTATTAAGTAATTAAGTGTTGTTTTTTTTTCTTTTTTATTAATAAGGCTTCCATTATTTTTAACCTTTTTTGCATGTAGAAGATGCTATTATATTTGTGTTGTTAACAAGTAGGTTACGAATAGGGTCTGGTAGGTCTCCATGTATGCATTGTCTGTCATATTCAATGAAATATATATAAATATCTATATTTTTAGTTGTGCATATATACATATAAATATCTATATTTTTAGGTGTATATATATATATATATACATATAAATATCTATAATTATATATATAAATATCTATATTTTTTAATCCTTATATATATATATATATAATGATGTATGCCTAGTGTACAGTTATATTTGTAATGTGCAAAAGTTTCACTTTTTTAAATAGACTATTTTCTACTCTATTCAGTCTCGACCTTTCAATAAAAGATGGCGCTGGGAATTTTTTTTTTACAAATATATCTCGATTTCATTCATGTCTGTCCTCACCCTTTTTGTTTATTCACTCGTTTTTCTTTCTTTCGTGATGTCCTGTACTCATTGTCGATTTCTCTTTATTTAGCTTTCACACTTTATTCTTTTTGTTGTTCTATTCCTTTATTTATGTTTTCATTTTCTATCTTAATAATTTTCATTTTTTCCTACATAGTTTCTCTCTCTATCTATCTATCTATCTATCTCTCTCTCTATATATATATATATCTCCAGTTTTCTTCCTATCTTCCAATCCTTTTCATTTTACGACAGGGTGCTGAAAAATAAATTCTCAGCCCGACCTACTTCCGAAATCTGGTCAAACAAGATTATTATCAAAATTTTTTTTTAAAGGACTCTTTGCCGGGCCGAGATATTTTCAGCACCCCGTCTCATGTTAATTTCATTCCATCAAATTTTATGCGTTCTATACTCTCTCTCTCTCTCTCTCTCTCTCTCTCTCTCTCGACATTTCTTCTCCAATTCTCAACTACACCGCACTCTCTCTTTCTCCCCCACTCTCTCGCTTTTCCTATCTCTCACCGCATAATAACAAATTAGCAACATTTTTTTCACTATTTTTCTACTCTTAATTGCGGTAATAATATCAGCATTTTCTGGCTCCAAAATTAATGTAGGCGGTTACTACAATGCTTTATTCAAGGGGTGTGCCACCACCGCACCCCTATCATCATCAACAACTACATTTATAGTGTCTGTATTAATATAATAGAAACATTAAAAAAAATACGCAGGAAAAGAAGAGAGAAAGAAAAGGTGATAGTTGTTCTAAATGTGTCCTAACAGTCGTTTTAATTTTTAAGCGAACAGCATAGAACAGACTTCAGACTGTCAAACCCACTAGTAGCACCCCTAAACGGCTACATATTTGAAAATCAATGAAATGTAACCAAGTCTTTGGCACCCACGAATGGTTTTTTTGGATGAGGTTTCAGTAAAGGGTGAGCAGTTTTCTCATATCTTTTCTTTGCGGTGGTTGACTATTCAGATAAAAATTTAGTAAATTGTTATCATTACTCCGTCCCTCTAACCTTTATCCCTAACCAAGCCGAAAATTAGATTCGTTCAAAAGTCATTAAAAAAAAAAACATAGGAAAAAAACATAAATTTCATCTTTAAAATTTTAACTTGATTTTGAAAAAAATGACGAGAAAAATGAATGTCTCCATAAAATTTCATTTGCGACGATTTTTGTATATGAGAAAAAGATCTTAGAATATCCAGATTTACTTAAAGAGCATAAAACAGTCTTGGCTGAAACGGGTGTATTAGTGAACCACTGCCCTGTGGAACAGACTACCAAGAGGATGTTTCCCGGATCACTACAATTTTAACCTGTTCAAGTCTAGTGTTAACGGTTATCTTCCCCGCTATCCATATAAACTACTCTTTAACGTAACCCTCTACCTCGAGTAACCCTCGGACCTTGTACAGAGTGAACCTTACTGTAATAAAATGCAAAATAATGCCAGAAGTTTAAAATAATATTTGCTCTTTTAATTTAACTTTCATATTCTTCGTAACCTTATTTGGTATGATCTTTATTTTAATAATTACTATTATTAATTAGTATCAAAGATTAGGAGTTAAACCCAAATCTTCGATTTGGTTGCTGTTCTTTTCAAACATAATTTCATTTCAAAGTTATACATTATGTAAAAAGAGAAGGAGAAAAATCATGAAGTAGACCAACAAAACAAACGTTATTCGGTCGAGCGACTCCGATTTAAACCGAGCGAAACCGAAGTTTGTCGGACTGATAGATAGGGAGCGTACCACAGGTAGTAAGTTAGCTTCTTTTTTTTTTTCCTTCTTCTTCTCAGGTAGATGAGTGTGGGCAGGCAAATAGGTAACTCGCCAGTTGGTTGGTGGGACATAATCAGCTACAGGTGTCAACCGACAGGTCCAGCAGTCGGAAAAGCTAGAAAACTCGTTCGTTGTACTCTTGTGTTATTTTGCCAGCTAACGATTCCTCATCACATAGAATTATTCCTTATTTCACAATTACAACCCACCTGTGCCATATACAGTAAATAATCTCCCAAAGATTTCATTTATTTTGTCTCTGTGCAATTGACTGACGTACGTGCATTAATTTAAATATGTATGTTCAGAAAAAGATCGGCAGTGCAGCAAGTATATGGCCAAGGAACGAACAAGTGTTTTTTTAAAAAAACAAAAAAAAGCATCCTAGTGACGGCCAGAACCATAAGTTCCCTACCACTTTTAAAAATATCTTCATATTCCTGTAAGTATTTTACTGTATTATATAGTTCAACCGATTTTTTTTTATGTTGTGGCAATACTTTTTCTTTTAAAAATTGAGATAAAACTGTTATTTAAGAGTTCTATTGCAAATCTTATTTTATGTATACGGAGTTAATTCCCATAAACACGAACATCTTATTTAAATTCCGGTTCTAGAAGTCATAACAAAAATGAACGTATTCAACTAAATTATCTAACCGAATGATAATACAATAAAAACTAGATTTAATTGTATTTATATTTCACGATAATTATGGGATATCCGTCGCCACTTTTTAAATTTTCCAACTTTTTCACAAAAACAAAAAAAAAGTTTTCTTAAATTATACTTATTTCTCCAAATAAACATTCATCGTATTATTCGGGTTGCATGAACGCGACGATAGCCTGCAGTTTGGCGTTGTGCCGTGCCTCGATAACGCTTGTCCCTCCACTTACTCGATCCCCACAAACGTTAAATATTATGAGAGAAGTATTTGCATCAACAAAATTGTATAGATATTAACTTGAAATGTTGGAAGCCAGCCTCCTTGATCTCGGTCATCTAACTTAAAAGTTGGCGACAGATAACCCACAAGTATCTATTTCGGTTATGAATCTTAACGCCAAATTTCAATCGATATTTTGCCTCAGTTTACTGAGTCTGGAATCAGTAATTCAGGATTATCCTTAAACCTACAAATCGAATTGTTGGATCAAACCTACCACAAATTAAGTGCGGGGTGGGGAGATATGCAAAACAAAAAGTTAACTGTCAACTACTACTACTACTACACTTTGTAAAATAAAGTTCTACATCGATATTCACCTCAGTTTAACAGGAAACTTATGTGGACGACCCAGCAGAGAATAAGGACTAGCAATTGTTTCTCGTTCATTACTAATGAGAAGGGAGTTCGATCCTCACTGAGTTCCCTAATGCTATAACGCAGCTATGCTTTGTAAATAACAAAAAATGTGTAAAAATATACTATCACAATGATTTATTTAGCAGTCTGAAAACAAAACATAAATACTGCACGCAACTTTATAAAAAAGAAAAACCAGTACGTAATTTAAAGGGTGGCAACAGATAAACCGCAAGTACCCCAAAACTTATGTTACCTTTTCTAAGCTAAAGTTTATTAAACGGAACTTTTTTCTTTTGTGAGGGGGTGTAGATTCACTTCGAAAAGATACAACTGCTTTATTATTAGAAGTTTCATCACTGTTCTTGTGGCAATTATTAGTTTGTCTTTAAAGGTTTTCAAATAGTGATATAAGAATGATATAATCATGAACGAATCTGCATTGAAAAGTTCTTGCTGGAACGTGATATTCCAGTCAAGATTTTCCTGTGAAGGAAAATATCCAATAGGTTTATAATATTCTAAGAAACATGTCTGCCACAAATGAACCATTTCTGATTTAATTCAATGCTAAAATTTTACCAGTTGCAGGCAATTCCAAATTAAATTCACTTTGGGAATGATCTTCATAAATTTATCATTCATGTGATTGTGCTCAGGTAGTAAGCTCAAGGATTTTTTTTATTTTTGAGTGGTTTTGGTAGTTTGTTTTTTGTTTGTTTTGTTTTTTTTACCGGCTTGATCTGACCAGTTGTATAAAAACGGGTCAATGGAAAAGTTTGTTTTGTTTGTTTTTTTTTAACCTATTTTCTCTGTATTTATCTTTACTATAAAGTGTTTGACTGGCATAAGCCTTTTTCGAGAGGGAACAACTCATAAAAAACAGTACTTATCATTCGCTTAACCTACAAACAGATGTTTACTTTATATAAAGACACGTTCATGAGTGTCATATAATCCTTGTTCCCTAATTTCTGCCTTATCGAACGTTAGCCGTGAACAAAGTGGAGTAAGTAGTGATCTATAGATTTACTTTGTTCTTGTCTGGTTTGAGAAAGACCTGAATATAATGTATATTTTAGCACACCATTTCTTTTTTTACTCTGACATTCTTTATTAAATTTTATTCAAAACAAGGCTAGGATACTACTCAAGATAGAGAGTTAGTATTAAAATCAACATGATGAATGAGGTGTAATATGAACGAACGAGTCGGTAGTAGGAATGAAGATTAAGAGAATGCGATCGATAACGATTGACTCTTGACTTGAAAAGATTGAGTTTTGCTATTCGGGAGAGCATCCACGTGGGAGTATATTCCAAAAAGTGCCACATCTAAGCTACGCTAGGAAAATCACTATAATTAGCTTTCTTTTAAAAGCGCCTATAAAAGAGCATGAATGCTGAACTTGTATTTTTTTTTTTCTGTTCAAGCATAAAATTTCTTCATGGATATCATTTTGAAGAGAAACGATTAAAGTAAAGACAAATGTAATTAAATAGTAAAGTTTTGTATAAGCTCTTTCTTTGCTTATGATAAAGGTAGGACTGTATGCAAATCCTCTTGCTATCTTAGCTTGTCAGGTCAAGCTTCAATGAAGCGCTCCTCGTTTGACTGGCGTAGCTCGTATCGTAAAGACGTAGATGTTCTTGAGTCTAACATTTATGCAGCTATTTATACCCTAGCAAAACTTTCCAGTGGCCAAATACGCCGAGATGATTTTGAGTCTAAAATGCCCAATTATACAGATCTTTAAATGAGGTTTATTTTTCAGACTAATTAGATTCAGTCTTAAATTTTAGATATTATCCTTATTACATAGAATTTTAATTTCAAAATATTTGATTACGAATTGAAGGTGAATGTCAAGATGGCTAGTATCACTAGTTCCTGTGCAAAATTTGTTTTTTACACTATCACAGATTTTATACTTATTAATCTGGTTTATAATTACTTTTATTTACTTAGTAATAATTTATAGCAATAAACTTTTTTTCTGTTGAAATAGAAATTAAAAACCCTCCCAAAGACAATTGTACGAATGTCTCATTTATGCATTCTGTAGTGTAATTTAATTTTTCAGCAGATTGACGATGTTTCCACAATAAAGTAAATTTTGGAATTTATTGAAGTCAAGAAACTTCAATTAAGTAGGAATCTTTCGCGAAGGGCTAACAATTTTCCTCTATAGACTTGTTTCTTCTTCATTGTTATGGTTAAATATTATTTCAATAAAGCAATCTTTTAGGATCTTCATGATCTCTGCTAAAACAAATTGAATTCAAGGAAAATTTAACAGAGGAAGAAACAAGACATGGTTAGCACCCAGTGGACAAAATCCCAGCCTCACAAAGAAATTGAAATTTCAAGAAACTTTTCAAATTTTAATTTCAAATTTAGACATGTTCTGGCCTTATGGGATACTAGGGCTCTAACTACAAAATATATTAAATGGGGCCGTTTTTTTTTTTTTTTTACAGGTTGGATCTGTTTCATATGGATTTCTGTTGCAATAGAATGAATCCATAAAGTCGTAAAGTACCCGATAGAAATAGTTAACTTTACTACCGGCCACGATTTATAAAAGTGCCTGGTCGACAAATTCTCAGACGTGCCAATATTTCATGAATTCTCATCAATACTCATACCACTACGCTTTTCTAAATTACCCGTCAAGTTCTGCCTCAATATCTAGCTCAGAAAATGCTCTTGGTTTATTTTTTCTAAAGCATAGAAAATGTTTTCAATTGAATTGCAATGAAATTTTTAAAGAAAGGTGAGGGTCAAAGTTCTTCTTTCATTTATTAAAAAAAAAAACTTTGAAATCCTTTTTCGCTTTTTTGTCTAAATGCTTGCATTATGTAGATATAAAGGCCAGTAGCATAGAAAGGGTTCTCAGCAGCTAGGGACGAACACAATTTTGGCACTGTCACTTAAGTTTTCCCTGGAAATGTTTTACTATAATTTTGTAACTTATTACGATCTGAATGACAGAATCAGTTACGACTTTACCCAGTCCCAAAAATTAAAATTCCAATTGTAAGCAGTTGTAAAACTGGAACTGGTTCAAAAAGGCTTAAGGTCATGTCATGTAATAATGTTATTTTTCTATGCATCAGGTAGAGTAAATATGCTAGATATCTAGTTCAGAGGGCTTAAGGCCATATTATGTTGAAACACTTTCTCATGCGATCACTGAAGTTAAACAACTTCGAACTTGGTGAGTATGGGTGAATACCTGGAAATACCAGGTGCTGTAAGCTTGGATGTCTTTCAAATGTCATGCAGCAGTAATTTTTTTTTTTTTTTTTTTTGTAACAGGTAGAGATCAATGCTAGATATCTTGTTCAGCGTTCTGAAACTCACTTGGAAAGCCATTCATTGGTGGTAATGCTCATGGTTTATGAAACAGAAAAATACTAGATGTTATAGATTTACTTGGGTTGACTTTTTAAAAAAAACTGCTGGTATCGAGTCCAAGATGTGCTTTTCCTCGCTAGACGAAAGTTTACATCGTCACATCCTGCACGGGGATGAATGTCCCGACTTCATATGCTTCTGATGAATGCCTTAAGTCCTGGGTGAATCTTACAAGAATCCAATTCATTGGTCAAGAGTTTATGATTACATTATAGGTTACACGTGCCTGTTTTGTGACTGAAACAGATAATGTTTCTTACTGGTACCAATAACTGGTGTTAAGGATGAGCTAAAAAGCCAGGATTTCGAATGTCAGATTATCTAGGCAATATTTGGAGAATTGTGCTACGATCTTTCCGTTTAGTTCCACTCTTACCATGTGGTAGGATCTATCTGTGTGCAGATTCAAATAGAATGTAGCCAAGTTTAAAGTGGAAGTCAGAAAAAGCAAAAAATGTCTAAACGCTTTGGGGACGCCTCGGACACCTTGAGATTAACCTTAGCTTTTGTTCAGCAGCATATCAACCTCTGTGGATTATTTAGTGATGAAATCTAGATATTTTAATGCAATTTCAAGTCTCCAATTACAGATAATACATACTCTTTCCCTGAAAGTAGTTTACTATAAAAGTATATTTTTATACTTTAGTGTTTTGTCATTATATATAGCAAGTATTCTTACTATAAAAAAAAGTATTTATTTTTGTTAGGGAGGCACTATTTACCCATAGTTGGGCCCCCCCCTAACAGGTGCTATCACCACAGGTCAGGATGGACCTGGAAATAACAGTAGCTAAGAGGCGATTCCACGCTCCTTAAAACCTCCAGATCAGATGCTTTTTTGCTGGATGCTGTTTATCGTAATACCCAAGACTAACCTACCAGTATATTGTGCTGAACTTCATAAATATTTTTATTTCAGATATTTAAATGTAAAGTTGAGTTTAAAGTGAGTTTTGGTAGCGTACAGAAAATGCTCAAGCCTATTGATACTTCACCGTTTGGGGAGGTCTCGGGTGCCGGGTAATAACACAGCATACTATTGATGAGATAATCACTTGAGGCTCAAGCATTGTATTCATTTAAAAATTTCCTCCCTCCCCGATCCGGTTGGACAAGGGATGTCTATTTATATTGATATTTATAGTGCAAAATACACAATTACGACACAAGGCCTAAAAAGGGGAGGGGTTGAGGCTGGTCGACACTAACTATCTTATACCTAGCTAATCCGATTCACGACCCATTCACTCATTACAATTTCCACATTCACCACAAAAACTCGTCCGTCACCAATCAATCCTCCATACACCATAATGCCGCATCCTCTCAAGGGGGTCCTACAAAACGCGCCCTGTGACATAAAAATTTAATGATTATTTATTTATTCATATATATATATATATATAAATCTGTGATGAAAAATGAGATGGGAGGGAATGAACCCCCAAAACAAACTAAACATGAACACAAAATAAAATAAACATAACTGATGTTAGTAGTGCCCGCCCAATCCTCAAAAAAAGATGTCTATTTATATTATATCTGCATGAAGGAAAATCATAAGTTTATATAGAAAAAATAAAAATTCTCGGTATTTGTTTTCGGGAAATTTGCTTATGTAGATTCTAAATTTGAACTCGATGGGAAATTAAAAATATTTGCAAAAAATAAAATAAAACAACGCTAGAAAGTATTTCTCCAAATATATTCATTCACTAAATATACCGGGTAAAATTCCAAGTGCATATTTTGCCTACTGCTGGAATTCCTCTGCCAAGTCGATCTTGAATCAAAAAGACCTGATCGCCCAAGCGCATGGCGCCTAAAGAAGGTTATGTGAATTAATTAATAATAAAAAACAGGCACTACATACAAGTATTGACCTATATGCAAATCTCCTGAGTATAAAGTCTGGCTCCTATATTATTTAAAATAGCCATTAATACCGTAGGGAATTAGAATAAGTGGGTCGCGGACGGTGCTTAAGAGACAAACAACTGTGGCCTGCTGTTTTCATGGAGAGTTATGATTGTAACAAGTACACAAATAAGTTGCAGTGAGCACATGTACTAATAACTTTGTAGAAAACTGCAAGGGGATGATTGGCTGTTGGTGACGTAATGCAATGGTTGCCATATTACAAAAACAGTTGATCTAGCAGCAAGTCCAACGTCCCGTGCCCACTGCTACGATGTCTTTTTTTTTTCAATACACTCCTTTTTAACAGCCCGCGATACAATCACATATTTAAAATTCTGGGACACCTCGTTTTTGTCTCTATTTGTCTGTCTACTCATTTGCTTGGCCTATTATTCTCAGTGCATTTCAGTTTCTCTCTGCATTTTTCCTTGTTTGATTTCAATGCCATAAGTTATCTCTTTTGTTCTAAATTCCTTTACCAATCTATTTCTCTTTGACCCCCTCCCACACTAATTATCTTTCTATCTCGTCTCTTTATTCTGACATTTTCTTTATTACTGATGTTTTGATTTTCTTCCGCGTCCTTCTCTTCAAATTTGTTTCCCCTTCTTTTTTAAGTGGAAAAAAAAGTAATAAATACATACATAAACACGGGACACTTTTTTTCTAATCACGATAACGTATCATTAGAAACAATGAAGACCTCAAAGAACGTTGACATCTACATTTATAAATTCGGCGCATGTTATATAGTCGACTGGGTGTATCCCTCGGCACACCCAGGCAAGTAGTACTTGTAACGTAAATACTTGTCGAATATTCTACAAATAAAGGGAGATCTGGAAAACAAAAAAATCTCTCCTAATGAATATCACGCAAATTGTTTATATTCTTTTAATGAACTTTAAAGTAAAATTATGCGGTAAACTGCTAATGAATTAATGAAAGATTTCGAAACTCTGACGAAATTACTTCAATTCTTTTTTATCTTGCAATAACTACACTAAATTCGGGATTGACTAGTCACTCTTTCCTCCATGCACATTAGGGCATGAGAGAGCATGGATCTCACCAACTTCCTGTCTATTATTGCTTATAAGACAGTTTTTAACCGGGAGCCACATGACCACTTGGTAAATTTTATGGTGGCCACAGAACTCTTCGGATTTGGGAGGGCTACAACTTCATTGAAGTTCAAAGGGGGCCACATTGCTACAACCCCGTTGCCCTTTATAGTTTAGTTCTAATAAACTTTATGTAATAAAATAATGTTCAATAGTCTTTACGTTACTAGCATGCATTTATGTGCAGAACTTATCTTGCGTAATTTTTTTTTTTTTTTTTTTTTTTTTTCAGATCTTGAATTTGCATGTGCATCTATGTGCAGGACTTTTTTTGCCGAAATAAGTTTTTCATTTAATTGGTTTGGCTATTAAAACAAGCAGTTCTAAGTTCATATAGAGAAATGTCATTGTTTATTTGTTCCAGAAATTGTAAAATTAGCTTTTAAAACGGCTAGGAGAGGGATAGCAAAAACAAAACTATCTCGTCCTGGGTATGACGATAAACTACATCCGCGTCCTGAGTAGGACGATAAACTACGTCCAACAGCAAGGCCTCTGATCGGGAGGTTTTGAGGAGCGTGGAACCGTCTCTTGATTGCTGATGTTCCTAAGTCCGCTCTGACCAGGGGTGGTATCACCTGTTAGGGTCCCAGCTATGGGCAAATAGTTAACCCCCAAGCTGGGGTCAAAACACTATGAAAATGTAAAAAATAGGTCTTAATACCAGAAATACTTTGTAAAAATAAAATAAAATAAAAATTACCAATATTAAAAAATTTCGGCATTAAATAACCCATTGAGGTTGATATACCGTAAAAAATCAATCAAGAGGGTCATGAATAGAAGAAAAGTTAAGAACCATTGCTATAAGCAATACTTGTTCCCTTACGACCCCTCTTTAATTTTGTGGTAATTGTTCTGGTATCCATTTGTTCAAACTTTTGAGTTTCTACTTTTCTGCTTACCTTGCCTGCCTTGCCATTGATCATTTCTGTGAGTGTCAAATTCTCCACGCCTACTTTGTGTCACTCTAAACTTTAGTTTTTTTGTAGTTTCTAAAAACTTCATCGTTTCTGACATATGTCCATAGTATTCTCAACATTTGGTTGGTAGAACCATGTGTATGGTGCTTCAAATTTTTTCTTTTAATTTCTGACTAAATTCCTCAACGTTACTCTTTTCTTTCTTAGAATATTTTCCAAATCAGGTTCTGAAAGTCATCTTCGTTATTCCTATGTGCTTTGTATGTTTTTTGTGTTACCCTTTCTGTTGTCTGTTACTCATCTAATCAGATAGTTACATTTGAATTTTTACGTCCCCGGTATGTAACTCTCGCTTTTGGCTGTTCATTTTGCTGACAACCATTTACTTCTCAGTTGATTGATAAATTTGTCTTAAATATATCGGTTTCTGCATATGAAAGAAATTCTTTTGTTAGCATTCAATTTTGATTTGCAAATAGTAAAATACTACACACTCTAAAAAAAAATACACTAATTTTTTAATTATCAAAATGTCTAAATTTCAGATCTATTTGTCGAGGAATTAATATCTATTAAGCTTGGTTTACTTTTGACACAAAGCCATATGTATAGGATACCCACTGCAGATTGAACTCGTAATGAATGGTTTGCGAAGCATTACAACACGTAGGCGCCCTCAGAACTCATATTTGTAAACGTAATGAGCCTCTATTTCTCATGCATTCAGTGTGAGATAACCTCGCATTGCCTTCACTAGATGTGTCCTTATATTTTCTGTCAACTTACAAAGTTTCATAATCGCTACTTGCTTGATGGACAGTTTAAGATTTAACCTATTTATAGAAAGGACAACTTTTTCCGATAACTACAAATTGGCATTAACAAAAATATTAATGAAATTTATCTAAATGTTTACTCAAAACACATCTACTGTAAATTTGTTGCTATTCTATTTGAAATTATAGCCTCCGTATATTTTACTTCTGTTAAAATCCAGATGAACTTTCGTAAATACTCTTTCAGTTCATCAGAACGAAAACTTCTCCATTTTTGCGGAGAAGTTTTCGTTCTGATGAACTGAACATGTGTGTTCACGAAATAAAATTTTTAAAAAATTATATACGAAATTGATAATTGTAATAAGTTTAATTTTATATATATAATTAAACTTATTACAAAACGGTTATACAAGAGCTTATATTAGGTTATATTTTATAAACGTTCTATGTGTTTGGAAAATTTGACACTCATAGGACACTTTGAAGGTTAGAAACATAGGCTCGTTAGATCAATTATTCTATGTAAATGGATGTCAGAACAGGGAGTTGGGAATATAGAAAAGACAAATAGTAAATGCTACAAAGGATAGGATGTATGTGTCTTTCTAATAAAATAACTGGCAGCAAAGATCAAATTGTTCGTCCACTGGAATGCTTATACAATATAACCTAAAACTAGTTAAACTTTTTGGAGTAAGTTTGACTTTATATATATAATGCTATAAAGAACACTAAGCCTTTTTGTCAACTAAGCTTAACATATATTCTAATTGTATTTTGAAAAATTTAACAGTACAGAATCATAACTGTATATCTATTCTAATACATTGTGTCAATAACAATTTCTTTGTCATCTTTCTGTTCATGGGCGAGTATCATTTCTAATTTTTCTTTTGTTAACATGCACTCTCTATTGATATATTGGCAAAACGTGCATCATGCAAATAACCTAAATGTTTTTTTATATCCCAGTTTAATCTTGTTGGCACATAACTCTAAAATCAAAATGCCTACTGCTAGAAGCACCAGTGGGTGTATATTTAATACAGGTATTTAAACTACTTGCCTAAGATTCCACGCATTCAGTCGACTGTGAAGTCTATCTTGTAGGAGGGATACACAGGCGCTGCGCCCTCTCGGGATTAAATATAGGCTAGACCTTTGCTTAAGACTCTCGTAAGACAGGAGCGATGTTACCTTGCCGGCACTCCTTTAGTGAACGTTGACGGAAGACTATCTCTGCTCGTTAGAGACTATAGCGCAGCTTTCATTGTTTCAAGCGAATTTTTCAATTCTCACAATTTTTGTTCTCCAGTCAACAACAAGAAAACGTGTAAGTAAAAATAAGTAAATTAGCTTCTTTTTTTTTTTTTTTTTTTTTTTAACTTATTTTGTTTTTTGCTTAGAGAAATATAAACACAAATTCCTGCTGTAATATTAGTTACCAATTTTTAAATATTCTAAATCGTGTTTTTTGTTTGCATTTTCTTTTTTGCTATTGACAAAAACAAACTTTAAGCAATATTAAAATGGTTGAATATCAAATAAAAAATGTCTTTATGAAAATTCGACTTAATCATTTAATATTTGACATGTTACTTGTAACTTTTACTAAACTGGGATTCATGTCGTATAACCGTAGTCCTACGAAACACCGACCCGAGAAAAATAAATTTAATTTAATTATTTATTAAATTTATTTAATTTAACAAAAATATTAACCACTTTATCCACAGACTGCCTTACAGCGTTATCCTTCAGAAATACACTGGTCAGCCATTTTTGGGGTGGGGGAAGTATTTAAACACGTAAATAAATCCTTATACTACCTATTTTTAAACAAGTATTTGGTTCTATCATTAGGAATAAACCACCATTTAAGATTTAGACTTTTACCTTTTTGTTTTTTAAACTCACATTTCCTAATGTAAAATCTACTAAAGTAAATAATTTGTCAAGCTTAATGAAAGATCTTTAAAATTTAATAAAATTGATTTAAACAATTTTTATTTTCTCAGATGACAGAAATAATATTTCAAAAAAATTTTCGTTAATTTGCAAATATCTCGCTTCTCGTCAAATTATTTTGAAAAATTAACAATTAGAAAATATTTAGCCGTCAAAACTATAATTTGCCCTTCCTTAATTCACTTTGCTATTTGGCAATGTGTTAAGTAAACTCGTTATAATTTAGTTACTATTAAACAAAGGCGACTTTATGCTATGGTGCACAACAAGACAAATTTTTCGTAGTATTTTCATCGACTCTTGTCAACTGAAATACAAAATGTCAAACACTCTAATCTTGACGCTATTAGTAAGTTATTTAGATTTATTTTTTTAATTTTATAAAGTATTGTTAGTAAATACAATCTGTGTAAAGATGTTTCTTTAGACTAATTTGGCACAAGTTTATTTGACTATAAAACTTCTTATATATTAAAATAGTCGGTACAGTCCGATTTTCGATTAAAATACTCGTTCCTTTCTAGTGTGAATAGATACCAAACTGTTACTTCATAGGTGGGGCACCAAATGAAGATCGAACTCTCTAGAGTAATCGATGATTTGCAGCAAACACCCCCTTATCTCCGATATATATATATATATAATGTGTGTGTGTGTGTGTGTTTCAAATTTCCAAAGTCATCGATAAATTTACCAATCCCCCCCCGCATACACACACACACATACAGAGTACTATCGAATGTTGCTACATAAGTTTTCAATGGTTAACCAAAAACAGTTGCATAAGCACAATCCTTGAAAAAGTACTGGGGTGGATAAAAAAAAACGAACTTTGCTCAATTTGCTGATTTATTTAAAACGGCTAATTCGGAAATTTGAAAATTTAAAAAAAAGACTGAACTTTTATTATTCAACGAAACGGATTTGAAACAATCTTTACCTAAATACTCGTGTATAAAATAACGTGTGTGTTACAAAACTCTTATTCTTTTCATCGGCCATAAATTCAAATTTTCAAGTACAAATTTGTAATTCAAAATTCTTAGAAAGATTAAGGAAAGGTGGGGGGAAGGTTTACGCAAGAAACTAATATGAAGATTGCTGACAACGCCAATATCGCTAAAGTTTTAACTATATCAGAAGCGATAATTGCTTGAAAACTTAAAAGTGAAACTGATTCTAAAAAAGCACAAGAACATAGCTGACTTTCAGACAGATATCAGTAACGGATTCCAGGTTTCGTGAAATAACGAAAATAACCCCTAAAATATGAATAGCAAAATTGTGTCAAGTTAAGGGAAATCTAGTGCAATAAGTTCCTTTTCTAGCGGAAGGATCGGTCTCTTTGGCGCGAAAATAAACGACATTTTTTCTTCTAAATGTATTTAAGGATAACATTATAAACCAATAAAACTGGAACTCTATCCGTTTTGTTAAAGAATGCTACAGGCAAAAAAACGCTCTCATTATAGTTCTTAACACTACTTGGGTGTTTTCTATCGTGCAACAAACTAATTTCTGGAATGAGGATTTACCATTACGCACACCCGAACTATTGTTCTCGTCTTTACATGCCGTTGTGCCCGCTTCATGTCTGGTCGGTTCGGGTAGCCATCAGGGAATTTTGACCAGAAATTGTGCGAAGAATAACTTTGTAGGCCTAAATCAGAATTATATCGGATATCCCGAGACAGGCACAGTGGTACCTGGACAATCTACCCGACTCCGAAGATTTTAAATAAATGATTCAGTTCGAAGTTCCCTGAAGATGACCCAGATCGACAAGCCTCCTGATGAAGACCGGAGGTGCAGAGACAATAGGGTGAAAATAAACTTTATTGGTGATACGTTTTCCACGTGCGGCTTATCTTATCAACCCTTTGAACTTTAAATACAGTTACATAATGGTTTAGTGACTCAAGTCTAACTAATTAACTCATAACTGGAGAAGTAGGTTCATACCAGTCTCAGGTGAATATAACGAACTCGACGCCAATTGAAAATCTGCTCTCCAATTAACAATTACGAGCCATTATACCACCTGCAAATCCAAGCTTACAGCACCTGGTCTTCATAAACGGTCACATTTTTACGTACTGACCAGGCTCCACGTTGCTTGTGATCGTACGAGAACCTTTGCTATCGAGTTCTGTCTTCAGTGCTCAGTCGAAAGCTTAAAACGTGTAACACCTCGTCTATAATTAAAGTTATTTTGTCTCTTATTCCTTCCTATTTGCAGCTTTTTGTCCTTCTAGCCTGTTAAATTTCTTGAGGGACGAGACATCTGAAATGTCATGTAGAAGCTGCTAAAAAAAAATTAACAATCAATATTATATATTCTATTTTATTTCTGTAACTTGTATCTCAGAAGTTTTTAAACAAATACGTCAATATCTTCATTCGTATTAATGACTATATTTATCCTGAAGCGGCAAATTTTGGTTGTAGCTGTTATACTTTTATGGCGAGCTGCATTTGAATCC
The DNA here is from genome assembly GCA_964036315.1 of Acanthosepion esculentum. Taxonomy (NCBI): domain Eukaryota; kingdom Metazoa; phylum Mollusca; class Cephalopoda; order Sepiida; family Sepiidae; genus Acanthosepion; species Acanthosepion esculentum. The sequence goes on from OZ038477.1 coordinate 52,951,288, forward strand.
GGCATCTTAGGCAAGATTTTTTTTTCTTATTGCTATTTCCAAAGTTCGTTTTTACTCATTTCTTGCAATATATTTAAATATTTTTGAATGTTAAAAAAAAATTATTGCTTTATGGATATTTTTTTTTTTTTTTTTTTTTTTTTTTAAATCAAAATTCCAAATACGGAATAAACTTCATATGTGAGCTTCTTGATGAAAATTAATCGAAATCATTACTAAATATCGATAATTGCGAGGATTTAATTTAAGATTATCATCAAGAGTGTGATATAATGACCAGTAACGTCTGTTTCAAGCAAGATCAGGAGTTGAAAACGAAAAACTCTTGAAACGATTCAGTGTGCTGGTAAAACTTATAATTGCATGAGACAAATATAAATGTGAGCCTTTTCAGTCTTCGTATGCCCACGCTGAGAATGATATCTGCAGTTGTAATATGTGATTTCCTTTGTCTTTATTCTTTACTTTTTCGGGAATCAATAACTTAAATTTTTCACAGACTAATTGATAAAAACAGATAATTGCAGAATTTCATATATCGGATCATTGTGGTACCTGGCGAAAGGTACGTTTTTGTCAAATTTACAGACAAGTGAGTTGAGCTAACCACACTGGGTTTTATGCTGGTAAAATCCTAAACAGCTATACAATTTATATGATCATTTCCAAATATAAGAACCTTTTTTCTCTCACTGTATTGTTTATTTATTTACCGTATTTAATTGTACTTTTTTTTTTTTTTTTCTCTCTTTTTTGAAAGAAATTTTGTGACTATCGTCTTAAATTTGTTTTCGCTACTTGGCGAACTTTGTTTATTAAACATTTTTTGGTGTTTTATTTTTTATGCCTATAGGCGTCCCTTATCCTTACCACCCCTCCCTTCCATTCCCGTCTTATATTTTTTTTAAAAAGTAGAAAAAACACCCGAAAATTCCGTCTTTTCTAATTGAAAAAAAAAAAGAAAATGTTGGCCGACTATTGAAGGTCCATTAAAAAAACATTTATTTTCAATCAAAAAACACCCGCCTGACAAAGACAGCACAGGAGTACCCAATTTTGCCGAGTACCTCCCAAGATAATGAAGAAGCAAACAAGACAACTAAAAGTATGAAGGCCAAAAATGGCCAAAACAAGGAAAAGAAAAGTGATAATGTTGAGGCCGGGGAATCGCCCTCTGGTTGGAAGCTCCCCCCCACCAGTGTGTAATCTATATTACGGAGTTCTTGGAGTGAGCTAAGAGCTACGCACACCTTTTCATAGAAGGTAAACTCTTGAAAGACCCCTAAGGAATGTGACTACAGACGTGGGAATTTGTGAGGCTTTTTGTGACTATTTTCATGAGCTGTTCACCAGGGAGCCCGGTCTGAGCGCAGCTCAGTTCGACGCCTATTTAGCCGACTTTCCCTGCCTCGAGGCGGCTGAAGCGGCTGGGTGCGAGGATCTCATTACAGAGTCTGAGATCTGGGATGCGCTGAAACAAGTTGGCCTGGACAAGACTCCGGGATTAGATGGTCTACCTTACGAAATGTACTTGAGGCAGTCGCCCGTCTTTGTCCCCTTGTTGGCACTGATTTACAACTGGATGAAGCAGATTATCGGCCTTTGATAATTAGATTTAAATACAGAGTTGAAGATTTTAGCCAAGGTCTTAGCCGGCCGTTTGCAGGTTGTCCTCTCTAGTCTGATTGGTCCCGAGCAGACTTGTGCTGTGAAGGGCAGGACTATTCAGGACAACCTTCATTTGGTACACTTGATCATCGAGAAAGTCGACAGTGATGCCGCGCTGATCAATTTAGATCAGTCCAAGGCTTTCGATAGGGTTGACCATCGATTTCTGGAGGCTGTCCTTTCGGCCGCCGGTTTCGAGTCGGACTTTCGCACTTGGATCCGACTGCTATATGCCTCCCCTGATGTGCTGGTAGAAGTGAATGGGGTAAGATCGAAACCTTTCATTTTGTCCCGCTCCATTCGTCAAGGTTGTCCGCTGTCTCCATTGCTGTACGTTCTTGCGTTAGAATCCTTTCCTGCGTAAGTTTAAGACAAATCCGGTCCTTCGCGGAATTTCCTTACCTGGTGCTACCACCTCGTCCAGGTACTCCGCTTATTCCGATGACGTTTCGGTTCTTGTGTCGAGCAGGGCCGAAATTAACGAAGTCAACAAAGAAATCAAAGGATATGAGATGGTGACAGGGGCCAAGATAAACCGCGATAGGTCTTTTCGCTTGCGGTTGGGTTCGTGGAAGGTAGTTTCTCTTCCAGGATCTTTCCTCTTGACGGATGGGCCGGTCAAGATACTCTGCGTCTGCTTCGGTCCCGACCTCGTGTAGGAAATCCGAGGGCACAGTTCGTCTCTGGACTCTGAGGAATCTTTCCTTGAAGGGGAGGGCGGAAGTTTGTGCCTCGTTTGTACATCTACCTGATTCTCCTTTACCGACTCTCAGTGCTTCCACCCCTGTCTGACACTTTATTGGCGTTTGTAAGGCTCTTGTTCTCCTTGTGGAGAGGCAAGATCTGTTACCTCCATGCCTCTGATGGTGGTCTGTGTATGTCTTGCGTTGAGATTCGTCGACATACGCTTCGCATCACTAATCTAGACCGGATGTGTATGCAGTTGGATGAGAACGGCGAATTCTGGAAGGAAGACGCACGTAGACAATTTCCATCCTTAAGAAGTGAGCGCTTGTGCGAGGAGGAGGTCTGCCGTACTCCTCGAGCCGAGAGCTCCTTCTATCGCGAATGTCGGCTTGCTCTCAAGCAGCTCTTACGGGCGAAGGATGGCCTCTCTGGCGTCCAGCCGTTGTCCCGTAAGGCATTATATCAGGTGTTAGTTAGGGAGAACGTTCAAAATGCTTTGATAGGCGAGCTCGGTCTGACGAAGCGGGAGGCTCGCTGCATATGGCCTTGGGCGCCTGGGTTGAAATGTCTCAATAACACTGAGGCATCACTCACCTGGTTGTTGATTCGAGAGGCCCTCTAGGTCGCCAAAAGACTTCGTGCAGCGGATTTGGCTAAATCACCAAACTGCGTTCGCTGCAGTGGGGAGGTGGAGATCCTAGGTCACGCCTTCTTTCATTGTTGTGTCGTAGCTCCGTTGTGTAAGTTTTTTTAATACATCATGGTTCGCATGCTGCGCGGAAAGTTCTTGGTCCTCGAGGCCAGTTCCGTCTGTAGCAATATAGTACCGCCGTTGACTAAGGCTGAGCACTATGTGTTGCTTTGCTTACTGGGGGTTATGCGAGTCGTGATATGGACAACGCGACAGAAGGAATTCCATGGGGCCGAGAAGTTTACCTTTTCCCAACTGATCCTGTTCTTTAAGCATCAGATTAAAGTCAAGATCAGGTCGGAAAGGAAGTAACTCCATCCATCGAAATTTGGTGAAAGGTGGGCGAGTCTTGTGCGTCTCTGCAGAGTGAAAGGTGCTGACTTGGAGTGGCATTTTGATGCCGGTTAGGCTGTAAGAATACTAGGATTGCTGGGTCGAACAATGGCAACCCTTCCCGTATATAGGTTAGAGTAGGTCGTTTTTTGCTTTAGTTTTTTTCTCTTTTTTCAAGTAAACTTAGCTAGGGTATGTATGCTCATTGGCCGCTTTTTTTCTGGCCCTATTTTCTTTTGTTTAATTCCCCCATCCCTCCCATTGTTAGGTGGTTAATGATATCAGTTCTCTGGTTGGTGTGGGGCGTTTTTCGTATTTAATGTTGTGTTCGGATGAGTGTGTTTGTAGTGTGTGAATGGCTTGTAAGAATGTTTTTATATTTTTTCAAGTCCCGCATTGATTTCGTCCAGTTATGTTTCTGCCACAGTTAGGGCTGTGGGGTTTTTTTATTACTAACACCATTTTGTTTAGTTTCTTGTACATAGTTTTAGGACTTCATAGAATTTTTGAGGCGTTATGGTGGATGAAGTAAGAATGGTAAGTAAGAATGAGTTGTTTTGGTGAAAGGAATATTGTTTCTATGTTTGGGTCAGTATTTGCGCCTAGCTAAGTTTAATGTTAAGACAGAAGATGACCATCCTTTCCCCCCTTTCGGCCTTGTGCCATATTTGTACAATAAATTATCTTGTACTTTCACTTACCCGACAGCTTTGGTTTGAAATTGTGATTTTGAGTGGTTATTAACTTGTTGATATGAGCAAAAACATTTTGGTGGGTAATCTACATCTGAAGTTTTTAAAAAATAAAACAATTTGTATAAAAGTTCATTTTGCAGTCACAATCGTATCATTATGGAGGCAGGAAATTTTTATATAGGTTATATTACTTCTGCAGGAATTATTTTGAGAGTGTGTTTTGAGGCTTAAATGCTTCAGAAGTTCCGGTACCTGCCTGGTTCAAAGCTTGGAGAATTACATGAAATATAAGAAAAACAACTTAAACATTCTGGGTCTCTGACCATTGAACCAAAGCCGCTATTGTTACTATTAATACCTGATTTATGGCCTATTACACCTGTCAATTATTAATCTAATCATTCGGAGAGGGAGCTTTTTTTTTCCTTAATTTAACCATCCTTCTATTTAATCCTGCGGTTACTAGTAGCATGAAACAGACAACCAATTATCTAATGTTCACAACTATTTGTCTCGCTACGAAGGCAACTTGGCACAAGACGCGGAGTACCACACGAGGACATGCTGGTAAAAGGTAGAAATTACTCCTCTGCTTCAAAAATGTCAAAGCCGTATACGCTCTTCTTGTCCCGGTAGCCTAATTTCCAAAGACATGGCACACAACTGCATCGATTTTGTTCTATCGCGCCTGAAGACAAATACATTGGTAAATAAGATGCAGATTCGATTATGCATGTATGTGTTCCGAAATTGTCTAGTGTCAACTGGTTTTTACGACAAGCATCAGAACCTATCCTCTGACTTTACCAAAATTATGCAACGGAGAGGTGCAATTTAATGGCGTAACTCCAGGCGCGTCAGAGATCGAACAGAGGCGTGATATTTTTTTTTTTCCAAATTTTTTTTTTTTTTTTTTTTTTTTTTAATGACTTCATTCGTTATATTTTGAGCTTTAACTTTATATTGTGGCTAGCCTATTTTTAAGAGCAGAAAAGAATTATAATCAGATATAGTAATGGTGCCAGGTTTGATATCTTTTTTTCAATGTTGAAAATCTGGCTTTAGCGTTGAGCGTTTCTATTCACCTTAAACAAGAATGAAAAGACGATACTGAAGAATGTATATTTTTCCCGACTTAAAAAATTTTGAAAATGGCTAGAATTTTTTTTTTTCCCACCAAAATTTACAGGATGCTACAGGTAACGGAGAAATTCTAATACAAAGATAATTACTATAAAAAGATACTATAATTTTCAAAGAAATTCTACTTGTATTCAATTTCGAAAACAGAAAAAAAAATTAACAATAAGCCGACACTCAGTCTCGAGAACGACCTCGAAAGCGGATGCATGGCAACATCAGGTAGTTCTTATTTGACCTTCAATGAAATGTTGGTGTTTTGTAGGACGCCGGTTGGTCTCCAGACTAAGTAGTCCAAAGAATTCCGATCCAGAAAGTTATGTAACATATTAGTGACGTTTTCGTGAAAATTCATTTATTCCATGGTCACGTGAGCAATGTGGGAATGACTATCGTCCTACTGAAACATGTACAACAAACCCTCTTATCCAGGGCATAACTATCGTGTTTAACAACCCAACTGTAGTCCTTGGTATTTATCACTAGGACCTGCAGGAAGAAGCAGTGACATGACCTGGTACTCGTTGCTCACGCCATCACAGAAGATGCGAACTTTGTGCGCATCATCGTGGGTTCTTGTGTGGATTCGCGCCGAGATCTTTCTCCTGTCCCTCGAGCTAGTTTATAAAGTGGTCATTTCCAAGGATCTGTGGTTACTGTCCCGAGCACGGTATTTCTCTTTATTTTGCGTTTTCATTTTCTATACTAAACTGGAGACCGTCATGTTACATCTTCTGAAATGCGATGGAGAAATAATGCGCATACTGCACGTAATATTACGTTAGATGCCCCCCCCCCAGTTTATGACGCTGTTCTCAAATACCTGACGCACGCTAAACAGTGGGATTGGAATAGTACGTGTATTTATCTCGCAATTTTCTTTTTAACTCTCACTTTCACAGAATCTACTCGAATGTTGCTTGAGGCGACTTGAAACATTCGTCTTTGTCCAGCGTCTCGAATCTTTACAATTTCACCTCTACATGTTTCTGTTTGTTTTACGGCATATCAACCTCAATGGGTTATTTAATGTCGACAAGATTTTTATTACTGGTTATATAATGTTTGTTTGTTTTTTGGGTGGGTGGGTGTTGATGTTTCGTTTTTTTTTTTTTTTTTTTTTGGTGGGGGGTCCAAAAATGTATTACTGGTATGAAATTTTTTTATGTTTTCATAGTGTTTTGACCCCAGTTTGAGGGCCAACTACTTGCCCATAGCTGGGACCCTAACAGGTGTTACCACCCTGATCAGAGGCTTTACTACTGGATGTAGTTTAACGTCATACTCAGGACGTGTATATTTCTGTATGTCACAACACCTTAACATCATGATCACTATACCTAAAGTAGGTATGTCCAATATTTCGCTAAAAAGTGGTATACCTTGACGACAAAAGGTCCCCAAATTGATAAAACAATTTTTAACGTTTAAATATTTATGTTGTTATTAAAGAGGAAAGACCAAAGTATTTTCTGAATATTTTTTCAGATTTTTTAATCCTACCTATAAATGTTAAAAATTTTATTAAAAATCTTGTTTTATTTCGAGTCAAAAAATTTCGTAAAATCGAACTTATCGACATTTCTGTCGGAAAGATCATAGTTTGTTAGTTGAAAAATCAATTACACCTTTTTCTTTTGTTATCTTAGGAAATTTAGAATGATTAAAGTATACTTAATGTAATTTGAAAGAAACATTACTTACATTTTTAGCAGAAATTTTTTTAAGAGATATTTCCAACCGTAGTCGTTCCTTTTTTAAGGAATTGACAGGCGTTAATTGATGTACGTCAATATATTCACAACTTACGGCACGGAATTTTATTGGATGGTAGCGCCAAAGTGATATAATTCGTTCTAATTTTAAGTGAATCTGGTTAGTAGATTTTTTTTAAAAAATTCACTTTCAAATTTTTTTTTTTTTTTTTTTTTTTTTTTTTTACCTTACGTTTGAGGAAGAATTCTGCACTGAAAATAACATTTAAATTATGAAAGAAAATCAAATTTTACAAGTAAAAATAAAACAGTAAAAAAAATACATTTTTTTAAATTGAGGTTTATTATTTCAGTCATGAAATATTTTTCTGAGAATATAAAAATTACATGAAACACCATTAATTGAAACGGGTTAACTTAATGAAATGAGATTTTATTTCTTTTTTATTAAGGCAGATTTTTTTCTATTTATTAATAATTAATTATATGGCAGTAATATGAGTTTTATTTTATTTATTAATAAAATTAACATGCTATGTTGGTTTTGTTTTGACTCAACAAGTATTTTTTAGTTGCGAGCTAACTCCAGAAAATTTAAACTCCAAAAATCGTTTTAATTGATAATTTGTCGTGTGGATATTATTTCCAAAGTAATGTACAATGAATTTATGCATTCGATTTCAAACTTGAAAATTTGAAGGACTTCCAAGGGCGTTTTTTTTTTTTTTTTTTTTTTTTTTTTTTGTAATTGTAAATAGTCGATATTTTCTTTTATCCCACTATTCGATTATATTTGAATAGAAAAAGAAAAATTGAAAATAATACGATATTCAGAAAACTTGACAAGCGTTGTTTTCTTGTTACTGAACGAATCAAAGCCATTTCTGAAGTAAAAAAAAAACTTGCTTCTATCAAAGGAAACTACTCATGTGACATTATTTCAACAATGTGCATCCGTACTTTCGTTGTAGACGATTTTAAATACAATTTTGGAATATTAAAAATTATTTTTAAAATAATTATGGTTGTCAGATTTTAATAAGCTTTCAAATTTATGATCTTTAAAAAGTAGAGAACATAATATCATTTCCGTAAGGTTGCAGAAAGAACTTAATGTATAAATATATAACAACCTTTTGTCATATTGTGTATTTAAAATTGAAAAATAAAGAAAATTAATGTAAAAATTCATTGTTCATCAAAAAAAATTTTTTCTTTCAGATAATAATTACCTTCGTATATATTATTCAGAAAAGCCATTAAAACTTTCTTAATTAAATATTGTCTTAGTTTTATTGGGTTTTGTATTTTTACAATTGAGGTAAAAGTTTGGACAATTTCGGACATTTTTTTAACAAAAAAATCGATGATTTAGATTTTTCAGAGTTTTGTGCATTTAATTAAAAAAAAAATTCAGGTTGCAAATAAATTTTTTTTTGTGTTTTCATAAAATTAAGTTCGAGGGGGGTAACAGATATAAAAAAAAATATTTATACCATGACTTTCAAAGAGACAAACATTTCTAAAATAAGTTCATTCATTTCTGAATAAGTTCTGAAGTTTTCATTAAAATCCAACAAGTAGTTAATTTTTACAAGAATTTCGAAATTAATGTGTCTTTCAACTGACAAAAAAACAACTAAAAAAAAACGCTAAAAAGGTCAAAATTGGACATACCTAACCTAAAGTGATTTGAGAATCGATTGATACGTGAATACAGATATGAGCTGTAAGACTACATAAGCTATCGTCTGCTTAAATTTGTAGTGAGTCGAAAGTACTTCAGTTCATTACAATGGCTGCACAATAACCGGATTGTATTTATTTTCCAAAATATATTGATACACAAATCACAATTTAAGCTTTTTTTCTCGGGTACCATGTCAGTGACTGTCTTTTTTTTTTTCTTTTTTTTCGATAGAACACGTAACCTGACACTTCGGCCTGATAACTAAGACTGGAAAGTCTACTGTTCTTGTCCATTGCTTCTGTCTCGACAGAAAACAACCGACTCAGTCTTTTCTCTGGACCGTAGAAATTGTCTGTTACTTTAACTTTAGGGAAAACTATTATTTATACATTTTATAAACTTTTCTTATTTAGATGCAGCTTTAAGCCTTTTTTCTTTTCAAAAATGATTTGAAAAGAATAAAATTAGTTATAGAATCACAAAAAATGCAAATCATTGAACATGGCTGGTTAGTGGTTAAGATAGTCGCGGTCTTCCCAGTGTGTGTGTTAGTTAAGATGTCTAAGGTAAACTAAGGTAAGATTTCTATATGCAAATAATACAGTTTTTTGTGACAGACATTGATCGCTATCATTGAATTCATAATAAACAAGAGTTCAAATAATGTGCAGAGGACCTCTTTATTTTCAAAATCTCGATACGCAAAAGCCCTCCTGTTTATTCATGTGACAAAAGTAACCTTTAAAGTCTCTCATATATATATATATATATATATATATAATTGAAAATTTCGGTTACTACATCTGATGTCTTTTAAGACACCGAAAGCTACCAACAGATGGCCTATTTTTATAAAATAGGTAATTGGTTCTTTCCTTGCTACTGTAAGGATCTCCGTGGCCGAATAAGACGCACACAACGTGTACGTGTATGGACTCTGTAGTGATCAAGTGTGAGAAGGTGCTGAAAATTTTTCGACTATCAAGTAATCTTTCCAAAATGAACTTTTTTTAAAATTTAAATTGTCTTTGCTTAATTAAGCGCTCCTTATAATACCACGTTTTTGTTTTTTGTTTGTTATTTTACAATAAGGTGCGCCCCCCCCCCCCTACAGTAGGAGCACTCGAGGTAGAGGGTTACGTTGAGGGGTAGTTTATACTAATAGGAGGGGAAGGTAACGATTAACACTAGACTTTAACAGGTTAAGATCGGGAGAAACGTCCTCTTGGGAGTTTGTTCCACATATACAGTTAATGACTTGATGCTAACTGAATATTCTATACACTGCTTTACTCCTTTTATCTACATTCATGGTTATTATCGGCTTTCAGGAGAAGAAACTAAAAGATTTCAATGTGAATAAAAATCTGTTTTTAATATTCTAGCGGTCTGAACTAGATAAATTGCGTTTTGTCTTTTTTCCTGTCACCTTTTATAATCAAACTGATTGTCATTCCAATCTCACTAAGAGTATATAAGTATATAATTGTTTGCATTTATTCGTACAGCTTGTTAACATTGCATTAGAGTTGACGCTACATGACTTGCGAGTCTATTAGCAAGATTTGATTTGGTAAAGTTTGTTTTCATAAAGGTATAGACAAACAATATCTGCCTTTTTCTGTAAATACAAATTTATGTAAGATATATATATATATATATATCAAGGAATCTGCAGAATAATGATAAAGCTTTTTATACAAATATTTTTCAATATTATCATTAACGAGTGAGATGATTCCATAGATTGAATATTATATACTGAAAACGTCAATTAAAAATTGACTATGTTTCGGGATATGGATTTATTGATTCAGTTTCGTGTAAATTGAGAGAGCTACATTCAGAATATCAATAGGAATACAATTTACAAATGAGACGTTGTTTGAAATGCGGAATTTTCAGGTAGTTGCAGCTATACTCTGGAAAATAGACATCACAAATCCTAAAAGGCATTTCCTTGAGACTAATTCGTGTTAATCAAGGAAACGTTGAAGTTAAAGATTGTGATATAAGTAAATTAAATACTTGAACAAGAACGAGTGCAATTATTTTATATATGCTCCTTTTTAACATTATCCACCATTTTCTTTTAATAAACATATTACCCTAATAAAAAAAAAAATTCAACCACTGTACAAATTGTTACTTTTTCTTGACTGCTGGGGTATTTGCTCACTTGGTGGTAGTAATAAAACTAAAAAGGTCTTTATTCCAATTTCTGATTTCATTGCTTGGAAAAACGTCACTTTTTTTTTCCTCCAAGAAAAATGCAACCAATATAAGGAACAAAGTCTGGCTACCAGATATAGTTTTCGGCTACAATACTTTTTTCAACAACACCATTCGCTATGCATTTTTTTTTTTGTCTTGAGATTAGTTCAGGATCGCCCGCAACGTGGGTTATCGCATATATCAATATTACCGACACTGAAACACATTATATATCTTCTGCTATTGGTCTTTCTAAACTTTCAGTAAGTGTCAATGAATAGCAATGGATGTAGCTTTTTCAGCATGATGCAACCCTTTTTGTATGAGTTTTCACGTCGGACAAATAAGCTGTTTTGCTTTGTGGGCGCGGGAACTTCTACAACCGTACGCTTTCATGTCATGGGTACAAAAAAGGCCTTGCTTTCAGAGCCTAAGAAAAACTCAAGCATTGACTTTTCGAAAAGTCATAAAATGGAAATTCATTTAAAATACATAGTTAGTCGGCTTGAACTTTCTTTATATAATTTAAAAACATCCTACAAAGTAGTCTTCGTTTTTTTTTCTTTTTTTTTTAAATAGTATTAATTATGAACGACGATCTATGTATATAACTTGAAAGTTGTAATATTTCAGGAAGTAGCCATTACCCATCCACTGGCATTTTTTGATTTTAATGAATTATTGATTTCAAACCAGGAGAGTTTTGGATAACGCTTGATAAAGAAATTCTCAAAACCTATTCAATATCTATGCTTTATTCATAATAGCATCGACTGATACATCATGTAACATATGTATTGTAATAATCGAATACAGTTCTCGGGTTGTATTACTTGCGAACACTTTCCTCTTCACTCAAAAGCAAGTGTTTAATACAAACACTTCAATTAAATTGATCTGTTGAATCATGCTTGGTAGATAAAACCAAGATGGTTTACTTTTTAAAAAAAGAATTGCACATAGAGGTAATAAATCTTGCAACTATTTCAGCCAGTCAAACTGTAGCTAGATTTCTGGTCCTAGCTTATTTTGATTTGATTTGCGAGATCAAAACTAAAGCTTTTGCAATCAGGTTTGTATAAACGCATACATGAATTTAACGCTTATAATTTAGTTGTATTTTTGAAAATCCTGGATTTTTCACAATTTTTAAATACGAAATACTAATTTGAAAAAAAGCGATTTCAACTGAAATTTACTTGTCAAAAGTTGACGCAGAAACTTTAATCCACTTTCTTTTATAACTGTCTAATTGGTGTTATGGAGAGAATTTTTTTCTGAAAATATTCTGATAAACCTAAAATAAACTGGAGCCTGGGTGAAATTGTTACGATATGTTAAGAGTTTGAAAGATTTGACAACTTTTTTTTTTGTTTTACATCTTTATTTTTTCCCAAATTTTGGTAGCTTATGTTTTCACTATTTTTTTTTTTTTTTTTATTTTTTTTACAGATTGTGTAAAGCATGAAAATGTGATGGTAGAAAAATCTTTCATCTCGACCGAGTGACAAGTGTGTATAAATTCTTCAGCGGCTAAAAATGATCCATGATTCGCTGTCCGCCATCATGAAATACTAGACAGTATCGAACAGGACTGCTACTCAAATTATAGATGTAACTTAATCATCCCGGTTATTGGTGCATATCAAGTGATCTGCAAAATCTATTGTCTGTTGTCCAGAAAAAATTTTTAGATATCTTTTTTTTCTTTTCGATAATTCAATCCTCTTAAACGCCTAGCTTTGTTTAGAAAATTTCAACACTGTCCACACGATGTTAGTAAGATACAAATAAATGCTTTGTTATTTGTAGTTAATGATTCTATCAGAACAATTTACCAACACTAGACTTACGAATAAAAAGACCTAGTACAGGCGAAGATACAAACTATTTTGATAAATATATCAAGTTTATGTTAATTCAAAATTATCAGATTTAAGCTGGTCCAATTCTTAACTGTTTACTAAGCTTGGCTTAATTTCGACACAAAGCCACAATGAAGGGGAATAACCAGAGAGGACATAGCTCGCATAATAACAACTTACCATAACGAAACGCTAAGTCAGTCGATGAGTGTTAAGGTTAATGCAAAACGTCCAGACTGTCGATATTCCGTTAATAGCGTATGTTCTTGTCTCTATTGTTTATATTTACCTACATCCTAAATGTTAATACAGTGTAACCCGGATATAAGAGAGTTGTCGGGACCGGAGAAGTCTCTTATATCCGGGTTTGGTCTTTTGTTTAGGTAAGTATGGCTCTAATTTGGGACCAGAGAAAATCTCTCTTATATCCGGGTTACACTGTATATGGTGCTGCATAAATACCTCCCACATAATAGCAAGACAGCTAGGTGAAGACATTGTTATTTAAGTTCACTAGCATCACACCGGCGACAGTTTAATATGCGGGAGGTATTTCTGTCGCTTGAATACAATAACAACCAAGAGATTTTTTTTGTTGTTGTTGTTTGTTCAATCCCAGTATCTAGGAGAGTTACAATGATTTAATTTCTTTTAAATATTTGCTTATCTTTTTATTTAATTAATAGCTTCACTCCCCTCCCCCCTACATATCATTGTAGATACTCCTCCACACTTCCAAAAAAATAAAAAATGTACATATATATCCAGACATTTTTACCATTATGGGTGTATTATTAGTCAACCCCCACCCCGGGTGGCGTAATGGATAGCGGCTTGGATTGAGGAATCTGAGTGTCTAGTTCGAATTCCAGTCGAATCCATTATATTCACTTACGTGCTAATACCATTGGGAAAGATATGAATCCTATTCTTCTCCACCCCCCCCCCCTCCAGCTATGGGCAAATGCAGGACAGGCCGGGTTCTATAGCCTTGGATGGCAACTGGTCTACCGCAGAAAGAAATGGCAACCCACTGCGGGAAAAAATCTGTCTCGTCAGTCATGAACCAAAAGATACATGATCGCCTAAGTGTGTATCACGCATGGCACATAACTAACTATTACCCACACACGCCGTGAATATGCGGTATTTTGGTATTTGTTCCAACTGAATGGAGAGGGGTGAGTTCTTGTGGTGTTTGTGTCCATTGTTAGAATGGATGTGCTGTGGATTGAATTAGCCAGGAGTAGTATAGTTAATGATGACCAGCCTTTTGCCTTTCTCCCTTCGGCCTTGTGCCACAAACAATGTATTCATTGTTGAACAAACAATATCGAGGAGAGGATACGGAGTGTCAATCTGTCCCCCATGGCATATCGGGTAAAAGCAATGACTTTGCCCATAAACATTCACATAAAATACATTTATGAAAGTGTATTGATGTTGATATACCTAATTTCACTCATGATAGCTCGACTCTCATTGTGTTTGGTAAGACTGTTTATAAAAATAAGTGTCAGCTTGAAATCGCTTTTGTCTGTCAACAAATAATGGCTTAATTTATGACTATCAATTTAAGTTCAGAAATATATTTTAATGTGCATTTTTCAAATTATAAACTCCGACCATAAGTGATAAGATTTTAGACTAGCGTTTACATTTCTAGTAATAGATTTTGCTCGTCTTAGTGTGAGGTTGGCAACTACAGTCCATTGAGTATCCTGTTAATATTAATAATTTTTACATTATTTATCTTTAATATTATGTATATAAAAACTGTATCTAAATATGAATGAAAATCTTATATATAGATAGATATTGGCTGATATATAGGACTTTACTTGGAGTATTAGCTTGAAAGTAAGAAAAAGATACGTTACCAATCACTTCCAAAATGTTTGTTCAGCATTGTTCTAATATCAAAGAACTTCATGCCCTTAAGGATTTTTATTAAAGAAAATATTTAAATGTTTGATAAGCCAATTGTTTGGTTGACTTGATATGGAAGAATTCGTAGAAATAGTATGAAATAAAAATTAAAGGATAATGCGTATCGCCGTGCTATGATTAGCAAATTAGTCTCGAAGTTTATTACAACTGAGTAGCGACTTTGATCTTCATTTGTATTATATCAAAATTCTTTCATTCCTAAGGTACCATGCGTGATGAACCATGGCCGACTTGGCAGAAGAATTCCCGCTGTAGACTGCTGTTACTTTCTGGGGTAAACTGGTTGCCAAACTAGGATATATAGGTCCCAAGTTTGAAGAAGTAACGAATTCATACCTTTTTAAGGGAATTCAAACTCTGCTCTCCGATTTCTCCTTCCTAGCTGTTATCATTACACCAACCGTACACCCAAGCTTACAATACCTGGTATTCTCAAGCGGTCACCCATCTAGATACTGAACAGCCTCAATGTTGCTTAACTTCGGTGATCGGACGAGAACCGATGTTTCAACGTGATATGGCCGTATGAAAACTAAGCTACAAACCCCAAAGTGTGTGTGTGAGAGAGATATGGATATTTTATTTATATGGTGGAATGTTTTAAATTTTTGAAGGTGTGATTTAACAAGTTACTGGGAATTGGAATAGAAGTTCTTTTAGATCATGTAACTTAAATATTTGCAGTAAAATATGTATATTCCGGCAGTAAAAAAATATACTCCTTAAAACTTTAAAGCGGTTCTTCATTATAATTTTAAAGTAAATTATATACGAGTCCTTTTCTCTACAAAATGAAGAATAAGGTAATCTAAATAACAGTAAGAATAAAAAAAAAACGAGCGAAAATGATTCTGCAATATCTTTAGAAAATAATGAATAGTAAAATCATTCAACGAAGAATTGCCACAAGATTACATTTAAAAACTCGTTCTACGTGATGGAAGTTATTGAAAAATGTGGCGCTTTCGAAACCGGGATACTGTGAACTTGTCAGTGGAATAACAATTATGTAAGCAAATTCAAAAATACCATCCACAAGAGAATCGATATTTACTGATATGCTGCCAACCTATTTATTACCAGCAAGACTTATCATCTACGGAAGGCGCCATAGAGATGGAAAAGACGTCGTCGACAGAGGTGCCGGTTTTGTCTTTGGTTATCTAGCTGAATGATTGGATCTGATACTTCATAAAGCTAGGTTACCAAAGGCAAAAATGGCGACCAAACACAGCGACATCCGAGGTACGAGAAGGATGACAAGATACGTATAAGAAAGCAATGGGGGAAAACATTTCGCCGAAACTGTGCTATTCTTCACGCTATGCATTTTTCAGGTTTTTTCTTTCTTTCTTACTCTCAATCTTGTTTTTTTTTTTAAACGCAACTTTAATCATTTTTTTATTTATACAGTGTAACCCGGATATAAGAGAGTTGTCGGGACCGGATAAGAAGTATCTTATATCCGGGTTTGGTCTATTTTGTTTAGGTAAGTATGGCTCTAATTTGGGACCAGAGAAAATCTCTCTTATATCCGGGTTTCTTATATCAGTGTTACACTGTAATAGTATTATTTAACTCTAGCAAGGATATTTTCTAAATTTGAGTTTTTAAAAAGAATTAACATGAATCTGACTAGAGGTATAAATAGCTACTTAAAAAAAAAAAAAAAAAAAAAAATATATTCCATATTCAGGAAAGAATCTGAAAGTTAAAGAACTTGTTAATTTTATAAATTCGTTCAACTTTTAGAGCTGTATCTGTAGTTCTTTTCCATGAAACTACCTTTCGCATTTTGTCTAAAAATTGTGAGATTAAATCATAGCCGTCGTGACAATGTCAAAAGGCGGGAATAATTGAGAAAATAATTATCATTCAACCAATCATCGCACCTCAAATGAATCATTGAACTTATGAGTTCATTTTTTTTTTTTTTTTTTTTTTCCAATGTCACCGCTTGTTGCTCCACAGACATGTTTTTTTTCTCTCCAATTGAGAAATACGTGCCCTGTTATATCAAGGACCAGACTGACCGCCGAATAATAAATGCTTTTGTGCAGTTAATAATGGCTTTCGCGCATTGCTGACATCGTTGTTATGAATTAAAAAAATCGGTCGAACTTTAGTGAGGTTGGATTTAAACAAATCTTTTGCTGCATTAAACTGTAGCGATTTTTGAAGTATGGTAGATAAAAATGACCATTATTTACTTGCTTCGTTAGGCACTGTTCTAATCCTAATATTTTATCTAATTTCAACACTAATTTTTTTCCCAAAGTGGGGCTTAATTGTGTAATATGTTAAACTTTGAATTTCAATTTAAGAAAGTAGGTATTAGTCTGAAATACTATTTTTGAGGCAATGGAAACGTCGAACAATGGAAAATCATTTTGGTTGACATGTACATTTTTTTTTGCATATACGCTCCCGAAATCACTTTGAAAAATTGTAAATTTTTATATAGCTGTAAAATAATATAAACTTAATTGTATGCAAATTTTCTTTTCATTTTTATCTTGCTGAAATACCTTTTCAAATTCTTAGGTGGAAAAAAAAAAAAAAAAAAAAAAAAAAAAAAATGAAAATTTACAAAAGTATGTGAAATTTTTTAATGAAAACTAAGAGACACACTTCATAAATATTGCTGTTCGGTTACCGACCAACACAACATGGAAAATTAATTCTTTTTCCGTAGCATATAAAACTTAAGTATGAAATAATTTTTTTTTTTTTTTTTTTTTTTTTTTTTTTAATAAAGTGAATTGGAAAAAAAGAAAATAATCACAGGTTAAAACAACGCTGTATTAATTATTTTTATGGATTTATTGTTTAAATAAATTATTTAAAAGTAATATTTGCTTAGAATAAAGTAAGAAAACCATCGATGTTAATTCCTGAGTTCGGTTGTCTTCAACTCTTTTCGTTTAGACATTGTGGAATTGGTAAGAGCAGTTTCAGATGAAGGAATGTGCAAACCTTGACGCATTTCTCTAACTTCAAGCAAATGTTAATCTGAAATTTTAGAGTCCCAAAATCTTCGTTTCTCAAACTATATAGGTATTATATTTATCAGTAGATATACACTTATCTTACGTAAGTATCACAGATTTTATACACTTACAAATGTAATGACTAGTAAACTTTCTCTCTAGATCGTTATGATACTTTTGTATATATATATATATAAACTTAAAATGTTATTAGTTGGTACCTGTATTTGAGTAGGCGCTCTTTTTTTTCTTTTTTTTAAACAATATTTATTTCATATACCGGTTGGAGAACTTATTAAAGAAAGGGAACATTTTCATGGGCGTCTACTCAAATACGGGTATCCACTAAAAATAACGTTTGATGTAATAAAAATTTCAGGCTAAAATATATAATTGCATAAAGCTTAGTATATAGAAAACGAAAAATTGTGGGGGGGGACTACAGTCAATTGCTGCAACCTCTTGATGAGAGGACCAAGCAATTACAAAAGGTTAGTCTACGAAACTCTACAGTCGAGGTACTGGATATAACATTAATCTGATAACTGAAAAATTGTATTAATCTCATATATAATTAAAGGTAAGCATAACTGATGTGCTTGCTCCATGGATATTTCACCACCCAATTCGAAATAAAAAAATTTCAAATAAATATATACCGTAAAAGTCGACGTCAGAATTTTTAGCTAGAAATTCTGAGTTAGGCCTATACTACCGTATAGGTCGACCTCCACCTCTATATATTCAATAAACGGCCATTACGCAAATGACACGCCTATAATGACTAGTTGTCAGAATGGCCGCCTGAGTTAAACGGCGCTTCGGTCAGTGTTTACACTTGGTGTATCAGCTATTGGACGCGTTAATAGAATACTGAATTTATTTTACTATTTTATGTTAATATTCCAAATATGTTCACCAAACACAAGTTTTAGTTGAATATATTTGTGGCAGCCTGCTGAAGGTACGGTAAGTGGTGTACAGTAATTAAATGCTGCACCGCTTTTTTACATCTCTGCAGTAAAGGTTTGCATTTTTATACCCGCCATATAAGTCTACCTCTAGTATTTGAAATTTTTTTAGGCTTGAAATCTCGATTTGTACGCCGTAATTTATGGTTACATTCTTTTTCATTTCTTTTGAAGGGAAAATGTTTAAACTTTAATTGTATAATTGCCATTATAAATACCGTCTTCCTCATTTAAAAAAAAAAAAAAAAGATTATAAACCCCCTTTTATCTTGCAACGCGAGTCAAAAGCACTTAAATTTCAATTTCATGCAAATATCTTCAATGTTAGCATTTTGCTACTGCCTGCTCTAAGGTCACTTCATCGTATTTACGTTTAGTCTCTGATGTCGATTCTTTATAGTTATTTTGAGGAAAATATTTCAATAAACTTATTTTAATAACATAACTTCTCTTTTGGGTCTTTCCTTTAACCCAGATTCAGTACTGCGCAGGTTGAATTAGTTTTATTTAACCCAAAATTTGTTTCTTTGTTTGGTATGTTTTCACCTTGTAAATGGCATCTGCTTAGTTATTGTTGCTATGCTGTGTTTGTTGACGTGGCGATCAATACATCTACTAGTTAACAACAGCTTGCAACGTCAAATGATTTCATTGATTGAAAGATCCGGTAAGAGCAAAAACGCAAAAATTAGCATCGGCTTGGTGTGAGCGGCAAATTGTATATGGATGAACTTCAATGTCCCCTAAGTAATATTACTTAAAAAAAAATTTTTTTTGTGGGGGGGTGTGATATTTTTTTTTTATTGTTTTTTTTTTTTCATTTTGCGCTTTCGTTCACTGCTACTTGGATACATAAGAAAACTGGCTATAAATTATAGACTGCTGCATACGGACAAACAATGGGCCGAGCGATCTTCAGCTTCTTAAATCCAAAGATCACTTCTTTCTGGGTGAAGTTGAAGATGTCTTAATGGAACTGTCCGTCAATGCACTGATTACAGCCCTTAACGGAGAAACTGAAAACAAACAATAGGATATAATGTATGCTCAGCTCTAGCGTTATCGACATTTACAAAACTTGTCATTTAAGGCAGCACAAGGCCACGCATGATTGAACTCGCTAAAGCGATAACGGCCCTCCGAAACTAGCTTGCTAATAGCTATCCCGAGACGAAACGCGGTGTGTCTATATGCGAAAATGTGTAATATCAAATTTGAGCAAAAATCTTGTTCTGAAAGCGTCTAAAAACTTTCAGAATTGTCACAATATACAGGCGCCTCTGTCTGGGTTAATGGCTAAAGAGCTAGTGAAGTTGATCGTTATTGTGTGGTGAGTTCGTGCCGAACTAAGCTAAGCTTTGAAAATAACCATAATCTCTGCAAACTGGCTTTGTCAGAATTATTTTAAGACTTCTGCTGCTGTGGACGTAGTTAGACATCGTTACGAAACTTATGACTTGCTGTTGACGTATATATACTTTTCAAGACTGTTCCCGGCGTTTGTATTATAAACTAACTCGCGCTAATTTCCAAACCAGTGTAGAAGCGTACAGTACAATTTGTTTTGTAACGTATTTTATTATATTGCGTGTTCAGTGTGACGCTGAACTTCGCCTATATTGTAGATTATCTGATCGAGGCCAAAATGGCGGCCTACATGAGAAATCGCTTCCAGCTTATTTGTGAAGTTCATTTGTTTCCAATAAATGACAATTTCCTATCCCTCACCCCCAAGACTGGCCAACACGACCAAGCAACGATGCTATAAAAATTTAGTCTTGTCAGTGTTAAGATATTTTGCTATACAGGCATAATGTGAACTTAACATCTTCATTTGTATTCAACAATGCATTTGTAAAACTTTGATAGAGAATCATACACACATGTAATGATGAGTTCAGATTTAAATTTCAAAAATTTAAATACGCTAAACTGATGATTGGTATGTATGTAATGTATTTTTTTTTTTTTTTTTTTTTTTAAGGATTTATGCGAATGTTAGTTTAAGTAATTCGTGGAGAATAACCAAAATGTCTTCGTTTTGTTTTTTTTTTCTTGTTTAAATCATGTAATATTTATATTAGGAAAGTAAATTCAGTCTGGATATCTGAGATAGAGATTATTGACATTCGGACTAATGTCCTCCTATTTGTTATCCTAACGTTTCGACTGTTGTGCCCTCCGGCCATGTTAAAGTATTTGTCGATACAGATAATAGGTTGGTGAATGAAAGCGTTATTTCATAAATTTGGTGTCACAATAATTGTGAATTAAATCACTGGACCAGGTATTACAAACTTTCACTCAGGGCGAGCAATAACTGATCCGTCCTAAAATAGGACAAGACGATAATTAGGCATCTTTAATCTTCCTGTAGATTAAAAGAAAAATGGCTTCAGCCCGAAATTTTCTTAATGTCACCTGAATCGACATAAAGAAAGCCGGTGGTTATAACAGCCGAAAAGTTGTGATAAAAGATGAGAATATTAGTTCCAATGTATATTACACAGGTAAGTTTTCATTTTTGTTAAAAAAGCTTTGTATGAACTTTGTATTTTAATTCTTGAATAAAATTTGAAATATTTTTTCTGTCTTGTATTGTTTTAAAATATTAAATTATAAACATAGTCCCATTTCTAAAGAATAATATTCTGGTTTTGTGCTACCTTTATTCTTGAAAGGGATTAACCTGTTAGGACACACACTCAACTTCGAACTTTATCAACTGCCAAATGTCCAAATATTTAATAATCAAGAATTTCAAATTCTGTTGGTCCGAGTACTTCTCATACTAATCTTAGTTTGTTGCGGCCAACGCGAAAGCATCCTCTATAATAATGAACTCATGTCCATACCATCCGCCTCACCAAATGTCCCAATATACTGACTAGATCTTGAGCTGCCGTCCCCGCCTGCGTCGGACTTCGACAGTGCCTCGCGAGATGGTTTTGTAGAGGCTATCATGTCGTGTGACGTAGCCAAACCATGCCATCTTCCGGCGCTTAATAGTGGCGAAAAGAGATTCCTATCGGCCCACGAGACTTTCAGCCTTGCTCCGTTAATAGTCGTTCATTTTGTGTTAGCAGTGGGAGATGCGGAGGAGTTTTCTCAGTCACTTGTTCTCCAATGCCTGAGTCCTTTTTTTTCCCGTCTCAGCCAGGAGTGTCCAAGTTTCCCACCCGTAGAGGAGGATAGAGACGACCAGCAATTTGTAAAGCTTGAACTTGGTCTGGAAACTGATATTGCTCTTTCCAGTCTGGTCATCTCTGTTGTGGCGATCCGTGTGCGGATTTCTGCTTTGCAGGTGCCACATTTTGACACGGTTTCACCCAAGTATTTGAAGTTGGACACTTCCTCCAGTGGTTCGCTAAGGTGACATTGGAACTGATGCTCCTCATGCTATTCACCATTACTTTGAATTTCTCTGTGAGTTCCATATGTGCCGAATCTTTCAACGAGTTTGTTGATCAGGTCTTGCAGTTCAACGTTTCTTCCCGCCATAAGGTCAATATCGTCTGCGAAACTCGGCTTGCAGAGAGGTCTACCATCGATAGAGAAAGAAATGCTGTGGTCTTTGACGGTTTCTTATATAATTCGCTCCAGAAACGTTGGTGAGAATAGGTACTCCTGTCGTCTGTATAATTGTGCTTAATACTTAATAGCTTTTTTCCTTAGTGATAATATTTTGTCTCTATAATATCCAAACTAGCCTACACCCACCAGCTAAAAAAATGCTAAGGCAAGCGAAGTTATTGAAAGAAGTGAGTCTTATCTTCCTGTATATTACTAAGCAAACATGAAAAATGTACTTGCAACGACTACCAAATCAGGTAGTATGTCGATTAATTCTGGTATGAGTGAAAGATAGTTGTCGTAAGAAAGCGCCTCAAAACTATACCACAGGTCGATCCAAGCCTTCTGGGTGAAACTGGTGAGACGAAACTGTTCAGAAGCCATCAATGGTTGTGTTGGCATGAAGTCGTAAATCATCAGGATGGAGGGTTCAAGTGTACTGGTCTTGTTCATCTACTGATAACGCCAGAAAACTAAACTGATTCATCATTCTTGCAGTATAAACAACTGGTTGCTTTGTGTGCGTGCGCTGAAGAAACACTAATGTGCCTGATCAGGTATTTGCAACAGGGATTTGCTGGCCACGCTAGCAAGCGAGCATACTCGGTAAAGGAGCAGTAAACCATTACTTGTATGAAATGTTTTAGTAGCCGAATGAAATTAGTTTTCAAATACTTTCAACTCTAAACGTAATGTTCTCGAGATTTATTGTAAATAATACAATTATGGCACATGGCCTAAAATAGGGGATGGGTTGAGGATGGTCTTCACTATCTTATACCTAGCTAATCCGATTCACAACCCATTCACTCATTACAATTCGCACATTCACCATAAGAACTCATCCGTCATCAATCAATCCTCCATATACCATAACGCCGCATAGGGTACCCCGAGGCGGGGTAATAGTTTGCAAACTTGTCTCGCTAGAACAACTACTACTGAATAGTGAGTTCGATGCTCACTGGGTTCCCCCTACTTTCGGCCTTGTGCCACATCTAAGCTACGCTTGCAAAATCACTACCATAACGCCGCATACTCTCAGGGGAACCTACAAAAACGCACCCCATGATATAAAAATTTGATGATAATAAAAGTTCAATACATAAAAATCTAATGATTGACAATGAGAGAGGAGGGGATGAACCCCAAAACAAACTAAATATCAAATCAAAGTAAAATAAATATACCTGGTGTTAGTAGAGCCCGTCTCAAAAGGAGAGGCCGCTGTATTCTGCCCATTGGACAAAATCCTAAACGTAATGTTCTCTCGTGTTTCTGAGACATGTATAAGAACTTTTATACATACACACACCTCATGCGGCATATTGTAGAAGCAGTGGCTGCTTCCAAAAGTTCAATCAATCGATTTAGGCCTCCCGATTCTAGATCATTACAGTATCCAGTCAAATTACTGCAGAACTCTTCTAACACTACTTTTTCTAAGATGCCCAGTTGCTCAAACTAATTCAATTAATTTTCCTGGTAGCAAAATTACAAACAGGTCCACTCTATTTTTCTTTTTCTTTTTAAGTTAAAATATACTGTATATACTTGAGTATAATGTTAGTTTTTTATGATCAGTTTTTACGCAAAAAATAGGGGGCGCACTATACACAGGTAATTTTTTGAAGATGTTAAAAATCATGCATTTTCAGGCACGAGCAAAAAAAAGTACACTATTTAAATCTTCGTATTAGTTATTTTACGGTAAGTGGTTTTTCTCGTCATAGCTTTGTACAAGATGAGAATGAAAACTATTTATTTACTATAAAATATTGTCCAGGTTGATGGCCTGTACTGCAGAGTTTTACTACAGTAGGCCTACTAGTATTGCTCAGCAGCTGGGGTCGCATTATACACCAGCTATATGAAAAATCAGGATTTTCACAAAAAATTCAAGGGTCGCACTATATATGAAGTAGGCTTTTACACGAGAATATACGGTATAAAATTTCATCTTCTATTCGTTTATATTGAAAAGCAAGTTTTGGCCTTGTGTTGCAATTGTTTCAATTGAAATAATACATATATTTAAGAGTAATTTTAACTCTTAAACAGTGGGCACCATCACTTGATGTTTCATTGGAGATCAGCGGATATCATCAATTGGTGATTTACGTTTGTCTAACGTTATATGTAAATCTGTCATTCATGGTAAATGACTAATTGACAATTGTAGGATTCTTAAAGTTACTTTTTTTTTTACTAAGATTCATGAGTGTGTCGTTTCCTAGAGTAGTTGCCTGCAAATGAATCTAAAACAAACTAAAAGCGGTGCTATACTTCTTAAAAGGGAAAGAGGGAGAAAAATGTTAGCAACTTAGTGCAACGAATGCATGACTCCATTGTGAAGGTAATGTTTATAAGAGTAACATACTGTTAAAAATATTAAATTCTAGACCGTAACGTTTCCTTATTTTTATAATCTTGAAGAGTTTTTAGAATTTTTTTGTGTATGATAAAACTGAAAATAAGCAAAAAAAAGCTACCCTTTAAAAATGCATTTTCTTTTCTTTTTTAACTCGTTTGGCGTGCACATCCCTGCAATCTTTTCCGCCTTCTAAGGGTTAAGGGTGCTACTATAGTATGATACCTACCGAGGTATTTGCGACCTACCGTAAATGACGATGCACTCATTACTGCTGGAAAATTCTCATGAAAAACGATCACCAGTTTACTGTTTTTTTTTAATGATATTAAATCAGTTTAAAAACATTAAAATCCCTATTTGATTATTTTTAACAAATTTTGTATTAAAAAGTTTTTAATGATTTTAATACGTAACCAGTTCACTGCCTTTTAACCCTAATACTAACTCCTAATCCTAACATATGTCATACTTTCAACAGTTGGTAAATATCATAACATAGTAAAAAAATGAATAGTAGATATCATAAAATAGTAGAAAATGGACGGTAGATATCACACTATAGTAGCATCGATTTAAGAATAAATTATTTGCACGAGGAGCAGTTTTTCTCAGCGTCTACAGTAAAAAGGTCAAGGTGTCCAATGTGGCTCTTTTGAAAGTGAATGCATGTCAAGACTCACCTGTTGCTTTAATCGAGTGGAGATTGGGGATTGGTGGAAGAGAAAGGAAGATGAAGTTATTGGTAATTATATTCGTTGATGTTGTGCAGTTTGGTTGACTCTTGTAAGGGTCACAATTACTGGACGCATTTAATGATATAGCAAGAATAGGAACGGAAACTAACGTTCAGCAGTTGAGTCTCCCGTTACATTGAATTTCATACGTCTCACTTTTTCTACCACTATCTTTTCCATTCATTTTAACTTTTTCCTCGACTTATTTATTTTTTTTTTTATTATTCGTCTAAAAATTCCGGGATGTTTTCATATATTATTTGGGTGCTACTATAGTATGATAATCATATGATATCATATATGATATCTACCGTTCATTCTCTACTGTAGTATATCTACTATTCATTTTCTTTTATGTTATGATATTTACCAACTTTTGGAAATATGGAATATGTTAGGGTTAAATACAGTGAACTGGTTATGTATTGAAAATCATTAACAATTTTTATACAAAAAAGTAATAAAAAAAATTATCAAATAGCGATTTTAATGTTTGTAAACTGATTTGATGTCATAAAAAATCAGTAAACAGGTCACCTTTTTCCTGAGAATTTTCCAGCAATAATGATTGCATCATCATTTACGGTAGGTCGCAAATGCCTTGGTAGATATCATACTACAGTGTAACCCGGATATAAGAGAGTTGTCGGGACCGGATAAGTCTCTTATATCCGGGTTTCTCTTATATCCTGGTTTGGTCTATTATATATACATTAACACAGGCTCTAATTTGGGACCAGAGAAAATCTATCTTATATCCGGGTCTCATACCCGGGTTACACTGTATATTAGCACCATTATCTGTTTCCTTATTTTCTTGCTGTTTTTCTTTCTTTACGCTGTTCGTATAATTGTCATTTAATCAAATACATTAATAGAGAAACACTACTTATTTCGGCTATACAGATAATATCAAATAGTAAGCACCCTCTCCAATAGCAATTAATCGCTTATAGAAAAATTCAGAGTGTGGCATTAATAAATTCTAAACACTTCAATACCTCAGTGGATGGATTAGCTATAACATATTTAGTATAGGAGATAAGGGAAGTGAACACGGGATGTGTTATGGTAGGGGTTCATTTTTTTAAGAGGCTACAAAAACAAAATATTAACCCGAGAAAGCGAATCATCTATATATAAAATTCTGGGACTTCCGTCAGTCACACCCTCTAAAATAGCCATACACTGACGGATCAAAACCAAATTTTGGGAAGAAATGCAAACAGGTCATGAGGTACAAAGTACAGTTGGTTTTTCCAGGCTGCGTAGCTTAGTACAGTATATTTTCATTATTTTTTTAATTAAAGGTTTTATTATTTGACATATAGAATACCCCCACTATTTTAAAAACAGCTTAATGATTAAAATAAAAACTTATTTAATAAAAATGAAATATTTTTTTTGTATATCATTTAAGTTTTTATGTATACAAGAATCCAGTTTTCCATTTCGAGAACTATAAAAAAATCCTAAGGCTAAACTCTTCAAAAAAGTTGGAATTTAGCTCTAGAAAGAAATATTTACGCATAGCCAGTTGTATGTTGCATGCTCAAGAGTAAGAATTCCTAAGAATTTATATTTCGCTGTTAAAAAGCGAAAAAAGAAAGATTTTTTTTGTTTACCATGAAGTCCTATACAATTAAATTAAAGAAATTATTAAACTGCGAAGTAGGGTTTTTGTCAAAGTATTTTTCCAAACGAATCAGTTCATTCAATTTTCAGCGATTGGCTTATGAAATTGAATGAAACAGAGTTTGTAAATCTGGACAAAAAATGTTAGCAATAACTTCAACAATGCTAAATACGTCAGCGCGTTGCAAAAAGATTCTAGTGCTCTTAAATAGGCTTGTTAAATCCAGACTCGTATACATATCAGGAATAGCGTTTAAATCGTTCAGAAACGTCTAAACTATTGTATATATACAATAGTTTCCTCAGATCAATGATTAGAAATGGGTACAAGTGATTTAATCCTTTCAGAAGAAACCTTTAGATGACACCATAGGTTGGCGCTAAAAAGTCACAAAGAGCTTTACCAAATCGGGAAACCCATTGCTTGAAGACTTCCAACAGCAGTGACAACTAAAATAGGTAGCATATGTAACAACAAAAAATGATAACAGTTAATGGAGTTGAGAAGTCTATTTTCCTGAAAAACTTTTCTATGAAAAGGATTTTGTTTTACTGTTGCCTTTACAGTTTTCCGTCTCTTACACTGCCACCCAAAGCTAGAGAATTTTGTCTAACCTGTTATTTAATCCATAGCTGCCGGTACAAGAAACGGATTCACGCTCTTTCTCAAAGGCATTAGCACAAAAGCGAACGCTATAGACTATCCCGTAATTTGAACTCAGTCCGCCGATTCCACTTTTGAGCCGATATCCATTAAACTATCCGCACATATTTGTGTATCTATATTGATATCTATATTATATGTGTACCTATATTGATATCTATATTATATATGTGTCTATATTGATATCTATATTATATGTGTATCTATATTGAATGAGAATAAGTCGCTTTCATGATTATTCTCTCCTTATCAAAGAGAGAAATCAAAATAATACGAGAACTATAGGGGGTTCCAAAAGTCGCATTACCATTGATAATCTTGTAAATTTTATATTTATTTACCAAGAGGCACCTTGAGGCGGTGTAGTGGTTAGCAAGCTTGTCTCGCTAGAACAATTACGACTGAGTAGTGAGTTCAATCCTCACTGGGTACCCCATGCTTTCGGCCTTGTGCCACATTTAAGCTACGCTTGGAAAATAACTATATTTATTTACCAAATGGAATCATGTTCCTTTGACGCTGCTCGGCCTGGAGGCCATGATCAAAGCGTAGTATCTGTTCACAGATCGCTCGCTTTGTCGGCCTTTTGGCTGAGAGCGTCACTTGATACTTGTCTGGTGTAGGGATTCATCCCTGCGCTGGTAGTATCATGGCTACGACTAGCTTGGACCGGCTCCGGTCTGGACCAGCTATGACAAGCCAAGACTAGCTATGACCAGCTTGGACAAGCTATAACCAGTGGTCCGGGTGAAAACACTCGGGTCCCCACGTTAAAAACCGACCTTGTGTCACAACCTGACTCAGTGGGGAATCAAGTAAATACCTGGAATCATGTTCCTTTATGTGACAATATATTATTAAGAAATTTTATTGGTCGAATTATGGAAGATGTCATGCAAATTTTCCTTGGTTGCTATTTCACAAGTGTATACTTTCTGCCAATTGTTGCGTGATTTTTGGAACACCCTGTACATTTTTAAATAAAAACTGTTGCTTTTGGAGAGTGAAAACCGTAATTAAATAGACAGTAATGGTTTTATGGTACGATTCACATGGACTGAGCCGAACCTGGTTAATTTCAACATTGCTGAAGTACATAATGAGATTCGAATTTACTATATGGAAACTAAACTTTCCAGCAAATTAATGGATGTTTATAATATTTTTGTAAATTTATGAATTTGGCTTCTTTTTAAACATTTATTTCTTACCTACAGCATCTCTTTTATCTTAAAAAATGAAAGAAAACAAAATTATGACAATGTTTTTCATTCACAAATTGTGAGGAGACTCACCAACAAAAAGACCGAGTAGTGAGTTCGATCCTCACTGGGCACCCCATGCTTTCGGCCTTGTGCCACATTTAAGCTGCGATCACCTCTCACGAGGTGGGGCCGTTCATAAATTTTACAAAATATTTAATCATAAAACGGAATTACCAATTAACTCGAGATCACAAAAAATGTTTAAAAGCAGACTTTATTTATCGTATCACGGGGAATTGTTTTTGCAACTTTTGGATATTTTCTGTTAATTCACCCCCAAATAAGGTAAATTTACTTATCGCAAATATTAATTCACCAAGAAATTATAACTTTTAAATCAATGTTTGTTTTTTTATAAGATTTTTGGTACTCTTTTGAAATTATATATCAAAATTTGTTTAGCTTGCCTCGCAACAAATCCAATTTCAGAATGAAAGATTACCAAAAATCAGGGAGTTATTCACATTTCGTAAGTGCTGATGATATTCAAGGTACTTACAAGGAATTTTTTACAATTTAAAAAAAAAAAGATTTTAGCTAGTTTATCTGGTTGAGCGCCAATGTACACCCCGCACTTAGAAATAGCGCGCACCCGAGTCAACCCAACCGGAGTGCAATGGAAGGGCGTCGCCCTGGGAGAATTTGGTGTGAATTTTAGTAAATATAAATTCTTTTTATTTTGGGGGGAATTAACATAAAAGGTCTCAATTGTTTCTTTTGCAAAGTAACTTCAACATGCCCCACTATTACAAGCTATATTTAGGTTCTGTACCTTTTATAAAACATTTACTATAAGTTCGAAAATACCATTTCCTTCTTTAAAACAGTTTATTTTAACAAACAGCCTCCAAAGCCGACAGTGGTTATAATTAAAGTTCTAAAGATTTTCCCTGAAATCAAATCCAAGCCCAAGGTTAGAAGAAAGCGGTAAGTAGCCGCTTTACTGTTTCAGTTCAGGATCTGATACGTTCCTCCGACAAAAGTTGACTCAGACTTCACCAGCAAACAACCAGTACTTTATGAAAACGCATGAAAGCGTCATAGATAAGGTTAATGATACAAGCAATACACAGAAATATGCAAATAACTATTTGTTAAATAGATTCTTATCAAAAGAGTCATTTTCAAACTACTCACGTAAAACAACTTACGTTCCATTCCAGAAATCAGGTTGGTGAGTCTCCTCAAATTTATTTTGTCTACCAAAAGGTCAGACTAGGAATTGAAGCATAATTTCTAATATTAGGAGAATAGTATCAACAAGCAAACGTATACTTACAATCAGAAAGATACAGCTTAAATTTCAATTATACATAACAAGGCTTGGCGAATTTAAAACTCACAGGACATAGTGAAGGCAAAAGAAGCCAGGGAGAAACAGCGATTTACCACAGCGAATTTGTGTAGATGGGTTGCAGAAACGGGACAAAGAGGAATGGCAAAGATAAAAAGTTACTTCGAGCAATAAAAGACAGGAATCTATGGAGAGCCAACGTCCTGAAAGAACACGGTACACAAAAGATGATTATTCCCTGTAGGACGAGTAGAAGGGGAAATAATGATATAATCAAGTTGTTGATATTCCACAATACAAAAACCAAAAAGGTTTTGAAGAAAAGTTCATTACCCAATCGTAAAATATTGCACACGTCGTTTTTAGTTCTACCTCTACGTCATGTCTATATCATAGAATGTTGCGTTTCGACCACTTGGACTAGGAAGCCTGTCTTGAGAGGTCAGTTACGTCTCAGTAGTGAGTTCAATCCTCACTAGGTGTTCCATACTTTCGGCCACGGGCCACAAAGTAAATCGTTATGGCACTTTTAGCAAGCTTGTTTCGCTGTTAGGGCACTTTTGACGGGGTGAATTGCTCAGCAAGTTGTTTCACTAGACCAATTATGACTGAATAGTGAGTTCAGTCCTCACGGTATGTTCCTCTATTTTCGGCCTTGTGTCACATCAAAGCTACGCTTAGAAAATCCTTTTAGGTACCTTGACGTGGTATAATGGCTAGCAAGCTTGTCTCGCTACAACAGTTACGACTGAGTAGTGAGTTCGATCCTTGCTGAGTACCCCATACTTTCGGCCTTGTGCTACATCTAAGTTACGCTTAGAAAACCACCACAGAATAGTTCCGCCATCCAATATTGTTTCCAATTCCCTTAGGATGGCCTCTCTGTAGGTATTGAATAAACGTGGCGAGAAGACGACTCCGTGTTTTAAGCCTTTTTCTAATTGTATGTAGCTACCCAATTCCTTTTCTTTCTCTATGTAGGTGGTTTGCTCCAAGTGCAAAGTTGTGGATTATTTAACATACGTTTCCTAGCAGTTCAAATAGATTTTTGTTATTATTTGTTAGCAATTACAAGTTAAAAACTTTCATAATTTTCAAATGCAATGGAAATTTATTTCTTTTCGGGTGTTTTCATTTTCATTAAAGCAATGCAGTCAATTTTAACTTTAGAAATATTTTTTAACTTGTGTTAATTTGTGATTTCAGAAGGTATTATTTAATTATGATCAGACTCTTCTTTTATGTGTTATGCCCCGTCGGGGCGTTAATGATCCTGTCCATCCTTTGTAGCTCTTAGTAATATTGGGCTTACGGCCATTTCATGTTGAAACACCGATTCATGTACGATCAAAGTTAAGTAACGTTGAGCTTGGTCAGTACTCTGATGGCTGACAGCTTGGGAATACCAGGTGCGGATACCCTTGAGAAAGGTATAAATCAGTCTCTTCTCCTCCCCTCCCAGATATGGGATAATTAATAGGATTTGTATCAGTAAAATCATTATTATCTCAATAAAATTAATACAATCTAAAATATTTTCTGGCTTTAAATAACCTGCAAAGGGTTATTAAACCCTAAAAACAAATCATTTTTAGTAATATTTGTGCTTTACGATTCATTCCACTTCCCGTTCCACCATCAATTCACATAAGCTTGTCAGGTAGGTGGCCCACTGTTCTGTCTGTTCCTTTTTCCTTCGATATATCTTGTGTGGGTCGAATTTTCCAAGCCCTCTTTCCTCATTTTATGTCACAGAATCTCAGCTGTCTTTTTCTGATTCTGAGTATAAATGTTCTTCTCGTTTGCATTTTCCTTAAAACTTCTTCGTTGTTTACACATTTCGTTCATGATATCCTCAGCATCTTTCTGTAGAACCACATTTCTGTTGCCCGAGAAGTATTCTGTTTAACAATGGCAGGATATTCATATCGTGAGCAGGAAGATATGATTTTTACATACGGCAGCGCGAATGGTAATGGACGCGAAGCTGCACGGCTGAATCAATTGCGTTTCCAGACCGAAGGCAGTCCTGTCATCCAACCTTTGCTGCTGCTTATCGTCGCGTTGCTGAGACAGGATCCGCGGTACCACAAACTATAGCTCGAGGAAGACCGAGATCCGCTCGTATGCCTGACCATTCTACAGGCTGTCGGAGACGATCCAGGTATCAGTACACGTCTAGTGGCTCGAGCACGTCGTACATCTTATAGTACCGTATGGAGGGTATTTCAAGGGCTGCTCCTGTATCCGCATCACTTGAAACCTGTGCAGGGTCTTTTTCCCGCTGATCACTCACCACGGGAGAACTTTTGCCGATGGTTTATTGCACATGATCCGTTGTTTGTATCTTCAGTCTTGTTTACGGATGAGGCAACATTTGGAAGAGATAGAATAAAAAATTTACACAACAAACATTTGTGGGCGGATCGGAATCCCCATGGTGCAATACAGACAAGACACAGCATCATCTTACGATTAATGTGTGGGCTGGAATTGTAGGTGAGTACGGATCCATATGTTTTCCCAGCACGTCTTACAGGCGCTATCTACGGGGACTTTATTTCGAACACACTTCCGGACCTGCTAGAGGATGTACCCCTACTAATATGAAGATGCATGTGATTCATGCATGATGGGGCTCTGGGGCATTTTAGTCACATTGTTCGCGATGCTGCACTGACTGACATCTATCATGAAAGATAGGTAAGAGAGGACCGGTTACATGGGCTGCACTTTCCCCCAATTTCAATCCTTTGGATTTTTTTATCCCTAGAGCCACCTAAAACTATTGGTTTATGAAGCAGACATTAATAATGCAAAGACACTTCATCAACGTGTCATGGGGTCTGCGAAACCATTCGACACCGTGTGGGAGTATTTGAAAGGGTCCGCCAATCAAGGATCCAACGATTTTGATATGTTATGAGTTGGTGTGTCGATGTATAACGATGACTTTTGGATATATGTATACATGGAAAATTTACCTTGCTTCTCCTTGTTTTGGTGCGAGGAAATCGCCCCAAAGTTTGTAAATTTTTAATATACCATATATATATATATATATATATATATATATAGATATATAAAAATATTTATTAGGGCAAATATTATTTACGAATTTAAATGCCCATTAAGGAATTGCATTCCTGATCAATCAAAATTCGTAAATAATTTTGTAGGCCACATTACAACATGTTTGACACGAAGACTCACTCTACACCTTTCTGATCATAACTCAATTAGATCTCATTTAAATATTTATGGAGACCTACCGGGCACTATTCGTAACATACTTGTTGACAACACAAACATAACAGCAACATCTACATGGAAAAAAAGGCTAAAGATAATGGATGACTTATTAATAAAAGCAAAAAAAACAACACTTAATAATATCAACTATGAACATGGAGACAATATCTTGACCGTGTTTTGAAAATGAAAATATTATATAAATATATACATGCAACAAACTATTTCTTATTTAACAGTTAAAATATTTCATCCTTGAAAATGACTAAATGTATAGCCGAAAGCGCTCGGATGAAAAGAACATTCGGACAGTTTTTATATAATTTATCATCAGAAAAGAAAAAAATGATTAGATCGCATGAGAAATTGTATATTTAACCAAATTAAAGCACCTTGTCTGTCGTATTCAATGAAATGTGCATGAAAGAAGGATTGCTGCCTAAATACACAATATATATATATATATATATATATATATATATATATATATATATATATATATATATATATATATATATATATGCAATATGTCTTCATTTAAACATGTTTCAATGAATAATAAATATAAACATATTGCGTCTACTTATGTTTATACAGATCCTTTCCAGTTGTCTAATAAGTTTTTTATTGTTAAGATGAAATTAATCAAGGAAAAGGCGTAGTTTTTTTTAGCCCAGGTACTTTCGATAATTTCTAAGATCATCTTCATGGGTAAATTACAAAGACAAATTTATTGAAACTGCGATAAAATTTTCATTCTGTTGTGATAGTGATTTTTTAAAAACACGTGCGAACGCGCTCTGTTATAGTTCTTTTAAAATTATATATATATATATATATATATATATATATATATATATATATATATATATATATATATATAACCTACTACTACAAACGTTATTTTGTGAATACTAGCGTTTGAGTAGACGCCCTGTTTGTTTTTTATCGTTTCTCCCCAAGCAAAGCAGCAATGCCAGTGGAACGCAGGGTGATACAGAGAGTGAAGGCGAGAGAAGAGACTGGATGGGGAGGGGGGGGCAAGGAAAGGCTAAAAGTTGAACGGGGTTCAAGAAGATATAAAATGACGATTGACTTTGCATTTAAGTTTTTGAAGATTGTATTTATCAGGGAATAAAAAGAAACGAATGGGAGTTCCACAAGCAGGAACTGCAAGAAAAGAAACCATTGGAGTAGAAGTGGCGGTTACATTTAACTAATTCAACAGCACACTCTTGCAGAGGTGCCAATGATATCTGGAGCCGAATTTACCATATGCTATACGTTGGTTCATTCTATCAGCAAACAGCAGCTTCGCTACTTTGAGGAAACGCTTGCACTCATTACGAGCAGAGGCAAAGAGACGTCTGTTGCAATCAAACGTGTCGCTCTGGTACAGCCGAAAGAAGTGATTCCCGTGAACTATAGCGACCGAATATGCGAGTGAGAACCAAGGAGATGAACGTGATTTAACTTGGTATTTCCTTGCTGGAATGAAAACATCAATGCCGGCTTTCGCCCAGGAGACCTCAAATGCGCATTTTTTAACAGGAAGATTTAAAAATTCATTCCAAGGCACATCACGAAGGAAATCACGAAACGAGTCCCAATCCGCACGTTGGTAACG
Source organism: Acanthosepion esculentum (assembly GCA_964036315.1). Taxonomy (NCBI): domain Eukaryota; kingdom Metazoa; phylum Mollusca; class Cephalopoda; order Sepiida; family Sepiidae; genus Acanthosepion; species Acanthosepion esculentum. Next base: position 52,986,315 of record OZ038477.1, read on the forward strand.
TTGAAATATATTCTGTTGGTAGGAGGTTCTTATTTGGTGGGGGAGCAGAAATATGTTTACAGACACTACCCCATGATCAGAATTGCCAAGAGGGCAGAGCTGCATAGTACGACATGAGTCGGGGATAAAGGTAAAAAAGAGATCTAGAAGAGAACCTTGTCCGTCAGGGTTACTGGGGAAACGCGTGGGGAAGCCCACCACTTGCGTAAGAGATTGATTGATTGAGAAGTTCATGGCTTGGATGCCAGCGAGGTCAGTGACGGAATGCTTCTACCGTCTAAATGCTACGTCTACCAGCCTGTTTAAGAAAAAACAAAAACTTTTACATTTTTATTGCAGTAATTAATTTTGTATTTCGAATAATTATCATTTACTATAATGTCCTTTCGATTAATTTTCATTCAGAAAATTTACAATTTGAATATATGTGTGTGTGTGTGTGTGTGTGTGTGTGTGTGTGTGTGTGTGTGTGTGTGTGTGTGTGTGTGTGTGTAAGTGCATATATATGCGTGTGCATGTGCGCATTTCTTCCTAACTATATATAGAATAAGTTAATGATGTTTTTATTTTTGTTGATATCCGGATGGCTTTTCTTTGCTGTGTTCTGTTTCCTAAAATTAGGACTAATTTTACTTGCTCGTCAACATCATATTTGGAGAAATTATTATTGATAAGTGTTTCTTTAATGTTACTCGCTTTGTTATAAAATGATACTTGCGATGAAGAAATTATGTCAGCTCGGTTAATCGTGTTTTTTATAACAGCTATTTTATATCTGCATAGAAATTAATTTTTGAAATTAAGAAGACGTGTTTGTGGGATTTTCTATGCTGTGAGGTCGTAAGCTTATGATTAATAAAATCTATTAAAACATCAAAAAAGAATTCTATTTTTAAAATAAAGTTCATTAATAAAGTTCAGAACAGAATTTCTACCGAAGTTTTTTCTATTTTTCGTTCGTATGACTACGAGGGTGGGCCGAAAAGTTCATAAGTAGACTATGAAGATGTGATGCTTGAGCTGTTAAATCTTGCATGCATTAATTTCAACTCTTCTTATTAATAACTGCATTTTTTCTTTCCAGTTCAACTGACATTTGACTGTTTAAAGAAGACTGTTCATCCTATTGATCAAAAGATTTAGCTACTGCAGATATGTCATCATTGCTGCGATACCAATTTCCAACCAAGTGATTTTGGGGTTTTTTGTTGTTTTTTTTTTCACATTGGTTAACAGATGATAGTTAAATCAGGAGATGATGGTGCAGCCCTTTTGAAAATAGTCCATAAACACAATGCTTTTTGCATCCCAAAGAAGTGAGGCCATCACCTTCCATGCAGATGAAACGACCTTGATCTTATTTGGAGCAGGTGAGGAGATGTGTAACCACTGCATGAACTGCCTCTTTGTCTCTGGCTCAAAGTGATGAACCCAACACTCATCTTGGGTTAGGAAACTTTCAAGGAAACCAACTTGATTTGTCTCAAACAATGTTAGATTCTCCCGTGACATGTTCAGCTTAATGCGCTTTTGATCAGGTATCAGAAAATGTGCAGAAACCTCAGTTATGCCATTTCATTTTGAAGAATAACCTCAACTCTCTCACAGGATATGCTAATAGCATTGGATATTTGATCTATCGTCACACGCCTGTCATCCATCACTGTGTGGTGAACATGATCAATGGTTTCTTCAGGGTTGACAGCCACAGGACGTCCAGACCTTGGGTCATCTACAAAACTCTCCCTTCTTAAATTCAGCTGCTCACTTTTGCAAGGTTGATAAAGTTGGAGCATCATCAACCATGTCAGCATTAATATCCTTTGGATCTAAACCCTTTTTGCAGGTACCTGATAAAACAATGGTACCAAATGTTGGTCATTTTCAAACGAAATTACTATGAGTTACTTTTGAAGTTTTCTTTGATCAGATGTTAGTTTACCGGGAAATAAACAATGCCGTTATTAATAGGAAGAGTCGAAATTAACGCATGCAAGATTTCACAGATCTAAAATCACTTCTTCATATTCAGCCTTTGAAGTTTTTAGCCCACCCTCGTACCAGAAAAGAAACAATGCAGTTATTAATAAGAAGAGTTTAAATTAACGCATGCAAGATTTTACAAATCTAGCATCACTCCTTCATAGTCAGCCTATAAGAACTTTTATTGGCATTGAATTAACGAAAGATACCTTCCAAAATCTAAACAAAGTACTAAGAAACAAAAACATTATTTAGAAACAAAGAAAAGATTGATATGTGTTATCCATACATTGGGGTGGGGACCAAAGATTGGTATAGGAAATTTTAGCGGGTTTTTTTTGTTTTATTTTGGGGGGGGGGTTTCAGTGAAAAACACACTGATTTGGAAATACTTGCAAAAATCAAATAATTGTCGGATTTTAAAAAAAACTTTCAGGACTTCAGAAATAATTAAATTATTATTTTTTTTTTAATTTATAAAATCTTGGTAAAAATATCTTCTTACATTTGTTACCTCTGACTTATTTAATTTTATGAAATTTCGAAAAATTAAATTTTAACCTGCTTAATATTCATATTAGTTAAAATCCGAACTCCTTGGAAAATAATTATATAATCAAGATGTTATCGTTCCACACTACTTCAAATAAAATGATTAGGAAGAAAAACCCCATCATTACTGGAAAGAGCAATAACATCTGGTCTTGAGAAACCCAATTTCCAGAAAAATTGTTTTAAAGGAAAGTTTTAATGAATTTCAACCGACAGTAGTACTAGCTGCTCGGTCAATGAATGCCTAATTTTTCCTTATAAGGAAACGGCTTACCATTCGTCATTTCATGTATTCTTGTTTGGCATGTTTGTTATTGGTATGGTTGATTTTTAAGCTATGCTTGGTTTATTCTGGTGTCAAATAACAAAATTATAATTCATAAGTTATATGTCATATTGATTTAATCAAATATGGATCTGTAGGCTTTTGTATATAACTGTTTATTTATAAATAAAAAATTATGTTACACATTATTTGCATAATAAAATCTGACTGCCAAATTATTAATATTTTAATCAGGATAGATATGAAATTAGACTTACAGCTAGAACCGATATATCTAATTTAAATTATTGTTCCGGGACTCGCCTCTTTTGTTGCGAGGTGGGGACATTTTCAGTAAATATTTATCGGCTCCTAGTACATTTGTCCTGCAAACAATATTTGGCAGACTCATTTGAGACCGCCAAATATTGGTAAAAATAAGTGACAAAAAATCTGGAATTTAAGCAACCAATTGTTAATATATTTATATTAAACGGACTTGTTACAAAAGGAAAATGATAAATAAAGTTAACGTTGTGAAGAGTACAAAACAAATTTCAGTGTATGTCTCTCAGGTTCATACATGCTAACAGGACAAGAAGAGACGTCTTGTCGCTAGCAAAGCCAAAAGAAATAAGCTTTCAAATTTCGTGCTACCTATAATTATCGTCAGGGTACGGTAAATAAATATCTCCCCGCTTGTGATTCTCGTTATAGCTTCATAATACATATGAAGTCATGTTTACATGGATGCGATTACACATGCGCATGAAGAAGATGGGATGATGCAATTTTAAATTTAAATTAATTTTTTAAATATGTTTTTGTGTATATAGTCTAGGGAATTTCATTAAGTTTCTTTTTCTTTATATAATTGTATCACATTGTTATTAAATATACCACATTCTGATCATAGATCTATCAAGAAAGGTGAAATGTTGTAAGAACCTGGATAGAAATTTACTCTGTATGACCTAGCGATTAAAGCACTTTCTATACATTTTCGTCTTAGTAAATTACTTTTTTCTACTTTGTAATAGATTTTCCTAAAATTATTCCGATATATAAAAATGTATATATCGTTTTCCCATATATACAGAATCCACCAAAAATGTATACACATTTCGGAAAAAGGAGAAAACTTGTCTTTTGTAGTCGAATTCCCCCACGTTCTCCTGATTTAACGCCTGCAAATTTTTACTTATGGGGACCCTAAAGGATGTTGTGCAGAAAATCGACTACATTGGTGGCTCTTAGACAATAATTTGAAAATGCTTGTGCAGCAATCCCACTGGACACGTTGGCCAACATTGCAGTAGTTGCGTATAAATAATAAAAGTCTGAAAGCTAAAGACCACCATTTTCAACATCTCTTGTGATTGTAGAGTCCAAATATAATTTGTATGTATCTCTCTATGTGTATATTTAGCATTACAATATCTATATAAGTTTTGTCTTTCCTGAAGTGTGTATGTATTTATTTGGCGGACTCTCTCTCTCTCTCGCTATATATATATATATATATATATATATATATATATATAGAGAGAGAGAGAGAGAGAGAGAGAGAGAGAAAGAGAGAGAGAAAGAGAGAAGGAGCGTCTGTTTAGCAAATTTCCCATGATTTTTCTCAAACACTCATATCTGCTCGAAGCGTATCTTAACGTACAAATGACATCATATATTATGAAATGGACTAAGACAGACAATTATTTTAATATATTTTCTGTTTATACGTTATTTTATGCATACAAATATTTAAGCAAATGCTCTGTTTATAATAAACAGTATTAACTACATTATTCCAGCCTCTTTCGAGAGGAATCATGGGAAGTTTGTTGTTTTGCATTTGGACTTGATAACCAAACTCTTCCTCAGTAGCAGGTAGACTCTTTGCTCTAGCTATTACAATGAATATGTTAATTAGCTGTTGTAGAAAATTAAAATTCGCGAAGATAGTAAGCATGATCAAATCGTTTCATACCAACTGAGACAAAAAAAAGAAGAAAATTGAAAAAAATAAGAATTCTATCGATAGGAATAGATTTGTTAAAAATGATTTAAATATTACTTTATAAAATTTCAACCGGAAATAATTATTTTCTGTGAAAAGAACAAAATATTTAGAAATTCATATGCAAAACATCATCGAATGATTTTAAACAACATTAAAATTACGCACAGTAACATAACAGGTTTTGTATAATGAATCTTCTTAATACGTAGGCTGAGACGAATGGCGTCACATTTCTGTCTTGATTGTCACACTGGTGTTACGCTCACTAAGAAGTCAAGTAAAACAAAACATGAAATAACTCAAACCTTGTGACAAAGAGAACGACCTAGATTTGATGCGGATATGCTCTGATTTGGAACTAGCTTAGAGATATAGTTTCTCCTATATAACCAAACATGATTTCCATGATGTATATATTTTTTTGATCGCGACTAAACACACACACACACACACACACATACATATATATATATATATATATATATATATATATATATATATATGAACATATGAATATCAATAGGTCCGCAGACTAATTAAGAAAAAAAAATTTTCGTTCATAATTTCCTTCTTTGGCAATAATTCAATGGTGACTGTTAATCACACAGATAAAATATTAGTGTTGATTATTGATCAAAATTTAAATAATAACGATGTCAAATTACAGAGTTGTCTCTACTGTGCTTCTTTCGTAGTTTTCAAGTACCGTTTTTGTACGCGTCTTTACATATATATATATATATATATATATATATATATATATATATATATATATATATATATATATATATATATGTGTGTGTGTGTGTGTGTGTGTGTGTGTGTGTGTGTGTGTGTGTATGCATATATATGTGTGTGTGTGTCCTAAAGATGTACCACAAAATGTTTGATATGTATATGTTTTAGTAATCAATTTTTTATTTATTAAACGCTATATATTATCACTAAAATGTTATATACATACATATATATATATATATATATATATATATATATATATATATAGGTGTGTTTGTGTACATATATATATATATATATATATATATATATATATATATATATATAGGTGTGTCTGTGTACATATATATATATATATATATATATATATATATATATAATGGACTTTTAATCCGACAATATTTCTCATTAATATAAAGAAAAATTTACACAAAAATGTAGCACAATATGTTTGATGTATATATATATATATATATATATATATATATATGAAATTGTAGTAATCGATTTCTTATTTATTAATCCGACAGATTTTATCACGTAAACATTATTTTTAATGGATAACCCTATTCGAATTGATACACCATTTATTTTTTAAACAATATATTTATTTTCGTCTATCGGATTGAAATTAAAGAAAAAAAACGTATATATGTGTGTGTGTGTGTGTGTGTGTGTGTGTGTGTGTGTGTGTGTGTGTGTAGATAGATGGATAGATAAATAGAGAGAGACGAAAATGATTACATCACACACGCAGATACTCCCAAATACATATTAGAACGCACTCTACACACATGCTCATATATATATATATATATAGAGAGAGAGAGAGAGAGAGAGAGTGAGAAAGAGAGAGAGAGAGATTATTATTATCATTATTATTATTATTATTATTATTATTATTATTATTATTATTATTATTATAACGACTATCGTTATTTTTTAGTGTTTCGGTTGGTATATCATTTCTTTTATTTTTTAAAGCGTCTCCTAGCCCTTGTGGGTGACTAATTATTACTTCACCCTTCAACCTCTCTCACACAGGCGAGATGTCAAGTTTGTCGCTGCTCTGCCGCTACTTCTATGGAAAGTGCCTAGACGAACTACATTCCCTGGTCCCGCCAAGTCAAACCGTCACAACCAGAACACGCCACGCCACGCCACGCCAAGCCACGCCACGCCACGCCACGCCACGCCACTTACATAGTAGCAAACCACCCACATTCCCTCCATATTCCATCGGTAAGCAATAAGTTCCACTCGAGCAGCTTCTTCCCGAGAACCACTGCCTTCTCCCAACTCCCAACATGATGTTTCCCCGATCACTACAATCTTAACTTGTTCAAGGCTAGGGTTACACTCTTATACACAAAAATGGCCTTCCACCGTAACCCTCTACCTCGAGTGGTCCCCAGGCCTTGTTAAGGGTGAAACTTACAGTAAAAAAAAAGTGTAATTAACAAAAATCGACCTACATAGTGAAGTTCTACTAAGGCCAGTTGTCATTAATTTCACTGAATAAATGCAGGAATAGCAACTCAAACACATGTAACCAATAAAAATAACGTTTGCTAACAGGAAATAATGTCGGATTCAAAATCCAGTCAATATATATATGTGTGTGTGTGTGCGCGCGTAGTTTTCAAGTATCGACATTGTACGCGTCTTCATACACACAATCGTCCTTGGTATGACGATGAACTTCATCCGGCAGCAATGCCTCTGATCGAGAGATTGGAGGTTTTGAAGAGCATGGAAACACCTCTTAACTGCTGTTGTTCCCAGGTCCCCTCCACTCCGAGGTGGCAGCACCTGTTAAAGTACCAGCGATGGAAAAATAGCGAACTCCCAAACAAAAATCAACAGTACATTTTTGCAATAAAAATGAGCAGCAGTGCATTTTTATAGCAAAATGACAATCAATGAAACACTAAAAAAAATATAAAAATAGATTTTTATAGTAAAATTACCAACAATACATTTTAGGATCTATAAACTATATATCTAAAAAAATACCTTTACCCTGAAGATATGAAATTATGTACAAAATATCTGTAGTTGAAAGCATAAAATTACATACAAAATATTTATATATCGGCATTTAATAACCCATAGAGATTGACATGCCGCTAAACAAAATCAACCAATCAACCAACATACATACACACGCACACACGTGTGTGTGTGTGTGTGTGTGTGTGTGTGTGTGTGTGTGTGTGTGTGTGTGTGTGTGTGTGTGTGTGTGTGTGTGCATGCGTGCGAGCGTGTGCACCAGTTCTTTGTATTCGGTTAAGCACCAGCCTTCACAACTATAATCAAATCATATGAATTTAAGCGCAGTACTAGATTGGCGACAAGATCTCATCATTTTACAGTTGATATGGCGAGATATAACAGCTTATTTTCACGCAATTTTCGCATGTAGAACTCTTTTACTACTTCTGGTTTTCCAATCAAGTTTGATCCCAAAAAATTTAAATGCAATGTCAATCGATATTTATTGTCTTCTTGATTCCTCTTCTTTTATTGCTTTCGCTCCTTAATAATGTTTTTTTTTCATTTTTCTTATTCTTTCACACTCAGTACACACCCTGCGTATTAGTGGCTTTGTTGCCTTTCTTGAGATGAAATTTTTTTTTAAATGTGCGGAGAGTCTGGCTGTTCGGTTCTAACAACTGCGCAGCTGTGCCCTCATACATCTAGAGAGTTTAGTATGTATATATATATATATATATATATATATATATATATAGAGAGAGAGAGAGAGAGAGAGAGAGAGAGAGAGAGAGAGAGATGTAGAAATGAACTAAATAAAGAGATATGAACAACCATATATGTCATCGATTAGGTATACATACAGGCGATAACTATTTATCTAATCAGTGTTGTAGACAAAACAGTTCTCAATGTAGTTAAACAGAGCTATAAATATATATTAATAATTACACATATACCTACGTTCACAATACAAATCAGAGTTTCATGGTATACCCATTCATCAGTACAAATAGTTATGCACCTGATGAGTGGGTAAACTATGAAACTCCGAGTCATACTGTAAACGTAGATATATGTGTAATTATATATATATATATATATATATATATATATATATATATATATATATATATATATATGTGTGTGTGCGTGTGTTTGTGTGTGTGTGTGTGTGTGTGTGTGTTATGGGAACTTACCCATAATAGTAATGGACTATCCCGTACACCATAAATACTGCGCCTCAAGAGGAAGCAGTAGTGTGAGTCAGACACAGAGTCAGTGTGTGAGTCAGTCAGAGACAGAGTCGCGTCAGATGATTACTGTAAGACATTGGAATAGTGATACTTCGAGACAACATAGTTCTCTCTAACCTGACCTGATTGTTATTACTAACACTTCTACTTCTTTTGTACATATTCCTATTTGTAATATATCTGTGTTATTCCATACCTGTGTTTGAGTTATTCTTCATTGGTTCTACCTTGGACCATTACCGTGGTACAAGGAACCTGGACCATAACAAGTGGCGACGAGGAAACCCCCCAAGGAAATACGAACTCTATTCGCGGAGAACATACTTTTTTGCTATACGTCGCACATAACAGTGGCGACTAGGTAACCCAAAGGACTAACAAACTCTCTACGTGGAGGACATACCTTTTTTTGCTATCCATCGCACATAACAGTGGTCGACGAGTAAACTCTAAAAAAAACAAGTTCTACACGAGATTCTAAAAATAAATACAGGTTACACAAAAATACGTCAACATGGAAGATTTTAAGTCAACCATTGTGGAGCTTATCAAAATCCAATTTGAACAGCAGCAAAAGTACGAACAGAAACATCTGGAATTGCAAGAATTATTGCTACGTGTAATGTCAAATAAGGAGCAAAAATCTGAGAACGAAACAGTTCTCTCACAAGACACTATTTGGAGTACTATCGAAGATTTCAAGCACGCACCTGACGAAGATAAAACTTTTGCAAATTACTTCCGAAGGTACGAAGATCCATATGAATTTGACTGCAAAGATTGGTCAGACGCACGTAAAGTACGAAAATTAGGCACATGTGAATATACCATATTCGTAGATTATATCCTTCCCAGAAAAACAAGTGAGCTAACGTTCAAAGAAGCCATTAAACTGCTAACGGAACTTTTCAGCCATAATACTTCACTATTCCACAAAAGATGGAAATGCATAAACCTTACAAAAAAGGACAACGAAGATTACATAACTTTCGCGTCCATTGTCAACAAATATTGTGACGACTTCAAATTATCAGAACTCTGCGCGGACAATTTCAAATGCTTAATTTACGTCCAAGACCTGGTCTCAACCAAAGACGCGGAAATGAGACGCAGAATCCTTACTAAATTGGAGAGTGAAACTGATTTGACACTTCAAAAGCTAGCCGAAGACTGCCAGAGATGCATCAGTGTGAAGAAAGGCTCAAAAGACATAGAAGAAGATGACATAGCACACATACATGAAGTACGAAGACAGACCAACTTACCCTCCTCACAAACAAACCAAACCGACCCCCCCCCTCAAGAACAGGTAAGACAAAATTTTCTAACTCTAAAAATCAATATATAAAAAACTACCACCCAGTCCATGCTATCGTTGTGGGACTTGGCATTGGTTTAAAGACTGTACATATCGTTTTAAAACCTATCATGCAAAAGAATAGGCCACAAAAGTTCTCATTGTTGGAATAGAAGAGAAAACAAAAGCAGAATAAGAATTACGAGGACTGACCAAGCAGATGAGACTAACATAAGAAAATACGTACAAGTTGAAATGCAAAACAGAAAAGTTAGGCTACAGCTGGATTCTGGCTCAGACTTAACTATTATAAACCTACATACATAGGGAAAACTGAACAAACCTGCCATGTTAAAAACGGATAAAATTGCTAGATCAGTTACGGGGAGAAAGATAAAATTCGAGGGTGAACTAATTACAAACGTAACATTTAATGGAATGACGAAAAAACTAAAAATGTACGTCTTAAGTAATACCGAAAACCTATTCGGAACGGACTGGCTGCCAAAATTCGAACTGTGGGATCTACCTATAAGTACGTACTGCTAAAATGTAAAAAGCTTACCAACCGAGGCAGACAAATTAAAAGAAAAACTAAAAACTAGTTTCCCCAAAGTATTTTCAGCAGGCCTAGGAAGATGTAAGAAAATGGCAGCTAATATCGAAGTAAAGGAAAACGTTCAGCTTATTTTCAAGAAAAAAAGGAGTGTACCGTTTGCATCAATTGAAAAAATTGATCAAGAATTAACCAGACTTAAAAACACTGGCATATTGACAAAAGTAGAATACAGCAAATGGGCCGCACCGACGGTCTACGTCAAAAAGAAATCAGGCGAAATTCGAGTTTGCGCTGATTTTTCTACAGGTTTGAACGCAGCAATAAAGGACTACCATTATCCTCTACCCAGTCCAGAAGTATTCACTAAATTAAATGGCGGAAAATGTTTTTCAAAAATTGATTTAAGGGAGGTGTACCTGCAAATTCCACTCGATGAAGAAAGTTCAAACTACTATGCATAAACACACACAAAGGACTGTACAGATACTAAAGATTACCTTTTGGAATTAAGGTCGCGCTGGCTATATTCCAACATACAATGGATACGATGTTTGCCGGACTAGAGTACAGAATTGCATACCTGGATGACGTATTGATTAATAGCGAAAGCGTTGAACAACACAGGGAACATGTACACGAAGTATTTAAAAGAATACAAAGCTATGGATTCAAAGTAAAAGAAAATAAGTGCAATTTTTTTCATGAAGGAAATCAAATACCTTGGCCATATAATAGATCAAGAAGGTAGACGACCAGACCCTGAAAGGTCAACAGCAATTAAAAAAATGCCAGTTCCTAAAAACATAACAGAACTACAAAGTTTTCTAGGATTAGTAAGTTACTACCAGGAATTCATACCTCACATGCATAAACTTCGCGCACCACTGAACGAGCTGCTAAAGAAAGAAAAGATTTGGCAGTGGACAGATCAATGCCAAAAATCATTTGACGAAATAATCAAAATATTAACTTCAGATTTATTTTTGGCACACTACGATCGCAAATTAGAAATTATTGTAGCAAGTGACGCTAGCGCCTACGGAGTCGGAGCGTGTATATTACATAAAATGCCAGATGGGACAATAAAACCCATCGCACATGCTTCTCGAACCCAACTACCAGCGGAGAAAAATTATTCACAAATAGAGAAAGAAGCTCTAGAGATTATCTTCGCAGTCACGAGGTTTCATAGGTATATCTATGGTAGACATTTTACTCTTCAGACGGATCACAAACCGTTACTAACAATTTTTGGTTCGATAAAAGGTCTACCGGTTTACACTGCAAATAGGTTACTTAGATGGGGAACAATTCTTCTGAATTATAATTTCAGATTGGAATATTTAGCAACGAAAAAGATCGGGCATGCGGATGATCTGTCGAGACTTATACCAACAAAGACAGGGCCATTGGAAGATACGGTAATCGCAGCCTTAAGAAACGAAGAAGACATCAGGACAGTACTATGTTGTACAGTTAGAAACTTCCCAGTCACATTGCAAGACATAAAAAATGAAGCCAAAAACGACGAATTTATAAATGAAACAAAAGAAAAAATAGCATAAAAGAATGAGCACATTTCGGACAGTTTTTCTCTATGCGACAATGTGTTACTTTACAACGAAAGAGTTGTAATTCCCAAAACATTACAAAAGCGGATCTTAAAGGATTTCTACAGGGGACATCCTGGTAAAAATAGAATGAAGTCGCTAATGCGAAGCTATGTATATTGGAAGAATATGGACCAGGATATTACTCAGATGGTGTAAATGTGCAAGGGTTGTAATTTAGCAGCCAAAGCACCGCCAATCATACATAAGCCATGGCCAGAGACTGATCGTCCGTGGTCAAGAATACACGCAGATTATGCAGGACCAATTGACGGCTTCTACTATTTAATCATAGTGGATAGCTATAGTAAATGGCCGGAGGTGTTTCGTTGCAAAAATCCTACTTCAGAAACGACCATAAATTGCCTCCACGAGCTATTCGCTCCGTTTGGTGTAGTGGATTGCCTAGTCACAGATAATGGAACGCAATTCACGTCAGCAGACTTCGAATAGTTTTGCGAAGTTTATCAAGTAAAACATATAAAATCCCCGCCTTATCACTCAACATCAAATGGGCAGGCGGAGAGATTCGTTGATACACTCAAAAGAGCGCTGCGAAAAGCCTACGATGTGCCTACCGAGAAAGCACTACAGCAATTTCTTCAGGTATAACGAATAACGCCAAATAATCCTACACCATCAACACTATCACCAGCAGAAGTGAGGTTTGCTAGAAAAATCAGATCAGCATTTGATAAATTGCTACCAAGTAAAACAAAACAAGTAACACAGTCCTACGCACCAAAAAAAACATTTTTCCCAGGAGAAAATGTTTTTTTTAAGCCTATAAAAATAACACATCTTACTGGGAGCAAGGCACAATTGAGAAAAGAATTGGCAAGATGGTTTACATAGTTCAGGGACAAATATTCTCACACAGAAGACACGTAAACCAAATAAGGAAAAGACTGTTACAGGACGCTAATGGTCCACCTCAAGAAGAGGTAATGGACACGATTTTCGATACGTTTGATATAAAAAGACCGCAAACAATGCCAGAACCAAGAAAATCGTCTCGAAAAAAAGTTTACGTAACCTTTGGAAATAGATCCAAAGAAAAAAAGGTATTAAAAACCCCTGCTTCGCAAAAGCTTCAGGAGGGGGTTCTTATGGGAACTTACCCATAATAGTAATGGACTATCCCGTACATCATAAATACTGCGCCTCAAGAGGAAGCAGTAGTGTGTCAGTCAGAAACAGAGTCGCGTCAGATGATTACTGTAAGACATTGGAATAGTGATACTTCGAGACAACATAGTTCTCTCTAACCTAACCTGATTGTTATTACTAACACTTCTACTTCTTTTGTACATATTCCTATTTGTAATATATCTGTGTTAATCCATACTTGTGTTCGAGTTATTCTTCATTGGTTCTACCTTGGACCATCACCGTGGTACAAGGAACCTGGACCATAACAATATGGGAGTGTAAAAGTTTACATAGGTCCATAAAGAAGCGAGTATACGTATATATTTTATGAATATGTGAAAACTGATTAATTAAAAATAATTTCTGTACTGTTCAACTTTAATTCCTTTTTGAAGATTTCTAAATTCGTTACAATGTGTTAAGATGACTATTTAGAAAAACAAATATGGTCATTAAAGTAAATTTTTCATGGTAAAATTTCAAAAGTGCCAATTTATAAAACACAAATTTTATTTTAATTTTCAAATCGAATAGGCCCCTGGTGGAAGCCTAAAAATAACCGAGAAGAACCCCCCACACACACATACACGCACACATACACACATTTCCACTGAAATGTTCTTATAAAAGCTAAAAGATATGAAATAAAAGAAGCATTGTATGTTTTTCATGAATAAATATAATAAATGTGTCATCACATGTGTACTTGAAACTCTTTTGCATATTTTCTTTTCAAAACATGAATCTAAGACTTGAAATCGTCTACTGACGAATCGTTATTTTAATATTAAACTATTATCCTCCCGGTTTTTATCAAGCAAACCGATTTAAAAGTTGAAAATATTGCTATCGGCTTAAAAACTGTTTAAACAAACAAGCATATATTTTTTGTAGATCGATTAAATTTATTCACCAGTCTGTATTCGCTCGACAAAGAAAACAACCAGAGCGTGTCAACAATGCTTAGTATCTACGTTTCAAACTACATACCATGCTCTATTCAAATAGCAAGTCAGTTGGGCACATAAAATCTAGTTTATACAAGTTTAATATATTTGTGGGTACCAAACAAATTATTATTACTTAGTAGTGAGTTTGATCTTCGCTTGGTGATTCACCCGTGTAGCCTTGTATTAAGCTATGTAAATACCTTTGATTAAAAAATATGGGCCGGGACGATTATTCTTTTTTTGGAGAAAATCCACTCGAGACATTGTTATTCCAACCAGCACTTTTATTAAATACTCAGGAAATATAGGTCGCGAGCATTCTCGAACAAAACCTTTCATTACTGAAACTTTTTTTTAAATTTCCAGTCAATTACTTTATTCTACCTACCCCGTCTATTTGAAACTCAAGTGTCACTATTATATGCTAGAATATGAATTTTCACATATGTGTGTGAGTATGTATGATGTTCTTTACTGCGAAGTCTATTGTAGCTTAGTGGTCTAAAGAACACCTGGCTTAAGATCGTTTTCTTATATAGGGGGAAGCGGGTTCGAACTTTTGCCATAATGAGCATTTTCATTACTATAGACTCTCGAATAACTAAACGTCAGTTACACTGTAAAAGTAACAGCGATCACGAAATGGAAACATATTTCATTTGACGCGTTTCGTCCTTTAGGAGCAAAGTGATTTTTACGTTTATGTGATTATACATGCGCATGAAGAAGAGGGAACATTGAAAATTTTAAGTTAAATATATTTTTTAATATGTGCTTGGGTATCTGATTTCATTTAGTTTCTTTTTTATGATTTTATCACTTTTCTTATTAAATACACCATAGTGTGATAATAGATTTGCCAAGAAAAGGGAAATGTTGTAAGAAAATATATGCAAATATGTTTATATCGTTTTTCCATATATATATATATATATAAATATAAAAGTGGACATGGAAGTCAGCACTTAGAGGCGACAGTCTGTTTCATGCTAGTACAATCGTCAGTCGCCTGACGATTGCACTAGCATGAAACAGACTGTCGCCTCTAAGTGCTGACTTCCATGTCCACTTTTATATTTACACACGCTCTATCTCTGATATTGAGCACTTTACCCCATAAATATAGCACACTTTAAGACTATATTTCTGCATATATATATATGTGTGTGTGTGTGTGTGTGTGTGTGTGTGTGTCTGATTTTAATTGTAAGTGCCGTTTTCATTTTCATTTTTCTTAAAATTTCCTCAATTGCACACATGCTCCGTCCATATTATTCTTAGCCTTTTTCTCTATGCTAATTCTATGCTAATAGCCTACTTTTCATCTTTGAGGAAATTGTCCAACATTCACTTGCCATACTGAAGGTTTGATATCGTATAACAGTTTAGTGCTTTGTTTCTCATAAATATTATATATATATATATATATATATATATATATATATATATATATATATATATATATATATATATATATACGAGAGTGAATCAAAAAGTAACGTCATTTGTTTTGTTATACTGTATATCAGAAATAAGAAGCACAATCAAACATATCGTTCATCAGGATATAATTATACATCACAGTTTCACATCCCTACTTCTCAACATAATCTACATCTCTTTCATTGGCAGTGTTCCACCGACGAATTTCATCATGAATCTCATCTTCGTAAAACTCGACTTCTGATGTAGCTAATTCCTTACAGTAGTTTTCGTTTCTTCATTGTCATCACAACGTTTGCCTCTCGGTGCCTCTTTCACTGAAACAAAGTCTTTTGTGAATGTTACAGGAGTTTCTCCTTTGGCAACAAAGAACTCGATTACTGATCTTTGCTTCTGACGGACTTCCAGCGGGACATCCATTTTCATATCAGCTAATTTATTCATATAAAAAATCTAAATTAAAGATCAAGAGTGTATGTACCTTTACATCGGTATCAAATTTCGAATAATGTCATTGAGAAATGCGCCTCCGATGATACAAATATCATTACTTTTTTTACTAACCGTCGTATACATATACATATATATAATTATTATTATAAAGAAAACGAACTCTTAAAAGACCATGGTGATATTTATTTTGTTAAGATCGAAACATCAGACCGACTCTTTAAAAGTGTTTTTTATGTGTAAGGAGTCGGTTTGAAGAGTTGAGATCCCTCGATCTTAACGAAATAAATATCACCATGGTCTTTTAAGAGTTCGTTTTCTTTATAATAATAATTATTATTGCTCTGTTTTTGGACATTGTGCTCTCCCTGGATCTATATCCTTTTGGAATTATCCTACGGATTACCAAATATTATCATTATCTAAATATATATATATGTATGTATATTTAGGTAGCATATCTTCGTTCAGACATGTTTCATTGAAAAATATAGACATATTATGTCTATTTACTTTCATACTGATCCTTTCCAGATCTCTAATCACATTCTTGATGTTAAGATGAAATTCATCAAGGAAAGCGCCGTAGTTTTTTCCTACCCAAGTACTTTCGATCTCCTCCAACATCATCCTCAGGGGTAAATTATAAAGACAAGCTTATTGTAATTGTGATAAAATCTGCATTTCGTTATGATGGTGATTTAAAAAAAAAACACGCGTGAACACGCTCTGTTATAATTATCTTAAGTGTATCCTTTGTAGTTATGGAATCTTCTTGCAAAACAAGCGTTTCGATATAATGGAACTGACCAGAAATTGGTAGCATGCAAAATGGCATTAAACGTTTGTTATATGCACTTCAACACGTTTCGGCTACACTCATAATAAATTTTGTTGGGTGTAATTTACTCCTGAGGAGGATCTTGGAAGAGGTCGAAAGTACTTGGGTAGGAAAAAAACTACGGCACCTTTCTTGATGAATTTCATCTTAACATCAAGATACTGATAAAAGAACTGGAATGGATCATTATAAAAATAAATTGACATAATATGTCTATATTATTTAATGAAACGTGTGTGTGTGTGTGTGTTTGTGTGTGTGTATGTGTGTGTGTGTGTGTGTGTGTTCTGATTTAGTCTCTACTCTGACACAGTTCAGAAAATTCTTGACCGTCAACTTATTTCTGTTTAAAATATTGTTTTCATTAGACGGACCTATAAATTTTGTTTTTTAAATACTAATTAATACTTTTTATTAACAGTCAGTGGATATGAATGTAATTATGGCGAGTAAGTTAATATAAGTGTTATGTTAGTATAAAACAAGTTGTATAAGTTGGTTTCTTTGCAACTTCTAATTATATTAGACGCTATCATATTTATACTTTTTAACTTATTCCATATATGTGTTCGAATTGCTTTTATTTATAAAATCGCTTGGTAAAATATACCATTATATTTTACGCCTGATTTAAACTCAAGTTTTAAGAGAATTTTGAAACGGTTGTTTTTCTGCTTTTTGTCAGTTTCAAGACGACAGTTTCTACTTCCTTTTTATTTTGTTTGTTCATTGCAAACATTTGTGACCCTGGGAACATTGGCGTACATAAAAGTTTGAAATACCAAATAGAAATTATAGCTAAATAGAGGAATCAAATAGTTAGATAATCAATAGTCCCTTCCTCATAAGCTGGGTAGTTTTCGAAACCCTCAGTGGCTACAACCCGATTTTTTCCTATACACTCATACCTATGATAAAGTCTAGTTTATAAATTAGGTCTAATTAGAGATTAACAACAAATCATCGTCATAATTATAATCATCGTCATCATTATCACATCCTCTGACCAGATGTGGTCATAGGGTCGCTGCGCAGCTGAGCATCTGACCATATCTTTCTATATATCTCGGTTGCAGGGCAATGTCTGAATCTATGTGAGTGATTTTCTAATTCGTCCAGGGACGTTGACAGACCATTTTTTTCCTCTGTCCACCTCTTTTTTTTTTCTTGCCTAAGGTGGTACCTAGTAGGCTGGTAGTGGAAAAAATATTGGCCCTTATGACTTGTGCATAACATTTCAAATTTTTCTTCTTAACAGTGGTTGTGAGGTCTTCCAGTGGGCCTATTTCTTGTTTAATGATGTCGCGTACTGAGTCATTTGTGACGCGGTCTATTACAACAACAACTAATAATAAAATAAAACAATTATAACTGTAGTGATAGCAACAAATAAATCACTAAGTAACCCATAACCCTTAGTACTGGACTATATAGGAGTATGAAACCAAAATAATTAATAATAAAAGAAAAATTAAAAGTTAAGTAATAAAATTATTTCAAAATATAGATAAGAATGATAATTAACAAAAAAATAAACAGTGAGATTATTAAAAAAATAGATAAATATGAAAACTCCCATCAAGCACCGGAGCATGAGTTTTTGCCGCCAATTGAAACCTTCGCTGGCCAGACGAAGCAGATGTCCAGGGACAACGCTTTGACAGACCTTGTGGCTCCCACCAGAAAAAACATAAAATGTTTATCTCTGTATACTTATACGTTCTTTAAAATATACAACTTTACTCTGAAATGTATACGAAAGTCCTCTCATTGTTTTGGTTTATACTTAATG
Source organism: Acanthosepion esculentum (assembly GCA_964036315.1). Lineage (NCBI taxonomy): Eukaryota > Metazoa > Mollusca > Cephalopoda > Sepiida > Sepiidae > Acanthosepion > Acanthosepion esculentum. Next base: position 53,005,215 of record OZ038477.1, read on the forward strand.
TGTTGTATCTTATATATGAATTGTTTGTAATTTATATATTTCCGTTGTGGCTCAGATGATGTCTTTTAACGCCCAAACAAAATTACACACGCACACGCGCGCGCACATACTTACACACACACACAAACACACACAAACACACACAGATAGATAGATAGATAGATAGATAGATAGATAGATAGATAGATAGATATGAGTACACTAGCAGCATGGCCCGGCGTTGCCCGTGCTTGATTCAAAAATCGTACAATTCATACAGCAATCGCTATCACTTGACTTAAAATATTTTTGCCCTTCCTTGCCTTTAAAGGAGTGCCCTTTGCCGTGCTGATGTTGCTACATGCCTTACTTCTTGCCTATCTCACACAGCGAATTTGTCTAAGCTCTATACTAAACATTAAATCTGTTACGAAAAAAGAACTAAACAAAATGAACACAAAACGATCAGCTTTAAAAAAGGACTCGTAACTGGAAAAACCGAATGAAAAAAGAATGTTAACAACAAATACTTTTTCACACCCAACCCAGTTCTGCGGAATCAAAATCAACGTTGAGTTTAAGCAAGCGAATGAGCAAATTGGAGTAAAGTGCCATGAAGATTTAAATTTTTCCTACTTGTGACGAATGCAGCTATCGAATTTTTTTTGCATGCTAGCATGCTAGTTAACATTCGTGTCAGTCAGCTGTTGGCTCTCACGCTGGCCAATAGAATCTTCCTGCCTATTCGTGGCAGCCAGCTATAGGCTCTCACTCTGGCCAGTATAAAATGGCCGCAAACTACATGGAAACTGCCGTAGAAGCATGAAAAAATCGATTATTTCCACTATCGATGAGAGTTGGGAAATGCAAAGTCGGTCTTGGCCTTTTCACGAACTTGAAGCATGTGCATGTAAATTTTGGTGCAAATCCGTCGAAAATTGCGGCCGTGCATTCGCTATACACACACACACACACACACACACACACACACACACACACACACAAACACACACACACACACATCCTGCCTTTTATAGATAGAGATTTAGAGAAGGCCAACGTATCATCAGTACAATCCACAACATAATAATATAGTATAATAAAATGTGAGGAATAGAAGATTCGATTTTGCCGTAAATCGAAGTAACCACAGTATATGAATTTTTTTCTTTCCTTATTAATTTGAAAACTTTCATCTTTTACCTGATGGAAGAACTTTACGTTTTCTTTCATTTTTAGCATATACGAATTACCAATATCACTGAACTTGTGCGTCGGAAAACTTAAGTAAAACTTACGGATTGTTTATTTCTGAGGTTAACTAAGGGTAAATGAAACTGTAAAAAGTGACATAGCGGATTAGGTGATCGGATATATATATATATATATATATATATATATATATATATATATATATATATATATTGTTTCATACCAAAAAAGGCGATAACGCCACTAAGACGCAAGAGTTACTGAGTGTAAAAGAAAATGAGAAAACTTTAGTGAGGTAAAAGGACAATAAAAGAACAGAATTCAGGAAGACAGAAGATGCTGATTGATGTTACATTTAAATTTTTGAAGATTGTAGTTAAGAGTAGAGCAAAAAGCCGGAAAAGTGTTTCACAGGCGAGAAGTGCGAGAGAAGAAACTATTAGAATGTAATTGAAGGTTATATCTAGATATTTCAACAGTAAAGGGTTTGAGACCTATTTGCTAATCCAGTACTACACTTGAATTCATGAGGTTGAGGTACCAAAGAGGAAAACTCATTAGAGCAATTGCCATGACATAATTTATAGAAAAGACACAGGGAAGGCACATTATGACAGTGGGAAAATGACTGAAGCCGAGATAGCAGGCCAGGACCGATAACTTTACATATTCTTGTTTGGGTTTTACCAAGAATCTCGAGATATATAGCAGGAGCACCAGACCAGGTGTGAAAGCTATGTTCAATATATAGACGAATAGTAGAGTTATAAACATCAAGATGAATTCTATCAAGAAAAATTATCTAGCACGACAAAGTGAACCAACTTTCCTAGGAATAGATTCAATACGATCGTTTTATATATATATATATATATATATATATATATATATATATATATATATATATATATATATATATATATGACAATTGGAAAAATCTTAAATTTTGCCGACGCGTTTCGTCTTCCGACTTTCTCAAGGCAAAAATGAAATCGAAATATCTCTGTTGTTATAGTTACATTAAAAATCCAAATTTAAAAATATAGACGCTTCTGTCCAAGGCTTTTTTCTGGTTAATGTAAATTACCTTTATAGTAAGAGATTTTTCTTTTTATATACCAATCTTTCTTGTCCACAGAATTGATCTGGGAATTTAACTGTATTGTCGACATGAAAAAAAAAATCTCTTACTATAAAGGTAATTTAAATTAACCAGAAAAAGCCTTGGACAGAAGCGTCTATCTTTTTACATTTGGATTTTTAATGTAACTATAACAACAGAGATATTTCGATTTCATTTTTGCCTTGAGAAAGTCGGAAGACGAAACGCGTCGGCAAAATCTAAGATTTTTCCAATTGTCATTTTATACCAATCTGTCTTGTCCACAGAATTGATCTGGGAATTTAACCATATATATATATATATATATATATATATATATATATATATATATATGAAGAAATATAGTCTTAAAGTGTGCTATATTTATGGGATAAAGTGCTCAATATCAGAGATAGAGCGTGTGTAAATATAAAAGTGGACATAGAAGTCAGCACTTAGAGGCGACAGTCTGTTTCACGCTAGTGCAATCGTCAGGCAACTCTGCCTGACGATTGCACTAGCATGAAACAGACTGTCGCCTCTAAGTGCTGACTTCCATGTCCATTTTTATATTTATATATATATATATATATATATATATATATATATATATATATAAAGAGAGAGAGAGTTAATACAAGTAAAAGCTTTGTCATCCCGACTCCAGATTTTAGTAGTAAACCCTCCCCCACCCGGGAATTCACACGTCATGAGGTATCAGCAATTGACTGCTTATACTCTCGATTTTTCTTTTTTATCTGCACTTTTTATTGGTGTAAGTTTGGTTTTTGTTTTTTTTTCATATATATGTGTGCTTGCGTTCGCCCATGCGGCCGTCTGCGCGTAGAATGTCATAGTTATTTTTTTATTACACTCACTCCTTGTTGGTTTTGTACCTTTCTCTCATTTTCTCGTTTCCCTCTTTTCTTTCAGTTGTAGCCACTTTGTCTTCCGGTTTTTCAGATTGTCCTTGATAGAGAAAGTGAGGGAGAAAGGGACAGAGAAGATAAAAGGAGAGAGACGAAGATAGACAGAGAAAGATATTTTATGACGTGATCACAAAATATAAAGTATTCTGATCCTAGTTTATTAAATACTAACCCTAATTAAATTGATGTTAATATTTTTAGCCAAAATCTTAGCCTATAAGTATTTTCGCTATTTTAGCTCAGAAAGCAGATTCATGAGGCATTTTTATTTATTTTCAATATTAATCACAAACTGTAAACTGTAGTGAATTATAATTTGTAATTTCATTTTGCAAATTCTTTCAGTAAAGAAAAATGAACAGTATAATCGTTCAGATGTCATAAAAATTTAAACCAATCAATCTTATTATTTCTAATATTCTTGCCGTCAAAAATCAAATATCGTTTAAGTCTATATGAAGCCAAACTAATCATCTACCAATTTTCTTACTGTTTAGGAAATTATATATCTAAAACATCTAATTCCTACCTTGGCCATGCAATTACCACCTTATCCTGTAGACTAATTTACCACTTGCCCAGAATGATCCAGAATGATCCAGAATGAACATAAACTGATCGGTACTGATCTTTCCCCGACTATTAAGCATTAATTGTTGCAAATAATACAGTTATTGTCACCAGGATTAATCGATGTGGCCAGTTAAAAGTACGTCACAAAGAACTGTGTGAACTGCGAGGTAACCATGGCATATTTTAGAAGTATATGAGAATAATCCCGAACCTATACTGATAGCAAACCACCTGCATAAGGATAGAAAATGAATTCAGTCAATATTCAAAAATAGAAAAGGGGTAAGACACGGATGTGTCTTCTCACCTGGTTTATTCATCCTATACAGTTAGGCGATTATGAAAGAATTATAACTCCTATCAGTCACAACCTCCAGACGACTTCGCAATTTCCTGCATTTCTTCTGACTGGTCTCCTTGTTTAAGTTGGTGAATGTTACCATAGTCCTCGCCTTCAGTTCATCGTTACAAGAAGTTTTTTTTTTGGTCTCTCGCTCAACTGCGCCCCACACAGACTAATCAAGAGTGTCACAGTCAGGGGATTTAGTTTGCCAAATGTAAGGGGTGATGTGGTCGCAGAAACTGTCTGACAGCTATGACTGGGTTCTCCTGCAAGCAGGGTATTGTGCAGAGGGCCAGACATAGGGTCTTCCAGCATCCACCCAGGACAGTACTACCTCCTCAAGGCACTTGATATAGGCCTCCGTGTTGAGTCTGAGGCCCTGTGGGAAGATGAATGAAGGCATAATGTCGCCATCGCTCGAGGTCACTCCAAACACGATGATGTTGACTGGATATTTGGTTTTCATCACTCTCGGTACATCACCCGGGGATGCCGCAAGCCAACGTTTGTTCTGTGTGTTCACTATCATCATGGCAGAAATCTTTCTCGCCTGAGAAAAACCAAAGCATGTTCGGTTTGAGGAGATGCGTGATTTTGTTCAAAAGCTTCCTAGTACGGTCTTTCCTCTTGTCCTTCATGACTTGAGACAAAAATTGGCCCTTTCTCATCTTGTATGAGAAATACCTAATGCCTTCATGCACTATCTGTGTCCCTGGTTATGGGCCTGAATGGTTTGGAGGGATCGTTGTCAATTATGGGCTGGATCTCACCAACAAATTCGGGAGTTCTTTTCTTATCAGAATGATCAGAGTGAGTTTTCCGAGATGTCATACCTTCGTAATCACCATCAGACTCATCCAACTCTTCCCGAATCCTCTGCACTGTCATTCAGATTAACAAATGTTCGCTTCCGTCGCGAATGCCAAGCAGTACAGCATGCTGTTTCCAAATTTTTGGTGGAGTGAAATGCGTCATGGTGCTATTTTTCTCACAGACGGCACCCTACTAACCCTACCATACTGTGCAGTCGACAAGTCAAAAACAAAAAAGAAACGCGCTTGTGAAAAATTAAAAATATAAAATGGCGACAATTTACTCATCGCACCCTATAGAAATTAGAAATTGAAGATACCAAAATTAAACAAGTGCACGCAATTCGTGATAAAAAGAATGATGAGGTGACAATATCAATTTTATTATTAGTTACACATTTCAATTTGCATTTAAAGACGGCAAAAGTGGTTTGTCGTTTTACTGGGCTTCATAGTTAATACACTGTGTGAAAATTTGGAGTAACAGCTTAAAACAGGTGTAGTCTTTTTCAAAATAATAAGTATATTTTTTATTAGTAGTTAATAAATAAAAAAAGATTTCCAATCCGAAAACGAGTGAAATGCGCCAAAAACATCTTAATGCAAATATATCCTGATTTAAAGTATGAAAATAAATTATTTTGAAATATCAATAGATATATGTTTTACTTTACATTAAAAGAGAAATTTCTCCCATAAAATTAATAATTAATGCCAAAGACAGTAAAAGTTTTATTGTTCCACTGGGTTTCCTAGTTAACATATTGCTTGAAAATTTGGCACATTAGCTTAAAACAGGTGTAGTCATTTTTAAAATAATAAATATATTTTTTATTATACGTACTTATTTCTTCCACACGATTATTAAAAATACGTAACGGCAGCAAATCAGTGTGCATCTATTTTATTTACCATCAAGTCATATATCACGACACATATTGCCGCTTCACCCTTCAAGAAGTGGTTTATTTTTAAAAAAAGTTCTAATGTACTGTAGTGAATTGTATAAATATATGTTGTATTATGCATATTTAAATTTATTTGATAATGTTATATAATGTATTATGAACGTTTATTATTTTTCACACATATAATAGTTGGAATATAATATACAAGCATTTATTTACAGACGTAGACTGATATGATAATGTGTATCGAAAACAAATACTGTATTTCCTAAAGAACCCCTTGTTTAATTTAAATGAAATTTGGCACTGCACTCGGCAGGGGATCAAGGTATAATATTATCCTAAACTGGTTGGGATATTATACACCATTTAAGCTGTGCCTCGAGAACAAAGATACATGCAAGATTAGAGCTTTAGTATTACATAGAAATTAGGAAATATTCTATCTTCATTAAAAAGAAATGCTGTTCGTCATGAGACAAATATTGAACGCTGAAACAACCCACTTCCATTTCCTGTTCCGTGGGTATAAATTAATACGAAGAAGATTTCTGATGGTCCGAATAATATAATTTTTTTAATGGCGTATAAATTTCTTGAAGTAAAATTATGAAGTTAGAGTTCATCAAAATTATAGTAGATAACAGCGCCTCTACAAAGACGCAAGGACTTCCTCTTACAATCTTTTTTGAAAATAAAGAAGTTTAAGCATTTAATAGACTTCACATAAAAAGACTCGTTCCATTTTCATAAAATTTAACATTTTTCTTTTATTTACTATTCATTTACTGCTCTTTCCTCCCTCTTGTATGTCCGTGTGCTTTCAAGCGTCAAATTACCTTCCAAGTCACATTCTGCATTTCTTTCTCACCTGCGAACACCATCCAGTCTAATGTCAAAAGCGCCCCCAACTGTTCATAGCCCTCAAAACAATATCTATAACAAAACCACTTTACAATGCAAAGTGGGAGAGACACTTTAGAACGAAACCACTTCTGAATGCGATACTTTTCAGACTGCTACTATTACTATACAGTTAACAAACCAATGACTGCCTTTATTGGCAAGTACAAAAAACAGTTTGGTAATTATGGGCACTGTTGCTGGCATTCATATGTATACAGTGATAGTAAAAGTTTTTAGAACACTACCTGAAATCCCCTTATTCATCCAATAGTAACGAAACTGACCGAGACAATAACCTGATGTGTTCGTCAACACTTTCACTGTTGCATTGTTATAGTATTGGTGCCTGGCTGTGCTGGTCTATTTTGGGAAAAATAGGAAATTACTATTGACTATAAATATGTTGGCGGCGATTCCTCATGGGTGCCGCCATTTTGTTTTCGATCTCAGTACTGACTAAGCTAAACGACGTCTCAAAGCACAATATAATAAAATACGCCACAAAAAAGAATGTATTTTACACTCCTATATGTTGGTTTAGAAATAGCAGTAAGTAATTTATTTTATAATACAAGACATTTCTCGGTGTCTGAAAACATATATATACGCCAACAGTAGACACTGACAGGTTTCACATAGCTGTATATCCCCAACAGCGTAAGTGTTAAGCAAAATTACTTAACATTGCAAATTCATTTAAATTATTCAGTATTTAGTACTGTAACCCTTGTTCTTGATCTCTTCTTCAATTCAAGAAGGGTTGGAGGCCGACAGATTTCAACAGAGTTCAGGATTTATTCTTGTTATCTAGGGAGATTTTCTGTTGCAGATTTGCTCGGCAACTCTTCGTTTCATATTAACTCACATGATCTCAGTAGTATTTAATTCTGGGCCATTATTGAGTTATTTCTGAACTTGAATTTCATGGTTCTCCAGCCACTTCTATAATTTGCATGGAGTGTGTACCGATGCGTTGTTCTATTAAAACAGGGTGCCACCAAGAAACCGACCTCCGAATTGAGGTTACTAGAATGTGGGATGTTCAGGTCACTATTGTCTCAGTTATCATTCGTGCATTGTACCACCGAACTTTTAGGCCTACATTAAGAAAATCGGAATAAAGCCTAGTATCCCATCGCTTCGGAAATCTGCGTTACTTGGCACTGCAAATATTCTGTGAAAGATATTCTCTGTCGTCCAACTTGATAGAAAATACCCATAATGCAAGATTTCCGGTTGAAAACGAAAAACCGAGCGGTAGACGAGAAGATATAATAATAATAATAATAATAATAATAATAATAATAATAATAATAATAATAATAATAATAATAATAATAATAATAATAATGAGAAGACAAAGATCATGAGTTAGCTTTAAAGATTTTGCCAACTCAGTTATCAAAGGATTTGAGGTTGACACAAGGCAGATAAGGAATGATTAATTTGATAGGCAGAAATTGCAGCAGGACTAACGCGAGGACAAATACTGAAATAAAAATTTCCAAACAAAACATGAAATAGGAAGTCAAACAACTCTATAGATCTTTCAAAAGGAAAAAAAACTATACATGAAATGGCATGAGATATTTGCACTGAGAACATTCAACGAGAGAAATCCAATCAATATTTATCATAACTCAGAATAAATATACTAAAAAAAACTATAAGTTATCATAGACAAGACACATCAGAATAGCAAACATCGCCTATAAAGACAGATATGTAACTATCATTGAATAATGAACAAATTCAGCAAATTAATCCGAAAAAAGCGCAAACACGTATATGACTGGGTAAGAACAGTGATCTACTAGGAACTGTGCAAACGACTGGAATTGTGCTATATTAACCAATATGCACAAATGATTATCTGTCCTAGAGAATAAAAAATAAAATCCTATGGAAGTTCAAAATATGAAAGGGATACACAATCCAGGTTAGGGACAAAATAACTAACATATATTCACTCGTATATGTTAAGCAGAATTTTTTTAAAAAATCATTACTGGTGTTTGTAATCTTTAATCAAATATATATTAATGAAGGTTTACTGCCGAAATACACATTGATATATCTACTAAATAATTTCATTTATTGATACTTAATGACACCGAGTGGATATACAAAAGTTTTAATTTCCTTTTGAAGCAAAACCTCTTATTCAATTCCCTCAGAAACCTCTAGTACATGTTTCCTGTTCTCCATCATAAACTTGTAACGTCTATCCATCCATCAGCTCACACTGAAATGTCGCGCTTCGCTGAGCTCGTTGGAAAATTTCTATTTATTTATTTATTTTTCCAAATGTTGGTGAGACAAATTAATGTCGCTCTCTCTTTTTTTTAAGAAGAAAAAAAGTCATTTGTAATATTCAGTAGTTCAATATATTGTGTACGTGGTACATTTTTATTCAAAGGTAAAACGTTCAACAGCTGGCTTGCAAGTATGGATTTGTATCGGCTGTTTCATTTGAAACAATTATTCAACCCAGTTGAAAATCGAGTACTGCAAACAAGCATCATATTTACGAAACAAAGCTTAATCAGGAGCGGGTGAATTAACCATTAACAGCGCGTAAAATGGAATCAGAGAGCCGAGTTCAAATTCCAACTGAGATCATTTGAGTTCATTTGGCGCAAATGTCTTTAAGCAATATCTCTCTTATTCTTCCAGCTATGAGTTAAATAGCACAGCAAGCTGGAATATCTAGCACTAGTTGACAACCAAACAAGGAGAAGTAAACTTGGAATTGGAGAAGTCAACAGAAACAAAGAAATATCATGGCAATGCAGATATTAAATATGTAATGAAATAATAAAGATAACGAGTGACTTGAATCTTCGTTACCTCATTTTGTAAATTATTCTCAGTCAGCCTGTGGTGTGAGGCCCTAGAGTCTCTTGTTCTGATATGTGGACCTTACATTATCTGGCTTCTATGTGTGAAAGTCTGCCGAAGGTATCATGAGTATATTACAAAATCTTTCCGACACCTACAAACAGGATGTAGGTGTGAGGTCATTCGTCGACCAGGACTGAACCAGGTCAAACCTCTCGTGCACCCGACTGATTTCTGATGTCTGGTGTCAATTGCGTGTAATGCCTATTTCAGGGTCATATCACAAAGCAATAAGCTGTGGGCAGCCATGATCGCTTATATCCAGAAGGAACATGACGCTTGAAGAATAAAAGCTTAGTTTGGAACAAAGCGATAAGCACGATGAATCCAATGAGGATAGAACTCACTACACAGATTGCTAGATTAGCTTGCTAATCATCAATACATGATATGACACCCTGAACGAGTGAAAGTCCAAATTAAGTATTATTATAGTGAAATAACTGTCAGATGCTGGTGTTTTTAAGATCTTTTTTATAAGGCAGGCCATTTAGGCGCCTAACTTATGGCAATAATTACCAAACAATTATGATAAACATTTAACTCGTGAAATAAGTTTCATTATTACAAGCTTTCGGTCAGTTATCCCAAAAAACAATGCTCCTTGTCTAATAACCAAAATTAATGGTAATGGTAAAATTAGGCATTTCCTTATAAGGAAATATTCAGCATTCATTGACCGAGCAGCCAGTGCCATTTTCGGTTGAAATTTATCGAATATTTCTCTTGAAACGGGTTTTCTCTTAAAAGATTATTTCTTTAAAAACAGTTTTCTCAAGTCCACTGTTACTGCTCTTCCTAATATTTTACTTAAGGTATAAAGTATTTTGCTTCAGTCAATTGTAAGATTGCCGTTCTGTACCTTTTCTATAAATAATTTCATGGTAATTGCTCGGATAAAGTCTTCGCTATGGTGAGACACTATGCGACACTGGCGGAATTAAATGGGTTAATGTAAAAATGTGAGCTAGGAATATGAGAGGGGAGTAAGAAAGAATATCGAGAGACCGGCGTGCAGGAGGAAATCATGCAGAAGTTATATCCCGGGTTATTAATGTTGAGTTATGGCTGTCAACAAAAATAGAAGTTACGATTGGCAGGCCAAAGAGCCATCTGAAATATAATTGTGGAAATATAAACAACTCGAGAGGCGAGAATTAATCTGCTACCCTGAAAGGAAATTGAAATGAGAAACAACCTGAAAGGGTTATCTGCATAATAACCCGAGGCTTGTGAGAGCGGGATGGCTGGTTGGGGTGCACCAGAACAAACCAGACCAAAGACAGGGAAATAATATTTGTTATACAAAATCAATGATTAAAATAATACCGCCCCTTCGCTCACTCGTTTTAAAAATCAGAAATATCAAAAAGCAGTCAAAACCACTCCGTGAGGATGGTCTCAGATGGAATACCGAGAAAGGAGGAGAAAAGGGGAAAATTTACCTCTGACCATTTGGGAGTAATGGTGCGAGTCATAAATAAAAGAGAATGTGAGTTATAAAGGCAGAAAGATACCTGCAACTAAATCCGAAATTTGGGGAATTACCAAAACCCCAGACCAGTCGACCCCACGCCAGTCTTGGGCCAGAATCGACATAAACAGATCGAGTTGGTGACTCGGGTAGAGTTAGAGAGAGATGAGACGGCTAAGAGCGAACGGGCTGCTGCAAAAACACCGCATGATCTGTTACCGGGAGAATTCCCGACTTTGAAACCCGTTCCAAGATTTAGAAGAGCAAAGTGTCACTATAGAAATTTAAGAGGGAAGGGTTGATTTTTTGTACCAGGAACTATATAAACCAATATAAAAATAACCCAACGAATCTTCCGTTCTTATTTTGTCTGCGAGAACATTTTTAATAATACAGCTTCACCGCGAGTCGAACCAGCGATACGAATTACCTACGACATTCGATCTTCACTGCTCTGAGATCAAAGGACACAGCGTGTGAATCGAAACGGCCAGCGACCAACAACCAGTTGACCGACAACGGTACTGGCCAGCATAGGATTAACCCTTTGATTGACGTCGTCCTACGACCCTGAGGATCAGAGCGTCGATGTGTTTACATCTTCTAGTATATTCGACGTGTGGCAATGGCCATACTATCTGGTTGCTGCAACCCGGAATTGACCTAATATTGACCGGGGCGTGCGTGCCATAATGGTACCTAGATTTATTTTAATTTAAGCGCAGTGCTAGACTGGCGTCGAGATCTCATCAATTTACAGTTGAACTGGCTAGATGTAACCGTAAATTCTATGCTAACGGTTTCTTTTCTCGCACGTCTTGTGGAACTCCCTCCCGGTTTCATACTTTCCAGCCATCTTTAATGTTCAAAAATTTACATGCAATGTCAATCGCTATCTACTGTCCTCGTGATTACTATTTCCTCTTCCTGCTCATTATTAATATTTCTGTTCCTAATTCTTCCACATCCTGTAACTCCGTGTGTCTTAGTGGCTTTACTGCCTTGTATGGGGTGATACCAATTTTTTTTTTTTTAAGTTAGTGGGAACAGTCCACATCTTGATTATGTCATTATTTTCTCTTCGGGTTACATGAGCTATCTATTTTGGTTGTTGCTGTCAATGCCAGAAGGATTAGTAACTGTTAGCGGACTTGAGAAACCTATTTTCCTGAGAAAAATAAGAGAAATATTTTATGAATTTCAACCGACAGTGGGACTGATTGCTTGGTCAATAAAAGTTGAACGTTTCTTGTATGGAAACTGCGAATCTCGCCATTACCATTAACAATGGCCGCACTGTGCTAGGCTTGGTAAATATACATAAAGCAACAAGTTAACATGCACTTTGCTGGTTATCGTAGGAAATAACCATCACATCTTTTCATTCTTCTTCTTCTTCTTCTTCTTCTTCTTCTTATTATTATTATTATTATTATTATTATTATTATTATTATTATTATTATTATTATTATTCATACTTCATAATTTGCCTTCCGTCATTGAATTTATGGAAAATTTTCATTACCTCCATTATCAAGCGAAACTGAGGTAAAAAGCATTATAAAAATGTAAAAAATAGGTTTTAATACCAGAAATACTTTGTAAAAAATTATTACCAGAAATAAATTTTTGAAGAAAAAAATATTTCCAGCAATACCTTTTTAAAAAAAAACTATTACCAGCAATACGTTTTTGAAAAGATATTACCAGCTATACGTTTTTGAAAAAATAATATTACCAGCTATACGTTTTTGAAAAAATAATATTACCAGCTATACGTTTTCGAAAAAATAATATTACCAGCTACATATTTTTGAGAGAAAAAAATATTAACAGAAATAGATTTTTGACAAAACAAAAATATTACCAGGAAAAGGAAAAAAAAAGTTGTCGGCATTAAATAACCCATTGAGGTTGATATGCCGTAAAACAAAACAAACCAAACTGTTATCAAGCGTTGCTCTATCATTTACTTTTGTTTGATATATTGAGACCGTGGCCTTTTCAGGTTTGTCTCTACTTTCCTCGTTGTTTTCTGTACAGCTAAACGCATTCAACGCTTATCAATCTATTCTTTTTTATGTATCTTTATTCGATTCCTTATTACTTTTCCTAAGTAACTGTTATAATTATTCGTAAAAAAACAATCCATATTCGTATATTCCATTCTCTAGTTTATATACCTCTCTTTCATTTACACATTTCGAAGGCTGACACCAATTCCGTCATGACACGAACAACAGTATGCCTGTAACAGAACATTGCCTTACTGTTACAGTCTTAACATTAAACACTAACCCGTCTATAGTGATATTTAATCAGAACAATATATGCAAAATGTTATTCCAGCAACTTTTCATCATAAGCAGGCATAATTATACACATTCGTTTTGGAATATATTTATATAGTTTATTATACAAGGTAACCAAAAAAGTTCTGTCCCTTTTTAAAGGAAAAAAGGAAAACGCTTCACAGTATGTGTAACTTATATTTAGTCTTCGAAGTAATCGCTATCGGCATCCAGCACCTTCTGCCAACGTGTCTCCAGCTGTTCAATGCCCTTGCGGTAGAACTCGGGGGGGGGGTGACGCAAAGAAGTCCGTGGGGGCTTTGCGCAAGTCTGTTTCATTGGTGAAGGATTTCCCACGAAGATGATTATCCAGGAAGTGGAAGAGGTGGTAATCAGATGGCGCAAGGTCAGGTGAATAAGGTTGATGGCACAAAGTCTCCCACCCAAGTTGCTGTATGGTATCCCTGACCACTCGCGCGACATGCGGCCTGACGTTGTCATGGAGGAAAAGCACACCTTTGCGATTCACCAGTGCTGGCTCCTTCTGGCGCAATGCCTGTTGCACACGTTTCAATTGCTGCGAGTATAGGTCTCCAGTGACCGTTTGGCCCGTTGGTAGCAGTTCATAATGAACCACTTGACGGCCTGTCCACCAGACACAAAGCATAATCTTGCGTGGGTGCATAGGCGGTCTTGCAGTGTGAAGGACAACATCCTGAGGAGACAACCAATGTCTGGAACGCTTGGGAGTTTCGTACAGAACCCACTTTTCATCACTGATAAGCACTCGATTGAATAAGAATGTGGTACGGTGGCGAGAAAGCAAGCAATACGCAGGCTGCCACTCGTTGTCCCTTGTGGACCTCCAACAGCGTTTGCGGAACCCACTTGCTCAGTTTGTACGTCTTACCTAGGCGGTGCAGGTGAAGTCTGTTTCATCGGAAAGGTTGAACTGTCTTGCAAGTTCACCACACGTTAGACTACTGTCCTTTTCAATGGCCGCCTTCAGGACTCCGTCATTCAAGACCTGTGGTCGTCCACTGCGAGGGTCATCATGGAGAGACAAATCTCCCGACTTGAATTTTCGAAACCAACGCCTTGCAATACGTTCATCCACAGCACTATCCCCAAACGCTTCGAAACCAACGCCTTGCAATACGTTCATCCACAGCACTATCCCCAAACGCTTGACATATGCGGCGACTTGATGCAGCTGCTGATAAGTCCACTTTGAAGTCGTAAAGCAAACAGCCCCGAACGAGATCTCTAGACATTTCCATCCTTATCACAGCTGTCCGGCTTATAACTGATGGCCGGGCACGGTGCGCGTGTTTTTTTTTATAACGTCTGATGTTCCTACTTCCGGCTGTCCGAATTTGAAAACAATTACTACACGCATTTCATATATATTTCAACTTCATTCAATGACTAATCAAAAAACGGACAGAACTTTTTTGGTTATCTTGTAATTAAAAAGTGTAAAGTCATTAAAGCAGGACACCATTACATTTTGGGCGTAATTTCTTAGAAATAGAGGCTGAATATAAAGTGGCAAAAAAGGAAGCATACAATGGAAACACCGAGACAAAAACTTTAAGTTTATAAAATGTCTCCATTAATAAAATTTCAAAAGTGGATATGTGCATCCTGAGCAGAAATTACATATTGGAATATATGATATACAAATCTATATATCAGACGACAAAAGTGCCTTCCAAAAACTAAGCAATGTATTAAGAAAAAGAAAAATCTCATTAGAAACAAATAAAAGAGTACTGAACTGTTATGTAATATAATAATATGGCAATGAATGTTGGATAATCTCATCACAGACTTGAGGCAACAAAAATCTTATTCTACAGAAGGATGTTGAGAATTCTATGAACATGTGGGCAAACACGATTTTTAGAGAAAATAGAAACAAAAACGATGCATACTTAGCATCAAAAAGAGATTTAAATTACTATGGTACATAATGATGAAAGAGTGTTTAGGAAATTTGACATTCACAAGACATTGAAGGCTAGAGGGACAGAGAAAAGCAAGGGTCTTGTGTAAATGGTTGGCAGAACAGGGATTAGGAGAGATAACAAAAGACAAACTTTATTAAGAGTGACAAAGGACAAGAAATTGTGGAGAGCCATGATGGCCCACATCCTGAAAGGATATGGCACATAGAAGAAGAAGAAGAAGAAGAAGAAGAAGAAGAAGAAGAACAAGAACAAGAACAAGAAGAAGAACAAGAAGAACAAGAACAAGAAGAAGAAGAAGAAGAAGAAGAAGAAGAAGAAGAAGAAGAAGAAGAAGAACAAGAACAAGAACAAGAACAAGAACAAGAAGAACAAGAAGAACAAGAACAAGAACAACATCAACAACAACAACGACAATATAAATATATGCTAAATAGATACTAAATAACAAAATGAAAAATGTTTACTCTCAATATATTTTCGTTTTAGTAAATCACTTTTTATTTTAATTAAAACTGCATTCTTTATGTTATCACAACCTATTAAAAATGACAACCTATTAAAATTATTGTAACCTATTAAAATGGCATCTTATTAAAACAAACGACTAATGCATTGAGTATATTATTTTGTAGAATATCCATTTAGGGTTCATATGACCTTTTATACAAACTTCTAGATGTTTCACCGATTTATTTCTTGTAACACCTTTTACAGTTAACTTTGTAAACTGCTCCTTCATATATAACGTAAACATATATTAGTTGTGACATTCTGGTTTTATGCTTTGAAAATACTTAGGATTTATTAAATGATCTCCCAGACGGAATAAATATGGATATCTTTATGACTTTGCTATTGTGTAATTTTTTAATTGGTTTTGCCTTCAGTTTTCAGGTAGACCTCCCTATAATTATTCAGCTATGGCCTTTGTGCGTAATGCTCTGTAACCACCTTTGAGTAAAAAAAAATCTATTCTTTCGTTGTCATGGTGAGGAAAAGCGTTATAAATGCTATCTGGTACGATGAAAAGAAAGAAATAAAACGGGAAAAGTGAAGAGGAAAAGAGAACGGTAGAATATTGTAATATTGTTTAAATTTGAAATAATTATTTTTAATTCATTTTAGTCTCATAAATTAATATATTAAGTTTGATTATTTTGAAATATGAAATATATTTTCAAACAATTAATTTACATTCGTTTTTGTGTCATTTTTTTGTGGTTGCATTGCGAAACTTAACACTAGCACAAAGATTTGGTAGTTTAATAAGAAAGTAGGAATAGAAAGAAAGAAGTGGAAGCTTCGCGTTTTCGATGGAAGAGAGAGAGATGATTTTAAAATTCTTATTTTTCGTCATTTTGTTAACTGGATGTTTGGGAAACTTAAACTTATAAACATCCAATGATCGAAAATTATCAAGATCAGAAGAGAGTAGAAAATCAATAAATGCGGTAAACGAAATGAGAAGATTATAACAAAGATTATAGTTTTCAAAGATGATCTTTCTAAGACAGACCCTTCAGTACTATCTATGATCTCGTGGTTCTACTGTAAACTTTCAACAAACTAATAGATTTCAAAATTTTTACTAAAACTAGAACTGCTAGTATAAAATTAATAGCAGTAAAGCTTAGTCGGATTTGCATTAAAAAAAATTCACAATGGTAAGCTAAGAACAACTCTTCCTGGTGTGCATAATCGAAAGACCCAAGTGTATTTTGACTTTAATAATTAATGACTAGCAGGAAGTAAACAGACCGTGTCACTTAGAGACAATCCCTCTGTGTCTCGCCTTCTTTCTCCTTCTCTCTCTCCCTCTCTCTCTCTAATCCCTTCACACACACCCTCTCTCTCGTGTATCCCTACTCTCTCTCTCTCTCTCTCTCTCTCTCTACACACACACACACACACACACACATATATATATATATATATATATATATATATATATATATATATATATATATATAGTTGTGTATTTGGGCAGCCATCACTCTTTTATACAAGTTTCATTAAAACGGCAAACGAGGTTTTGTGGTTAAGTTTTTATTTAATTTTCTTCCTTTCTGGACATAAAAACTATGTTGAAATTGTCTTAATGTTCTACATGTCCCAACGAGACATACTTGCACAAAACAATCCAAACATTCAGTTAGAAGTAAAAAGAAATCATCCTTAATAATGGCTAAAAGTATAACCGAAAACTCTCGGAAAATTCGGACAATTTCGACATAATTTATGTCCAGAAAAGAAGAAAATTATAATAACACACAAAAAAAGTACATAAAAAAAATTATCAGCAGTATATTTTCAGTCGTTTTTAATGAAACACACACAAATATATATTAATTGTATACATATATAAATTAATTGTATATATATATATATATATATATATATATATATATATATATATATATGAAATAATTTTTTACTTAATTTTTCATACTAATTGTATTAACACTCTATCTCTATCTTCGATATTGAGTACTCTCCCACAAAGCCTGCTTGTCTTAAATGCCTCCTTATCAGCAAAACACTGAAACCCAGCAATTTTGGCTTCGAAAACAGTCTTCCAAATTAGCACTATATATATATATATATATATATATATATATATATATATATATATATATATATATATAATGAAACTTTAAAAATAAATCCCGTAGATGGCGCACTGTTGTCATGTAGACTAGGTTACATCTGTCATTCATGTACATTTGTAGCTCGTCTGCCTTCAATGTTTAACATGTGTAGTAGTGAGTTAACTGAGAAGTGTTCCGTTTAACAATGGCAGGATATTCATATCATGAGCAGGCAGATACGATTTTACATACGGTTGGGCGAATGGTAATGGACACGAGGTTGCACGGCTGTATCAGATTGCGTTTCCAGACCGAAGACAGTCGAGTCATTCAACCTTTTCTGGTATTTATCGTCGCGTTGGTGAGACAGGACCCGTGGCACCACGAACTATGAAATGAGGAAGACCGAGATCCGCTCGTACGTCTGACCACAAAAAAAACACATTCTACAGGCTGCCGGAGATGATCCAGGTATCAGCACACATCAAGTAGACATAACATCTCGTATATCTCATAGTAGGGTACTCCAAGAGCCGCTCATTTATCTGTATCATTTTCAACGTGTACAGGGTCTTTCGCCCTCTGTTCACTCCCCACGGGAGATCTTTTGCCGGTGGTTTATTGCACAAACTGCCGATCCGTTGTTTGTCTCTTCAGTCTTGTTTATGGATTAGGCAACATTTGGAAGAGATGGAATGCAAAATTTACACAACAAACATTTGTAGGCACAAACTTCATTTACAATTAATATGTGGGCTGGAATTGTAGGTGACTGTCTGATAGGTCCATATTTTCTCCAGGCACGTCTTACAAGAGCTGTCTACAATGACTTTATTTCGAACACACATCCAGAGCTGCTAGAGGATGTACCCCTGCTAATATGAAGTTCACATGTGGTTTATGCATGATGGAGCACCAGCACATTTTAGTCAAATTGATCGCGATGCACTTGCTTCATCTATCATGAAAGATGGATAGATAAGAGAGAGCCGGTTCCATGGCCTGCATATTCCCCCGACCTCAATCCTTTGGATTTTTATCTGTGGAGCCACATAAACAATTGTTTTATGCAGCGGAAATTAATAATGTTTTATTAACTTTTTTAAATTCCAAAAATATTTAGAAAGAGATGTACTATTTTTATAAGTACTATTGGTAAATGATAAGATATGTTGGTACCATCTAGTCTTTAAAAAATTTTAATACTTCCATTATAAAATTTTTCAACAGTCGAATTTTCTGTTGTAGAAATAGTACTTAGATAAACAAGAGAGTTGGTCATACATTGGTTTTGCAATAGCCATTCCTTAGAATTCCTACCATTACATTGGTTAATATTATCAACAGTATCTTGGCATTTGCATTATCATCGTAGTTTTTAAATTGGTTTAAAAATTTATTATTGTATTTCTTTATAATCTTCTCAAGATTATCGGTGCAGCTATAACTTAGTTTTAGTGCGTTTTGTTAAATATTTTACTGAAAGGATTATTTCTAGGGAAATGTTTATCAATTAAATGGAGGAACTTCTGGCCTAACTTAGTTCTGACCATTCGGTTAAAAGGGGGGTTTATACCAAATGATTCCCTATTTCTTTTCCTTAGATCGCTATTATCATATTTTCGAAACTTGATTTCTACATACTTGTAACCACTATTTTTAAAGCAGTATTATAAACACCGCTTTATTTATTAAACGCCTCTCTGTTAGGTGAGTTGTTGCTAATCCTGCATTCTATAGATTAGGATATATGTATGAATACAGATAGAGGATGGTTACAGTTAAGGTGACTATATATTGGGTTAGCATTGGCTTTCATATAAGGTTGGCATACATCATTTACAAGAGCCAACGTAACATCAAGAAAATCTACCTGTTTAACATTAGTATTTATCTTAACCTAAAGGTTTAAACATCTAATTCTCAATGGATCATTTTCCTCAATTTGCCAACCTTAATTTTAGTGGAATTTTTTACTACCATAAAACCATCATCTCTGTATAGCCCTATTTTATCAACATTAACATTATCATAAGCGCTAAGATTATAAAGATAAATAAACCCACCCGGTCAGAAGACTCTGCAGAGTCTAATGATCCCATAGAAATCTCTCTCTCTCTCTCTCTCTCTCTCTCTCTCTCTCTCCGCATATATATATATATATATATATCCCTCACTTCTCTCTCTCTCTCTCTCTCTCTCTCTCTCTCTCTCTCTGGTTTTTGCCGTAAAATACATATATACTCTGTTATAATAAAAACATTGAACTCTCTGTGGATCAGTTTTAATATTTGTTATGACTAGGATCCAATGGATCTATCACCTGTACTATATATATATACGACGGGAGAGTCCACCACATATGTACATATATATATATATATATATATATATATATATATATATATATATAGTAAAGGTAATAGATATATATGTGGGGGGGGTCTCCATCCTGCCAATTTGGTAAATAATGCTTTGGATAGGTGTGGTTTGGTGTTGAATCTAATAAATTGATCATAAGATAATAAGGGCCATTTTCTACCATCAAATATGTTGATGAATACTAATTTACATTAGACCAATGTCATTATTCTCTGGGACTAATGTTCTGGTACACAAACGAAATACGCATCGGCAGGGTTTCATACTAGCACCGTCAAGAAGGGCACCTGTTATTGTGAACAGGCGTTTATCCATGCAGTTCTACTCTCGCTGGATACTCCACGAGTCCCTGTACCAGACTAGGTGAAACTTAGTAAATGCCAATAAGTACTGATAAGAACATGTAACAAAAATATGCACATTATCAAATAAAATCATACACATGCACATATAAACACACTCAAATGAGGAATGGGGAACCTCGTCGTGAAGTTAACGTACCACTGTAGTAGAACATTATTATGCTGAAGTGATTTCGACCCTCACTGTGTACCCCATAATTACCGTTTTGTGCCATACCTGAAATAAATTTCGTTTACGCAGCGTTGTGGGTGATGACTTATTTTCCACCCAGCAGCCGTTTTCTCACAGACGCAATGTTACAAGCTTCTCGCTACTTCCATGACAAATATTCAGAGTAGCTCTATTCTTTAATGTCACCGGCGCAGACCTTTACGCCCAAGACCCGCATTGTTATGTACACAGGATTTAATGCTCCTCATTTCCTACATTTTTTTAATTGGTAAGAAGGTCGTTCTACTCAGACAACTGGTGCTGCTTAGTGGAACAGAAACTAGCGCGAATGTTTCCCCGAATGTTTCCCCTACAATCTTCAAGTTTAGAGTTAATCCAACATATCCTTTCTAGTTGTCCCTCCTTCTTGTTCCTCTTACGTTCATATTACGCACCTCGTTCAGTAACACTCTACCTTGAGTTACTCTTGGACTTTATATTGATTGAGCTTGGAAAAACTTAGAAAATAACTATAGATACACATATACACATAAACACACGTCATCATCAAAACATGTATCGTATGAATATACCTACACCCATACATATGCAAGAAATAATTACACGCAGTCATACCAATTAAGGTAGGTTGTTTTTCTTTACATTTTGAGAAAATCAGCATTGCACTCAGTGTAGGAGCTGGGGTTTGATGTGGTAAGTAATAAAACCAAAAATTAGATTAATATCTTTTACTAATCTTTGAGCATTTAATTTTAAAGATCGCCTGAGAAAAAAATACAGAAATCCCTAATTTCCGCAGGTTTTCGCTTACAAACTGACTTCAAAATTTTACTATTTCAAGAATAAATCCATATAAAGTTGATATTTTTTGTATTAGATACATAGAATGGAAATATAATCAAACCAGAATTCTAATTATGAATCACCACATGCAAAATATGTAATTTTTTACTGTATTCGATAAGTAAAAACTGTGTAAAAAATTATAAAAGATTACAAAAAAAAGGCTAAAAATGAATAAGATATGTTAGATCATTTGTTAGATTATTTGTTGTAATTCATAATGAATAAAAACGAAAAATAGATAAAAGTATGTAACACCATAATACTATGGGCTATGCATTATAAGACAAACTGTTTAAATTTGCACTGTTTATTGAAAATAACACTAAAAGTACTATATTACACCATAATATAGCGAAATTGTTCAATATAATTTCCCTTTGAAGTAAATGAAGGTCTTATTTGATGGCGCAATGATTTAGTAATAATGTGTTTGTGTCATGCATCATGTCCATATGCCATTTGTAAAGCTTCAGTAAATTATCAATTTTATAAGGATGTGCTATAAGGCTTTCATTGATCACCGGAATGAAATTCTAACCCAACGATTTCGAACCTAAATGCAATCTTCCTCTCGTTTCCCTGAAAAGGGGTAACGAGTTGGGAAAAATATTTTGTGTCATTATTTATAATGTCAACCCCCAACTTTTAAATTGAGTGTAATACCACGGTTTCAAAAGTGACCTGCCCTAATACCCATATCTCTTTACTTTCGTAGATGCAAGAAGACTCAGATACTAAATGCTTCATGAGGTTAGGAAGAGTTGCGTTTTCTTTTCTCTTCTCTTTAATGCCATGTCTTTTCAGGATATAGGTGATCACGACATTTCATGGGTTTCATATTTTTTATTATGTGCGAACTGCCATGTCTTCTTGGGGTAAGATAGATTTGTGTTTTCCCGTTACCTTCTGCACAGTTTAAAATTCAGAGAATTCATTTTCTTAGACTGGTTGTCACCAAAGGCTAAAAATTACACGAAATTTAACCCATAGCTAAAAAGAGGACATATGGATTCATGCCCTTCCAAAGGGCATATGGGCGAAGATGAAGGCAACTTACTAGACCGGAAATTGAACTCTGCTTGCCGATTTCACGTTCTGCGCCGATAACTGTTACACTACAGGCACAGCTTAAACTGCCGGCGTTAATTGTCGGTTTTCGGATCCAGATTTTCCTAAATTCATAGGATCCTGTACACGACAAAGATAATCTATGCGATTAATTCATTTGTCCTTACCAATGATGTTGTTATTACAACGTTATGTCCCCCGACCTTCATCAGAAGTATATTAATCTGGGTAACCTACGGGGAATACTGAACTGAACCCTTTATTTATTTTATTGCTATTACTCTTTCCAGTATTGATGTTTTCTTTCTATCCTTTTGTCTGAAGTAGTGTGGAATATCAACATCTTGATGATGTCATTATTTTCTCTTTGGCTTATATGTGATATCCATTTTAGGGTACTTACGCGGAAGTGTAACTAACTCAACGGAAATTGAAATTCGGCCCTCCAATTAACAATTCCGAACTATTATCCATTACACAGCACCCAATATTCCCAAACGGTCACCCTCTAGCTACTGACCAGGATGAACGTTAGCATAAATATCGCGTTCCTTGATCCAGTGTCTTTAACGAACCCGCACTGTTCCTGTCCTACATCCGGTCTGATTCTACTACGTGTTCTATTCATCAGAATTCGTATAAGCTTTGTTCTATGGCTCATTTAGGCTGATTGTCCGATAGAGTTCACATTCTTTGGCACCAACCTTCTTGGCAGTGTTATGAAAATAGATCTATTTAGATCTTCCGGTATTTATCACCACTGTTGTAGATTTCATTTATGTCTGTAATCTTGTCTATGCCGAAATCATCTAAGTCTGCTAGCATCTCTATTGCAATTCCATCTGGTCCTGCTACTTTATTTCTGCTCAATTTGGTCAGTGCTGATTCCACTTCAGATGTTAATATTTCCTGTCTTCGATATTTTCGTATATTGCCAGTTGTTCTCTTTCGTCGTGAAAGAATTCTCTGAAGTATTTTTCTTTCAACAATATCAATGTCCTGTCCTTGGATTTCATGCATCCTGTTGACGGGCGTCTTTCTTGTCCTGTTAGTTACCTTATTTATTATGCATACCTGCATTCTTTCTATTTCTACACATTTTTCGCTGAGCCATTCCTCTTTAGTCTGCCTGAATTTGTTCCTAATTTCTTTGTACACAGTCCTGTATTCTGTGCCATTCTTTGGCATTGATTTTTGTCTCTTTTTTTATCATGTCGAGGGTTTCATATGTCATTCATTCTTTTCTTTTTCTTTGTCTAATTTTCTTTGGGATGATGTCGATTACTGATGTTACTAAAACTTCTCTTAATATATCCCACTTCGAGTTTCCTTTTTCATTTTGTCCTTCGTATTTGCTTTTCACACTGTCCATATATTCCCCTTCGGATTCAGGTCGTTCAAGAGTCTGTCGTATTACAATTTGAGTGCTGCCTTGGCTCTTTTCAAATTCCGTAGTTTCACTCTAATTTTACTTTTCACTGGAAGGTGGTCTCTTCTGTAGTCGGTACTTGAGTATGCTTTGCAATGTAAAACTGCATTCCTGAATCTCCTAATGATAGTTATATAGTTGATTTAGTTTTTCGTCTCTCCTCCTGAGCTTCTCCATGTCCATATATGTCTCGGGTTTTCTTGAAACCAGGTATTGGATAACACCTAGTCATTCGCCTTACACTTTTGAACCCACTTTTTCCGCGTTCATTATGCAAAAGCGTTTGATAAAGTACGTCACAAAAAACTGTTAGAATTGCTTAGTAACCATGACATATTATGGAAGGATATGAGACTAATCCAGAAAATATATTAGTATCAAACTACCCGCATACGGATAGAAAATGTCTTCTCGCCGGTTTTATTCATTCTATACAGTGAGGTGATGCTGAGAAAATTAAATGTCCTACCAGGATTTATTATTAGTCTCCACAATCTTAAATACGTAAGATATGCAGATGACACTGTGTTGATAGCAGATACGGAAAGAAAACTACAAGAACTCCTATAAAAGACAGTGAAAGAAAGCGAGAAGAAAGGACTAAAGATCAAATGCAAGAAAGTGGATTGCATTGTTATTAACAAAAGGGACAATCCAACATGCAAATTATAAATTGGAAATACTAAAATCAAACAAGTATAAACATTTAAATATATTGGAAGTGTTTTAACAGACAATGGAAAGTGCGATACTGAAATCCGAAGACGTATTGGGATGGCCAAGAATACATTCCAAAATATCAGCAGAAAAAATTTGTTAGAAACAAAGAGTCCGAACTGTTATGTAATATCAGTTCTCTTTTATAACAGTGAATGCTGGACAATCTCCTCGCGGATGAAGAAGAGACTTGAGGTGGCAGAAATTTGGTTCTACTGGAGGATGCTGAGGATACCATGGACAGAACATGTGAGCAACGATGAAGTTTTAGAGAGAATGGAGACAAAAGAAAATTTATACTTAATATCAGGAAGAGACTTTGAAAATTCTAGGGCAAAAAATTAAAGCACGTGGAAGAGTAGTTAGAACGTTTGCTTCCAGAATACCTGGGTTCGAATCTCACCATGGTCAATTTGTCAGGAAGGTGACTTCTTGGTGTTATCGGTCTGGGGGAGACTGTCCCAGCGTATGGCACCTTTGGAAAGTGCCTTAAAATCATACCACGGATTGACCCAAGCCTTGTCAGTGAAGTTGTGTAGACGGAACTATTTGAGAGCCGTCGATGCACAAAATCATAAAATTAAGTCATCGTGACCGAGGGTTTAAGCGCGCTGACCTTGTTCAGACTGTTGATCACGCCAGATAATGCTCTTTCTCCCAGAAACTGTAACTTAGGTTCGCTCAGTATAGTTGCAGTATAAACAATAGGTGGGCTCTGTGGGTGTTGAACAAACACAAATGTGCCTGAGCACGCAACAAGAATTGGCTAGCCATCCTCGTAGAGAGGCATCCTCAGATACGAGTGGTCAGCCATAAGAAGATAAGATATTCAAAGAAAACTGTTACGTCCATTGTCGACCTTGATAGAAAGTAGTCAGTCAGATTTTTTTACGTGTGTTTTTCTTTATTTTCGTTCTTATAACACTTCTTTACAGCATATGAAGGTCGTTTGTTGAACGTATACCTTCTCGCAGATTAATGAGAAAAAATGAACATTTAACCTACAGCGATGACCTGTTGATAGGGGGTGGATCTGACACGCTTGGGTGATCATGTCTCTTTTCGAGTTATGATCGCCTAAGGAATATTGACACGAGTGAATGTAACGAAACCGCCTGGAATTCTAACTCGACTCTCCTATTTCTTACACTACCAGCATATCCAAGAGGTCACTCATCTAGCGTACACTGACCAACTCGACGTTACTTAACTTCAGTGACAGAACATCGGTTTCACCGTGGCATGGCCGTAAGCCTATGTCATAGCACTAGTATAGTGTTAAATAATCAATAAGATAATCTATTAATGGATTGGCAATTCTTCCCAGCTTCAGTGTAGTATCTGTGCTCCATGTCTAAATATTTGCTAGTTAATTTTACTATATGCTGGAAGCAATGGAACACCTGTCTACTTATCTGTAGGTCAGATGTTCAAATCACGTCAGGGTTCATTTGTTAATTTCATATAGCTATTTGATTGTGTATGATAGAAGTTGTAGGCGTAAAAAACGTACAGGTAAAAATCACACTCTTCATTATTATATAAGATTGGCAAATAAACAAAGTATTTAAATCAATCACCTAGATAGATAGATAGATAGATAGATAGATAGATAGATAGATAGAAAATGATTTTTCAGCGTCCAATTATATTCATAGGGAGTGAATAGCACTTCACGTTTAGCCGTATATGTTTCCATTCATGCACGCTGTTAATGACTTTGCCACCTTTATTTCTGATCGGTAAGTACACACTTCAACAGTTACGTCAATAGATCTTGATTTTGTACTTCTGATTCTGTATCAGATTGATGAGGTTTGTTAACAGTTCATCGAAAAAAGACGCAAAGCTGATCAAACGACGACGCTTTTCGATATATATATATATATATATATATGTGTGTGTGTGTGTGTGTGTGTGTGTGTGTGTGTGTGTGTGTGTATATATATATATATATATATATATATATATATATATATATATGTCGCACATTGAGTGCTGGTGTAAATAAAATAGAACTCGATGTAGAATAACAGAGGTTTATTTTATATATTAATAATAAGTGGTGTTCTACCGGTGAGATATATATATATATATATATATATATATATATATATATATATATATATATATATATATATATATATATATATATATATATATATATATATACACATTAGTTCACACTGATGATCCTATGTGGTGAAACCGAGGTAAGTTGTACCTGGCTCATTAGGATTTATTTATTTTACTCTTGGTCTCCTTAGTGTATTGAGCAATCTTCGTTTTAACTTATTACTCGCTGGGTTTTTTTTCTTTGTATCAGAGATTTAAGGTACTGGACGATTTCTTTCGCCCTGTTCGGAGGTTTCTGGTGCTTTCTTTTTTCCCATTTTTCCTCGGGTGCCAATTTAGTTGAAAATTGTGTTATCCAGGTTTTTTCACCCACCGAGTTTAAATAGATTTACATTATATATATATATATATATATATATATATATAGAGAGAGAGAGAGAGAGAGAGAGAGAGAGAGAGAGAAAGAAAGAGACACAGACGGAGACACAGAGGAATACAAAGAAAAAGACGTAGACAGAGAGAAATTTGATGCCAGTTAACATAACAGTTTCACATTTTCTAACTCTCTGATGAGTTGTTTGACATCAGGATTGACGTTGTATAAATATAGTCCAAATTCTGAACACTTTCTCAATGTATGTGTTGTGTTTATTTGTAATATGTGAATGTCACGTCATCACTAGTCAGCTTGTCATACGCCTTGCCTCATATATATATGTATATGAATATAAATATATAATATCGCACATTATAGTGTTCGATGTAGAATAACATCAAGCTATACATAATATATTAACAATAAATATACATTTTTCCTCATCGGTAGCAAAACTTTGAGTTTCATGCACAACGCAATGTTCAGGTGCTGGCTTGAAACCAACCGTTACATAATTTAAATTTTGTTATATATACCGTACTGTAATGATAGTGAATCAGTACATATTACTTTTTTAAAAAAATGTTGTGCTAACGGTGAGAAATTAATTTTATATTTATTAATATATATACAGGGTGATATTTTATGTATGAGTGGCAAGCCAGGAGTCCTGACTTAACACATCATGTGACATTTTTCTTTGGGGTTGGTTAAAGGAGCAAGTCTATTATACCAAACCAAAACTTTGGAAGAATTTGAACGGCGAATACAAGAATTTATGCCTTCCATACCACAAGAGTTCCCGGGGAAAACTGTTGACGCGGTTTGTGGACGGATCGAGAAGCTAGTAGAGAAATTTGGTGTCTATGCTGAATTTTAAATAAAACCTTATGCTAAACGCTTTCCTCTCATATCAATTTCTTGTAAAATTATAGTTAATAAATACGTCATGACTATTTTAAAATGGGGGGTTACTTTCAATCACCCTGTATATATATATATATATATATATATATATATATATATATATATATATATATATATATATATATATATATATATATAAGTAAATACTGAGGACAACACCCATTGGTTGCAGTCTGTCTCATACTTAAAAGATATCACCAGGTTGCGTTTAAGCATGAAACATTTTAATATAAAAGTGGACACTGAGGTAAATATTTAATATAAAAATGGACATTGAGGTGAACACCCAATGGTGACAGCTGAAACACAATCGTCAGACCTGATTGCGTTTAAGCATGAAACAAACTGTCGCCTCTGGGTGTTGGCCTCAATGTACACTTTTATATTTACATACGCTCTATCCCTGATATCCAACACTTTTACTCATAAATATAGCGTACCTTAAAACTATATTTTTATCACATATATTTATAAATATAATCAAAATTGTATTTCTAGGAATAACGCTTCTAAGGCAAGCATTTTTTGTAATTAAAGTCCTCAAGCATTAATAGCAACAAAATAAAATTAAATGTTCCACTTATCTTTCCCTACTCAGAATGGCGAATATTGTATTTAGTTGTCTGGTAGGGACGGGGGATAGTTACATTTTACTATTACCCCCCACCAAACAAATGAGTACCGTATCGGCAAACGATTTGCTTGTCTGATGTAAATAACATACCTCTTGAAAATGTTTTTTTTCTAGCAAAAATACTAATTCTGCAGTGTATCTCTCATCCGAGATCACGCTAGAATAGAATTTGCTGTCAATATGACACCGGGCAATTAAGGTAACCAAGTGTGGAATTGAACTAAAGTGACCTCCCGGCCGCCGAATGCGGAATCACGGGACCTGCACCTGGTTTTACAAGCGTCGGAAAAATTACATGACAAGAGATAGATATATAAAAGCAACCACCCGGAGAGGATTTGGGAAGAGTCTCTCAGACATCTCAGTAAAGAGAATGCAAGGTCTACGTTTCAGACGAGCCCCACTCCACCGGGTTCGCTCACAGAATCTGGCCAATTGAAATTGACGATGTATTTGAACGAAATAAAATATAATGCTTTAAATCTCGTGTTATTCATTAGGCCACACGTGATTTCGTTATTAGTCAGGAAATTTACTTCATTACAATTGCAAGTGACAAAACGATATGCTATCGAGGTTTTATTTCAGCCAACTTAAACTACTAGAGTTTCTTGGCTCTACCCCATTCTGTAATCAATTTCTCATTACCTTACGTGACCCAGCCTGAAGGAAATCACCTATAAACTACAAAATACTCACGCTTTCAAAACTATTAAAATATGCTGAAGACGTTTGAATGCAGTTGCAGTCTCCCACCGGATGCGACCATGTCGCGTGATCTGGCGGATATATTGTTCTGAACCTTCTTTGTGATATTGTACACTGGTTTTAAATTGACTCTAAAACTATTACCTTTCCCAACAATCGAATATATATAACCGCCTTTACTTTCTGTCACTAAAAGCAGGACTTGAAAGGAAATTAATCAAGTGAAATGCTAAGTGGTCTTAAGAATGGATTATTCGTTTATACGAATCCAATTATCATGCACAAAACTCTTTCATGCGCAAACATTATGGTACTATATATCGGATGATTGATTATCAATCGTTAAATCATCAGTCAATATCCTAAATATGCATGTCAATTTTCTCTTTCGTAAATGTTTAAAATTTATCAAGAAATGAAATTATGTGAAAATATTAACATTTTTTTTTTACTTTAAAAATAAAAATGTTTCTTGGTGTAAATCAGTTATTCTTAACGTGGGTAGTAACGCCCCCTATGTGACGCTATAAACTCAGTTGCGAGGAAGTAAGTATGCAAGGACGTTATGTTGGGTGCTGTAATTTTTTAACAGGGCCGTAAGATTATTTAATCATTCAAACCCTGGAACAGATCAAAACATTTTATATACGCATTTGTATTTTTACCAATATATTTACTACAGATTGATTGATTGATTAATTTTACGGTTTATCAACCTTTTGCAGGTTAATTAAAGCCAGAAAATATTTTTAGATTGTAAGAATTTTTTTGCGATAATAATTATTTCACTGATACAAGTCGTACTAATTAACGCATAGCTAGAGGAAGAAGAGGTGAATTAATATTTTTCCCAATGATATTTGCGTGTAACTGAATATTATGATCCCGGCTGGAAATGGAACTCGGCTCTCCGATTTCCAATATCCGAGCCGTTATCCATTATCCCACGCGCACATCCGAGCTTAGAGGACCTGCGGTAACCCATCTAATTAATGACCACGCTCGACATTGCTTAATTTCGATGATCGTACGAAAACCGGTGTTTCCACGTGATATGGCCGTAAACTTTTACTACAGGTCTGCAGTATAGAAAGCTATAGCTTTCATGAAAAGAATGACATTAATTCTGAATAATGTACTCGTAAGTAATCAATATTTGATTAATAAACAAGAAGTGTGGCTATATATAATCAACTATCTAAAGGAATCTAAACTATATTAAAATAGAAAGAATATTGGCCGTTAAGAGATACTGGAACTTATCTTCCAGAATAAGTATTTGAGGGTACTCAGGTCAAACATCTCTATTATGATTCTGTTTGCCCCTCCCTTCGTTAGTTAGGACTTTAGTTATTTCACACGACCGTTATGCCCTGCCAATCCCTCAAAAATATGGACCATTCCGTTTTGACAGCCTGAAAACACGGAACTGACATATCAGTGACGCTACTCGGTTTCAGTGAGAAAAAGACAGAAAAAAGAAAAAAGAAAGAAAAAGCAAAGGAAGATAGAAGTGTTTAACGTCTGTTTCAGTGAAATGCAAAAAGTTGTAGATTTCAAATATTTTCATTTGTACACTCTTACTTATAAATATATTTATTGATAAAAAAAAGGTTTGCCAAACAGGTTTTCGGTTAGTACTATGTCAATTCTCCTTCGCAGGGTTAGATGAATCTGTCATCTGCCTTGGAGAAAATAACTTCAGCATAAAATATATGACTTGTGAATTCTCTTCCTTCGTTCCATTCGTTGTGCTGTGAAACATGTAACCATGAGTTACAGGGTGGTGACGGTTCTGCGCATGCGCGAAACTAACCTCAAAATTTCTATAAATTATGCAAACGCGTTTGATAAAGTACGTCACAAAAAACTGAACTGCTAAATATGCTTCATCTATTTTGGAAAGGTCTCAGAATAGAATGTGCGTTGTAGTGTATTGAATATCGGAGCGGAATAAGACATCGGAGAATCGAGTTCGAATTCTAGTCATGTTCGTTATATTCACTTACGCGCAAATACCGTTGGGAAAGGTATGTATCCATCTCTTCTATCCCCCAGCTACTGGTTAAATAGCTGGACAGACTGAGTCCTATAGCTTTCGTTGGCAACCTACTTCCTAGTCAGTCATGAATCGAAAGAGACATGATCGGCCAAGCGTGTATGGCACTTAACTGATTGATTAGAATAACCCAGAACTTATACTGACATCAAACCGAGCGTATAAGGATAGAAAATGAATTCATTAAATGCACAAAAATAGAAAGGAGCGTAAAACAATAATGTGTCTTCTCACCGGACTTATTCAATCTTTACAGTGAAGTAATCGTGAGAGAGTTAGAAGTCTTACCAGGATTCGTTAATAACGGGCACTGTCTTAACAACATAAGATATGCAGATGACAGCAGAAACAGAAAGGGAATTGTAAGATCTCCTACAAAAGGTGGTGAAGGAAAGCGAGAAGAAAGAACTAAACACCAATTGCATGTACATAGAATGTATGGTTGTCAGCAAATGGAAGAGCCTAATATACAACTACGAAGTGGAGACAACAAAATCAAGCAAGTACAAAAATATCTAGGAAGTGTTTTAACATAGGACGGAAAATACAACACCGAAGGCGCATTTGGAATAGGCAAAAATGCTTTCCAAAAACTAAGTAAAGTATTAATAAAAACAAGAAACAAAGAAAATAATATTGAACTGTATATGTAATATCAGTCCTCTTATATGGCAGTGGATACTGGACAACCTTCTTACAGATGAAGAAGAGACTTAAAACTACAGAAATATGGTTCTACCGAAGGATGTTGAGGATAGCATGAACTGAAAGTGTGAGCAACGACGAAGTTGCAGAGAAAATGGAAATAAAAACAATACTTAAACTTAGCATTAAAAAGAGGAACTTTTAAGGAAAGAGTAAACAATAACGACGCTTAAATTTAGCATTCGAAAGAAGCAACTGAATTTTCACGGGCACATAATGAGGAAAGACCTTAGAGAATTTGACACTCACAGGACATAATGACGGCAAGAGGGACTGAGAGAAACGGTGAATTTGTGCAAATGGTCGGCAAGGCATTGATTAGAAAAGATGACAAAAAGGCAAGCCTTAGTTAAAGCTAAAAAGGACGAAGTTAAGCTTTATGGAATCTACACTCGGATGTTGAGAGCAATATTTAATATATGTTGCAGACAACATCCAGCTAAATCACAGCTCTATGTGCCCATCCATAATATTTCTACAACCTTACGTGAAGGCAGAATGTACTTTGTAAGACAACGATGACGAGCAAAACAAGAAATTGCGAGTGATCTACTGCTCTGGACACTTAGCCACGGCGCAAGACGGGCTGGTCGCCCAGCAACCACTTACATTGACCAGCTATGTGATGACACAGAATACCACCCTAATGACCTCGGGACCTTGATTCAGGACCGTGATGGTTGGCGTGATAGACTCATGAATATCCGAGCTAACTCGACCGAATAAATAATAATAATAAATGTGGAGAGCTATGATCACCCATGTTCTGAAAGGGGGTGCACATAGAAGAAAGGCTCGAGGACTATCCCACCAATCTTGAACTACATGAGGGCTGCTTTAGTCGTCGTAGACTCTCCATCTTTGTCGGTAAAGCTTAAACAATAGAGAAAGAGAGAAAGAGAGAGAATGCGAGAGACAGAGAGAGAAAAAGAGGGAGATCAGAAATAGCTTTACATTAGCCGATTTGAGCTGATTTATAAATTATGGAAGTCTTGAAAAATAAATCTTGAAAAAAAGGACAAATTTGTATTTCTTAAGATGTGTAATCATTATGCGATGCTGGCTACATTTCTGTACAGTTTGCGATTTCAAAAATGTTTTTTACTATTGATGTAGTATCTCTTGAGGGATGTTTGTGTGATAAATACTCCGGGACAAATCTGAAAATTGCAATGGAATTTTCATTTTCAAATTTTATGTTTACACAATAACTGTAGTATATATATAAAAGTATAGATGTACGTCCATGTCATATATATATATATATATATATATATATATATATATATATATATATATATATATATATATATATATATATATATATAAACTTATCCATTATACATGAGTGAATAATGATTACTGATAGATAGATAAGCATGTATATGCACTAGTATGTTTTATCCAAACACCTATACCGAAACATATATAGTGTTATATACATACATACATACATACACACATATATATATATATATATATATATATATATATATATATATATATATATATATATATATATATATATATATATATATATATATATATAATAAGAAAGAGCAGTAAGATTTATAATCCGGTGTACTTAGCAGTATTTTTATTTAAAACAAAAATAGTGCTAGATACAAACAGTAGAGCAAAATATTATAATTATTTTTTTTTAAATATGATTCCATCGCGACACAGAAAATTTCCATGTTTCAATGGAACAAGACTATGGATTTTAAGTTTAATTTTTATAATAAATTTAGAGATTTAGTTTTGAAACATGGAAATTTTCCGTGTCGCGATGGGATCATATTTTTAAAAGAAAATAATTATAATATATATATATATATATATATATATATAATATGACAAATTGGAAAAATTGTCATACATATTTTCTTTCAAAACTGTACTTGATATATAAAAATTTATATCGTTATCTCGTTATCCCATGTGTGTGTGTGTGTGCGTGTGTGTGTGTGTGTGTGTGTGTAATCATCTACATATGATAACATATATGCATCAGTATATTCAGATGTATATTGTCATGTTAATGTAATTACTTCTTTTTGTTTTCTATTTTTTCAGAAGGCGCCAGACACTTACTTTGATCTTTTCCTTCATTGAATAAATATTGATCGGTCATTTTCAGGTATGGTAGCAAAGAGAAAGACAGTGAGGAAAATACTGACCACCCAGCCATCCACAAACCCCGAAATTAACGACTGTATTGATTGTCATAAAACTCGTTCAAAAACACAATCATGAGTGCAATCGCCTCGAGTAGAAGGAGCGTATGGAAGGACGTAATAGCCATATTGTTTTCAGCAGGGGAAAATTGACTAACTTTTAATTTGGGCTGAGTGAATGTGCGCGTGGGGTAAATGATAGCGGTTCCGAGTGAGAAATCGGAGAGCTGAGTTCTTATTCCTTGTAGACAGAAGCAACGTTTAACGACTTACCATCTCTCCTTGTCCTTGCTCTACCATCCATTTACAAAGAGTCTTTGGGCAACTTACACACCGTTTCTCCCTACGGTTCTTTCCTTCAGTACGTCCTGTGTGTATTACATTTTGCAAGCGGTTCTTTCTCATAATATATCCCAGATATTTCAAATTTTTCTGTTTCTAAGTGTTTTTTCTAGTTCCCATTTTCTTTAGAACTTCCTTATTGCTCACATGTTCTGTCCGTGGTAATTTCAGCTTTCATCTATAAAAGTACATATACGTCATTTCGGGTCTCTTATTCTGTAAGGACAGCGTGGTAAAATGCTGTTACATCTTGCAAACCTTGAAAAATGTCAATTAGTTTATATATGTGGATACAAGCATCCCATTTTATATAAGTGGACTAGCAGCATGGCCCGGCGTTGTCCGTGCTTGATTCAAAAATCGTATGACTCATACAGCAATCGCTATCACTTGACTTAAAATATTTTTGCCCTTCCTTGCCTTTAAAGGAGTGCCCTTTGCCGTGCTGATGTTGCCTTACTTCTTGCCTATCTCACACTGCAAATTTTTTCTAAGCTCTATACTAAACATTAAATCTGTTACGAAAAAAGAACTAAACAAAATGAACACAAAACGATCAGCTTTAAAAAAAGGACTCGTAACTGGAAAAACCGAATGAAAAAAGAATGTTAACAACAAATACTTTTTCACACCCAACCCAGTTCGGCGGAATCAGAATCAACGTTGAGTTTAAGCAATCGAATGAGCCAATTGGAGTAAAGTGCCATGCAGATTTAAATTTTTCACACTTGTGACGAATGCAGCTATCGATTTTTTTTTGCATGCTAGCATGCTAGTTAACATTCGTGTCAGTCAGCTGTTGGCTCTCACGCTGGCCAATAGAATCTTCCTGCCTATACGTGGCAGCCAACTATAGGCTCTCACTCTGGCCAGTAGAAAATGGCCGCAAACTACATGAAAACTGCCGTAGAAGCATGAAAAAATCGATTATTTCCACTATCGATGGGAGTTGGGAAATGCAAAGTTGGTCTTGGCTTTTTGCTAACTTGGAGCATGTGCATGTAAATTTTGGTGCAAATCCGTCGAAAATTGCGGCCGTACATTCGTTACAGACACACACACACACACACACACACACACACACACACACACATCCTGCCTTTTATAGACAGAGATACAAGCATCCAAATGGATTCATTTAAGATACAAACTGGCGAATAAAAGATAAAATAAAAAGTAAGATGTCTAGCAAAATCAACGCATAACAATGCAGACAAGTTAGATAGACGTTCAGATCGTGTAACCCAGCCCGCTCTGACGACTTTCGGTTGAGGGTGTTCCCAAGTGTCTAGACGTGACTCGTAACATGTCTTGGCTGCCTCATTCTAAAAGCTTTAAAAATTGGCACTTGGATATAATGCTCCGCTTTTGAACAAAAACGTAGAATGCGTCAGCTCCTCAGAGACATGCCCAACTGATTCTAGTCGACAATTATATATAGATATGAATTGAGGAATCGGAGAGCCGAGTTCGAATTCCAGTTGAATCCATTACATTCACTTACGCGCAAGTACCCTTGGGAAAGGAATGAATCCACTTCTCCCTCCAGCTATGGGTAAATAGCAGGACAGACTGGGTTATATAGCCTTGGATGGCAACTGGTCTAGGAGAAGGACAACTTTGAATACAAAAGCTGCGGAGGGTCTTTTGGGGACCTTGTAGCATGTCTCTGTATTCGGCCCTTCAAAAAGTGTGGATGGTTCTGCACAAAACCATCACCACTATAATCAAGTCTCATGTGCTGATGTCTGAGCTGTCGGTTCCTAGGAACTGAGATGCTTTACTCTCATACGTCGAATACGACGGGAGAGTCGAATATGTACATATACATATATATAAATATAAAAGTGAACATAGAAGTCAACACTTAGGGGCAACAGTCTGTTTCATGCTAGACGCAATCGTCAAGCCACTTAAGGACTTAAGGAAGTTGTGGCCTAGCATGAAACAGACTGTCCCCTCTGTGTTGACTTCTATGTTCACTTTTATATTTGCACACGCTCTATCTCTGAAATTGAGCACTTTATCCCATAAATATAGCACACCTTAAGACTATATTTCTTCATATACATATATATATATATATATATTGTCGAATTTATACATATATATAAATATATATATAGTCCAATATATACATATATATATACATATATATATACATATATATATATAGTCGAATACATATACACACACACACACACACACACATATATATATATATATATATATATATATATATATATATATATATATATATATATATATATAGTCGAATATATACATACATACATATATATATTTTTTTTTAAGCTTATCACCCCAAGCAAGGCTGGAAGCCACTAGCACGCAAGGGGTTACAGAAGGTTTGGAGGAAGAGCAGGTAGGAGTGGTAAAGGAGAGGATGTGGAGAAAGATAATGGATTGATCAAGGCAAGGGGGTTACAGAAGATTTGGAGCGAGAGCAGATATGAATGAAAGGTGAAAGGATGTGGAGAAGGGAAGTGGATAGATCAAGGCAGCTGGAGATGTCGATTGACGTTACACTTAAATAGTTGGAGCTTGTATTTGTCAGGGAAACAGGAATAAGGAAGGGAGTTCCACAGGCTAGATGTGCGAGACATGAAGCTATTGGAGTAGAATAGACGTCTACATCTAACAGTTTCAACGGTGAAGGAGTGGGAACGGGATACCAGCCTCGTAGGACGTTTAAATTCTTTGATGCCTAGGAACCAGCGAAAGCAGCTCCTCGGAGCAATTACCGTGAAAGTATTTGTAAAAAGACAGAGCGAGGCAACGTCGCGTCTGTGAGAGAGCGACTGCAGACGGGATGACAGATCAGGGCAAATTACATTGCATATCCGTCTCTGGATCTTATCAAGAACCCTGAGGCAAACAGCAGGGGCTCCAGACCATATATGGCAGCAATACTCCATGCAAGGGCGAATGGTCGATTTATAGATTTGGAGGATCGATTCCGGGGAGAAAAATTTACTGGCTCGGCACAGGGAGCCAACTTTCCTTGCGGTGGATGATGCAATTGACTTGATGTATTTGTTCCATCTCAGATCAGCGGACAGTGTGAGACCGAGCAGCCGCAGAGAGGAGCTCTCGAGAAGTTGGTCTTCAGCGATATCACTAAATGCAAGGCAGTGAAGCAAACTAAG
The DNA here is from genome assembly GCA_964036315.1 of Acanthosepion esculentum. Taxonomy (NCBI): domain Eukaryota; kingdom Metazoa; phylum Mollusca; class Cephalopoda; order Sepiida; family Sepiidae; genus Acanthosepion; species Acanthosepion esculentum. The sequence continues at coordinate 53,043,353 of OZ038477.1, forward strand.
ACACAGGTTGTAGAAGAATTAGGAACCGAAACATTAATAATGGGCGTGAACAGAAAAGTGTAATCAGGACAGTAGATAGCGATTGATATTTCATTTAAATTTTTTTATATACTTGGCTGGAAAACATGAAGCCAGAAGGGAATTCCACAAGCGAGAAATGCGAGAAAAGAAACTGTTAGCATAGAACTTACTAGCTAGCTCAACTGTAAATGAGATGAAATATCGACACTAGTCTAGTATTGCGCTTAAATTCAAAATGTCTAAGTACCATAGCGAAGAGCTCACCCGATCAATTACCATGAGAGTATTTCGAGAAAAGACACACAGAGGCAACCTTACGGCGATGGGAAAGTGACTGAAGCCGATATATATATATATATATATATGTAGAGAGAGAGAGAGAGAGAGAGGGTGAGAGAGAGAGAGACACCATCTATAAACTTGGATATAAGCGTAGAGTATTGTAGTTAATTCAAAGTAAGTACTGACTTTAAATCATTTGGCTGATTCTGGATAGAAATTAAAATATCCCCTTTTATCTAGTCTTAACAATCCACACTTAAACGGGACTTTTGTTAAATTTCTTTGAATTTCTCTCAGAAATGAAAACAAAGAATTACTATCATACATCGATTTATTCGTACCATTTTTTCACCGTTGTTCTTATCACAACGTCTGCGTCACGGTAACCTGAGAAATGTTGAAAGATGCAAAAGTTAAAACGTTCTAACAGAAATAGCAAAAAGCAGGGATCCAGATTTATAAGTATCATTATAAAAGCGTAACAAAAATTATTTAGTCTGAGAAATTCAAACAGAAAAAGAATACAGGTTTCAACGGTCAAAAAGTTATGAAGAGGGACAAAATGATCAGAAAAGTCAACGTAAAATAGTAAAACATCTTTTTGTCGAATCTGAAACTCAAATTAAAAACTGTCACTTCCTTTACAATCTTTCCTAAATATCAACCCAAAACTAAAATTAAATCACTAGTGGCATTTAATTATTTAGATAGAAAAAATATTTTTTAGATAAGAAGATACTTTCGTCATGAATTTCAAATACTTATGTTGTTGCTGTATTCTGTCAGATGTCGTATTCAATGTATAGACAGACACGTGGAAATAATCAGGTGAAAATTAATTCTGTTTAAGGCCTTTTCTATGCGAGGATATTACTGCAGTGGCAACAGAAGAAGCGATGTATTATGAAAACGAGTGCAAAGTTGAAAGTCCGACCTCGAATTTTGTACGGTCAATATAAGTATCAATGTCTTACCGGCCGGACCACATTACTTAGCTCAGATTTCATGAAGCAAACCTGAACATCCACTTTTAATTTCCTGTCTAAGGACCGGATGCAGTTACGCCCAATCATACATTGTGAAAACGATGCTTAGCTTCGATTCGAGGAGTTGCCTTTCTTAGCCTATCGATTGGGTGCGAATAGATAGATAGATAGATAGATAGATAGATAGATAGATAGATAGATAGATAGATAGATAGATAGATAGATAGGACACTTGAAATTCTCGCCTTAAAATACGCAGGAAACAACCAAAGCAAGCACTAAGTGATGCTGATATATTACTAGGATACAGAAGGTTTTACTAGTATACGAATATAGTGGGCATTACAAGAATATCGCTTGTTTCTCAAAAATAGTCTGACATGAAAACTGTAAAAATTCAACGAGACCGGGACACAAATTACTAAAGACAGAATTAAACAGTTTTAGAAAGCAAGCTATTGTCAGAAAGGCAAACAAGATAGATAGAGAGAGATATATATATATTTTAAATAAATATCACTAATACAAGGCTCGAGAGCCACTCAATGTAGAAAGTTATAGTCGAAATAGTACTAATAATGGTGTGTTATATGAGCGGAGGAGAAGGGAGTATAAAGGAGGATAGATATCAGTTGGCACTTGACTTGGACCAGTTAAGATTAAAGTGTTTAGGGAAGCATTCACGCAGGAGTCTGCTTCTCAAAGTGACAGTTCTTTGAAGATAAAAGCCATCACAGTGGGACTTTCTTATTACATTTGGGACACGGGGGAAATGAAAGTAATTCGACTCTATGGAAGTAACGTGGCGTGTTCTAGCAGTAACGGCCCGGACTGATGAGATAAAAAATAGAGCTTTCCTGAACAGTTGCCATGGAAATAGCGATAGAGTATTGTAGGCTTGCAATGTTATGTCTATGAGGTAGAGGTTTTAAAGTGAAAAATAAGCAATCCCCCAACAAAACCGCGTGAAGCACTTCGACGTGATGCAATGGTTAACAAGCTTGTCTCTCTAGATCAATTACGACTGAGTGGTGACTTCAATACTCACTGGGTGCTCCACATTTTCGACCTTGTGTCACATCTAAGCTGCGGTTAGAAAATCATTTGGGGACACTTCAAGGTGGTGTAATGGTTAGGAAGCTGTCTCGCTAGATCAATTATTGCTGAGTAGTGAGTTCGATCTACACTGGGTGCTCCATCCCTTTGTCCTTGTACCGCAACTAACCTATTCTTAGTAAATCACTATGGTTGCTCCATGTTTTTGGTCTTGATCTTCCCACAAAACAGCGTAAACCAGTGGTCCCTAACCAGAGGTGCTACCACCTCTAGGGGTACGATATCGGTTCCTAGGCAGTGCGATGATACAGAATCATTAGATTCGGTTTATTAAGGATACTTTAGTTAATTGTTGATGATGACAGCAACATCAAGGAAGATCTCATCGATCTGAGAAACAATCGCGGAATCCAAATGGAGTTCACCGATGTTCACCTGAATCAATTCTGGGCTTCTCAGTTGGAAACATATCCTGTACTGGCAAAAGAGCTCTCACTGTTCTGGTGCCTTTCGCGACTAAATACCTGTTCGAAACTGGATTTTCTTGTCTGCTTCACATCAAAACCAAGAGTAGCAATCGAATGGATTCTCAACACAATATGCGAGTAGCACTCAGCATCAAAACATTCTTGATGATGCAATATCGACTTGTGTGAAGAAGGCAACTGAGGCTTTTGCAGCTCTAAAACTCAAATCTGGTCTCAGAGATGACTTTAGCAGTACACAAACATGGCAGTCTTCCATGCCTGTGTGCTGATGTGTGACATAGATTGTGTACCATGGACATTTACACACTCTAGAGCAGTTTGTTCTTAACCAGATTTGGTTGCCCCCATAGGGGGTGCAATACTGGTTCTTAAGGGGTGCAAGTATATAGAATCATTAGAGTTGGTTTATTAAAGAAACTGTACCGTAGTGTTGATGATGACAGCGACATTAAGGAAGATCTCATTGATCTGAGAAACACTCGTGGAACCCAAATGGAGTACACTGACGGTCACCTGCAGCAATTCTGGTCTTCTCACTTGGAAACATATCCTGTACTGGCAAAAAAGCTCTCACTGTTCTGGTGCCTTTCGCGACTACATACCTGCGTGAAACTGGATTTTCCTGTCTGCTTCACATCAAAGCCAAGAGCAGCAGTCAACTGTATTCCCAACACAACATGCAAGTAGCACTCAGGGCCAAGACATCAAGATTTGATGACATCATAAACAGAAAACAACAACAACAAAGTCACTGAATTTGTTGCGCAACCATAATTATTCACAACACTCTGCATAGTACAAGCACATGTTACCGTAATTTTATTTTTTGCTAATACTTTATTTTGTTACCAGTTATCTTAATAAAGATTAAAGAAACACTATGGTTTTGTTATTTACGCATGAGATCAATATGGTTTTTCATCAGTTCTGGAAGCGGGTGCCAGAACTGGTTGGTGGTCTGAAAAAGGAAAAGGGTTAATCCCCGGCGTAAATGATTTTGAACACTATCATGTCTGAAAAATGAAAATTGAACAGCTCCGGTTCAAATATGGCAGCAATATTCCATTTGACTGTTGTAATGATACATGTGAGACACTTCCTGGAGCGCGTTGACTTTACAAACAGAAATGAACTGATATCTCGGAAAAATGATAATGGTAAGCTAATCACCCAAATAGGTTATGACTTATCTGTTTGACTTAAAAACTAACATGTAAAATCTTGCTATTCTCTCATTTCTTTTCATCATCAACTTTGACTCGTTACTATACGTGTAGGCCATACTGAAAGAAATAACGATTATTGGCAATAATAAATTGTCACCCTTGAAAATAAATTCTTCTTTTTCTTCTTCTTCTTTTCTATGTGCCATATTCCTTTAGGACGTGGACGATCATGACTCTCCATATCTTCCTTTCCTTTGTAGCCCTTAGTAAAGTTTTTATTTTTCCTATATTTCCTAATCCCTATTCTGCTAACCATTTACACAAGCTTAATACTTTACTTAACTTTTGGAAGGCATCTTCCGCTATCCCAAAGTGTCTTCAGATTTTGGTGTCACATTTCCGCGCTCTGCTTGTCATCTCGACTTCAGTCTCTTTCTCACCGACGTAACGTGGCTTCTCTCTGTCTTTTCTACAAATATTTTCCTGGCTACTTTTCCTTTTTCCCTGGTGCCCGGTCTACGTGAGTTTAAGTGTGTAACTAGACTGACATCTAGGTCCCGCCCTTTTACTGTTGAAAAAGTTAAATGTAACCGACACTTCTACTCCAACAGTTTCTTTTCTCGCACTTTCCGCCCGTGGAACTCTCTTCCGTTTTTTTTGTTTCCCTGATAACTACAATCTTTAAAAATTTAAATGCAACGTCATTCGCCATCTTCTGTCTTCTTGAACCCTGTTCAGCTTTTATCCTTTCCTCGATTCCCCTTACCCAGTCTTTTCTCACTCTCTGTAACCTCCTGCGTGCCAGTGACTTTCCTTCCTTGCTTGGGGTGAAATGATTAAAAAAATGCACTTGTTTATTTGTAATTGATATGTTGGGCTGTTTCTTTTGCTGACAACATGGATTTTTTTCTTCTTACAGTTGATGTTTAGTCTTTTCTTCTTTCTTTCCTTCAATACTTTCTGTAGGAGTTCCTATAGTTTTCTTTCTGTGTTTGCTAGCAACCCTATGTAATCTATATATCTAATACTGTCGGGATTGTGGCCACCAATAATGAATCTTGGTAGAACGTTTAATTCTCTCGGTATCACTTCATTGTAAAGATTGAATGTCCAGTGAAAAGACACATCCTTGTCTTACGCCCCTTTCTATTTTGTGTACTTACTGAATTAATTTTCAATCCTTAAGCAGGCGGTTTGTTCCCAGTATAAGTTTTGGACTGTTCTAATATCCTTCCCGAATAAATCAAGCTTACCTAGCAGTTCTTTGTGACATACCTTGTCAAACGCTTTTGCATAACCTAAACAAATATCCTCCTGAACGAGATTTTACTATCAAATATTAACCAAGATTTACGTTTACGAGAAAATGTAATCATCTTCTTTGACATATTGTCTTTTCAGGAAACACGAGATCATTTGTCTCCACAACTTCCTATATTTTGTAGCTCTTAACAATGTCTGACATTTTACTATCTCTACTACACCATTTTGCCAATTATTTACATAAGCTTGTTAAGTAGTTTACTCACTGTTTCCCTTTGTTTCTCTCATCTTCACTATCTCTTGTGAGTGTTAATTTATCCAAACCCTTTTGCTCATTATGTGTGCCAGGAATTTTAACAGCCTCTTTCTGATTCTAAGTGTCGTTTCTTGTCCCAATTTTCTTTGAAACTTCCCCCTTACTCACAGATCTGTCTATGGTATTCTCAGTATATGTATAGAATCATATCCCTGTATATTAACAAGCTTTTCTTGTAACGCATTTATAGTAAGCTCGATACTCACTTTTTCATCGTCTTCTTCGTTTTCAATCTCTCTCTCTCTCTCTCTCTCTCTCTCTCTCTCTCTCTCTCTCTATCTATCTATCTATCTTTAATACTCCCCCTCTCTTTTAAGGTAATTACACAAAAAACACCCTTTTACAGATTTAGTCAGATGTGCTATACGTGATACACGCTTAGGCGATCATGTATCTTTCGATACATGACTGACGAAGCATATTTTTTCCCGCCGTAGGTTGCCATTTCTTTCTGCGGTAGACCAGTTGCCATCCAAGGCTATAGAACCCGATCTGATCTGCTATTTACCCATATCTGGGCAGGAGAAGAAAAGGATTCATACCTTTCCCAAGAGTATTAGCACGTAAGTGAATGTAATGGATTCGACAGGTACAATAAATGAATGCAGCTAGCCGTGGACAAATATTTCTTAAATTGATCAAAAATTAAACAGTACTACTTGATTGTGTCCCAAACTTACCGCCTTGCGACAAAATTAACCTTAGTAATTAACATACGATCCTAATCCAAATATAAGTTTGTTGTTTTTCTTTCATTAAAATATCGACCAATCATAAAACTCATAGGATAAAATCCCAATTGGATTTCTCTACCTGTGGTGTAGGCAAGCAAATACAATGTAGCTAATAACTCTCTTTCTCTTCTAGTCAGTTTATCTTCTTGGATGACTCATCGTTTCGCTGTGGTGTAATGGCTAACGAGCTAATTCAACAAATCATTACCTTTGTAAAGTAAATTCGACGAACGACGTTACACAGCACTAAACTAAGAATATAAGTAATCCTAAACAGCCACTCGCCCATTTCCTTTCCTACTAATGCAGATGTCCCCCAGGACTCCATCCTTGGTTCTGTTTGTTTTTTATTTTCTTTAATGACCTTCCCGATGGCAACAGCTCTCAACTTGGTATCTACGCTGATGGTACAACCATTTGCGCTTGTTTCGATAGTAAGCTTGATCGGTTTGATCTGGTCAAAATGGCAGCTGATATTCAAAACAGCCTTCAATATGTTGTTAAATGGGACAAAGGCTTGTTAATTTTAACGTTTCCAAAACTAATCTGCTCTCTACCTTTCATCAGAATGGTTGATGCTGACCTCCAGAACAGTGACTCGCCGCACTTTCTTGGGCTAACGTTCTCGGTTAATATGAAATGGAAAGTCTATATTGAATCCATTGCTAGGTCAACTGCTAGGATGGTTGGTTCCGTGTTGAGCGAGACGGTTTTTCTCTCCAGAGTCTATCTTACATATCTATATGTCTACCTTTCGTCCATACTTAGAATATTGTTGTCACATATGGTCCGGTGCTCTAGCTATCTATCTAGAGCTCCTTGAAAACATTCAAAGAGAATTTTATTGGTCCCAATCTGGAATCTCTCCTTCAATCACTTTCCCACCCCCATAAAGTTACCTCTCTTTGCCTTTTCTATAAATACTTTCATGGTAATTGTTCGAATGAGCTCTTCGCTGTGGTTCCTATGTTACATTATTTTGTGTACTAGTGTACTAGTGAGCAAACCCAAATGACTTGACTCACTTTATAGTTCCCCAATTGAAGGTTAACCAATCAGGAGACGTGAAATATTCAATCCCTCGTCTATAAAGGCGGCCATTTTGATTACTCTCTCCGAATATCCAGTGCCAACCTGTCAGGCCAAAGAACAGAAGGAAGAACTACGCTCTGCTACTTTATCGAGATATCCACTGCTAACCTGAACTACGCTTCCCTACTGTCTTCGACATATTCACTGCCAACATCTGGATTCTATACTCAAAGACTACCGTCATCATGAACAACATCCTAGACGCTTGGAATGTAAGCGCAGTACGAGACTGGCGTCGAGGTCTCGTCACTTTAAAGTAGAGCTTGCCAGATCTAACCGTAAATTCTATGCTGATATTTTTTATTTTCTCGCATCTCTCGCTTGTGGAAATCCCTTCCGGCTCCATGCTTTCCAGCCAACTTGAATCTGAAAAAATTTTAATTCAGTGCCAATCGCTATCTACTGTCCTCCTGATTACTTTTGCTTTATTCTCGCTCCTTAGTAATGTTTCTCTTTGTAACTCTTCCACATCCAATTACCCCTTGCGTTTCGGTGATTTTTACTAACTTGCTTGGGTTGAACTTGATTAAAAATAAAATTATGACATACGTCGGGTGCTTGCCGTAGAACTAAGGTAAGCAAAATTATTTCACAAAGCCTTCGATGTTGTTGTGAGTTTCAGTCTCCCTAGGTTTCTCGATTTGGTGGCTCTCTGCCAAATTTAGTCTTAAATAACTGATGCCATTAATTGATGTTTCACTGAAGATCAGCTGATATCATCAACTGATGACTTAAACATTTTTCAACAATATGGGCATTATTCATTCATGATATAAATCTAAATACCTAATACTATTCTGCGATTCATGAGCTTATTATTTGATAGGATTCATGAGGCTACGTCATTTCATGGAGTATCTGCCTACAAATAAAGCTGAGCGAACAAACTAAAGCAGTTATACTTCTCAAAGAGATAAGAAGCAAAAAATGGTGACAACTTGGTGCAAAGAATGCATAAGTCCATTGTGTATGGAATACTTCAAGGAGTATCAGTTATGCGTGATACACCCTTAGGTAATCATTTATCTTTCGATACACGACTGAGGAGCAGATTTTTTTCCCCACAGTAAGCTGCATATTTCTTTCTGCGGTAAACCAGTTGCCAAGGATATAGAACTTGGGCTTCCCTGCTATTTACCCATAGCTGGGAGGAGAAGAAGAGGATTCATACCTTTCCCAAGGGTATTAAGTAAGTAAATGTAATGGATTTGACTGGAAATCAAACTCAGCTCCCCGATTCATCAATCCGAGTCGCTATCCATTACTCCACCGTGCCAAGAAGCAATTTATTGTTAAAATATTAAATTTACAAACATAAGCTTTTTTTACTTCCATTTTTTTCTTTTATTTTTTTAATCGAAAAGTGTTAAAATATTTTTATAGTTTTGTATGAGATAATGACACATTTCAATTTGTATTTATCAAGAACAATATTAGAGGTAAAATGTATGACAAACTGGAAAAAAATTCATCAGACTAAATTTTTTATTTTGATACAACTATACACGAACGAAGGATGCTGGGAATTTTTTTAAAATTTCATCCAAAATAAGCATAAAAACTACGCTTCAAAATTTTTATTAAATAAGTAAGTACAGAAGTTTGAATACCTGGTGTTTTAAAATCCGAACGCGCATTTGAATAGCAAAAGATGCTTTCCAAAAGCTAAACACAGTACTAAGAAACAGGAAAAATTCGTTAGAAACAAAGAAAAGAGTTCTGAAATGTGATGTAATATCAATCCTTTTATATGGCTATGAATGCTGGACAATCTCCTTAAAGATGAAGAGAAAACTGGACCCGACAGAAATGTGAATCTACAGAAAAATACCCTGGATGGAACGCGTAAACAACGAAGAAGTCTTAAGAAAAATGGAAACAAAAGGATTCAAAGTATGAAAAAGACAATTGAAATATCTGTGACACATAATGAAGGATGGCTTGGTAAACGTGACACTCACAACAGGATATACTGAAGGTAAAAGGAACAGAGGACTTGATCTGAATGGATGGTGGAACGGAGTGCGGGGGTAATGGCAAAGGGGCAAACCTGGCTAATATCTACAAGGGTTATGAAGTTGTGGAGAGACAAGAAGTATAACCCGTCTTAGACCGAATGTTTCATTACTGGGAATTTTTGCCGTTCAGTTGGAGCAGTTTAAGTTTAAAGTCAGCCCACTCGAAAATCAATATTAGTAACAACATTTGGGTTCAACTGAGGCACATCCCAAAATGGTGAGGGGGGAATGGCAAAGGGGCAAACCTGGCTAATATCTACAAGGGTTATGAAATTGTGGAGAGAAGAAGAAGAAGAAGAAGAAGAAGTACTACTACTACTACTACTACTATTTGTTGAAGCGTATCAATATTAAAAAAAAGATCAAAGAAAAAGCAGATAACCTCTTTTAAATGGAAGGAGACAAGTATTCATTCTGTTGGTAATCTAAGAAACCGTGACAAGAAATATGTTGCAACCATATTTAATATTAATTGCTCAGCTCAACGTGAAGCGACTGGTTTAATTTCGAATCCCTTTAAAACCCGAATCGTTTTAAGCAATTGAGAATGGTCAACACCGTTGGTTTTCTGTTTATTTCGCCCGGATATAAATCAAATAATAAATCTTCTCCTCAGTTTGTTCGTGACTAAACACTGTCAAATCCGGGCCTGCTCATTTTCATAAACTCTTATTTCACTTTTATTTTGTAATTTTGTCTACCATCTATTTGCATTTCTTATGTATATTGTTTTAATAATTTCTCACTTAGAGATAACTAGTAGTATAACCCGTCTTCGACCGAATGTTTCATTACCGGGAATTTTTGCCGTTCAGTTGGCGAAGTTTAAGTTTAAAGTCAGCCCACCCGAAAATCAATATTAGTAACAACAATTAGGTGCAACTGAGGCACATCCCAAAATGGTGAGGGGTTAACAATTTAAATGGGGTGGGCCTGAAAAGGGCCGTTTTTGCGTTCTTGTTTAAGCCTCACGCGCAGCAGCAGTTGAAGAGGCGTTTCTCCTCGGCCTTTGAGTCCTTTGATCATCATTTTCAGCCACGCGCGCAGAAGCGTTCGGATGAAAACTGTGGAAACGCATAAACAACCTCCGATCACACACACACACACACACACACACACACACACATATACATACATACATACACACACACAGACACACACATTTTGAGAATTATAGATATAGATAATATTATGGTAATGATTTAAACTATTTATTTTTATTAAAGTTTTTATGAAAGATATATATCCAAGAACAGATAGTAAATAGTAAAACCTTGCTGAGAGTTATAATGGACAGGAAGTAGTGGAGAGCCATTGTTGCCAACAATTTGGACTCAAAACCGGCACTGAAGAACTTTCTACCAAACAATAAAAATTCATCGAAATCGGATGAAAATTGTGGAAACGCATAAGCAACATCCGATCACACACAAATACATACACACACACAGTTTGAGAATTATAGATTAGATGCCACTAAGACGTAAGGACTTACTGTGAGTGAAAGAGAATGAAAAGACTTTAGTGAGGAGAAAACACAGCAAAAGAACAGGCTGCAGGAAGACAGAAGATGGCAATTGGCGTTGCATTTAAATTTTCGAAGATTGTAGGTGGCAAGGAGTTCCACGAGTGAGAAGTGCGAGAAAGAGAGACTATTAGAATAGAACATGCAGTTGTATTTACCTAGTTCAACAGTAAATCGATGAAACCTAGTGAAATCTAGTAGCGCGCTTCAATTCATGCAGTCGAGGTACAAAGGATGAAAGCTGATCAGAACAATTGCCATGAAAATATATGTAGAAAAGGGGGGGACGCCACGTCACATCAGTGGGGAAGTGAATGATGGTAAGAATTAAACAGGTGATTATATTAAAGCAGTTTTGTTTTGAAGGCGTTACAATATTTTCTTGCCTCACTACAATCACCCAAAATCTTCAAAAATTCAACGTCAATCGCCATCTTCTGTCTTCTTGAACTTTATTATTTTTTGTCCTTTTTCCTCACAAAAGTCTTCTCATTTTCTTTCACTCCCAGTAAACCCTTGCATCTTAGTGGCATTATTGGCTTGCTTGGGGTGCAAAGATTAACAAACTATTTTATTTTAATTCTATATATTCTTGAACACCGGAATATTATCATAATTTATAATTTGAATTATATATGTTGAGTATTTTCTTTAGATATCTGTCTTCTTAATTCCAGTTCTTTTATTGTTCGCACTACTTAATAATGTTATTCTTTTTCTCATATTCTTTCACACTCAGTAACACATTGCGTCTTAGTGGCTTTTATGCCTTGCTCGGGGGTGAAATAATTTTTTAAAAGATATATACTATTTATATTTAACATAAGCCTTTCTATTTTTCAAGGGGCGCAGTAGATGTTCAGCGGCGATGTGGGTGATGGCGCTATGATCTTTTTTTTCTACTAAAAGTTCACCAAATTCAAGGCCCAAGAGCCACTTAAAGTAGATGATTACTTAATGAGGTTGTTGTATGGACGTAACAAGAGAATGTAAGTGCACATTATGAAGGTACGTAGAGTAGATAACGATTGACCCTAGTCTTGAAGAGGTTAAGATTGTAGTCATCGGGAACTTGTTCTACAACGTAGTGCTTCTCGGGAGTCTTTTTGGGTGAAACTCCCTTCCAATCAATAGAATACAAAATGCATGATTATTATTTAACCCTGTGTACGTCGCATTGCAGGTCCTAGTTGTAAAGGTTTTAACAACTTTTTGTTATTATATGTGCATGTAGCATGATGGTTGTCCACGCGAAAAATGGAATCGGTGAGCCGAGTTCAAATTATAGTCTGTTGCGTTAATCTTTGCCCTTGTATGGAGCAAAAGCCTGTATGCCAAAGTTCGGTAGCTTTGATGATTGGGCGTGGTGAGCGCGCGGCTTGGCCGTTCCCTCCACACCTTACTTCTGGTGGTGAATGCATAAGAGTAATTTTGTTGCATTTTACTCTGCTCCACTTACCAGTGCAATTGAAGTCAACACCCAGCGGCGACAGTCTGTTTCAAGCTTATACACAATCGTCAGGCTGATGAACACTGAAGTCAACACCCAGCGGCGACAATCTATTTCATGCTTATACGCAATCGTCAAGCCTGATGATTGCGTTATAAGCATGAAACAGACTGTCACCGCTGGGTGTTTACATACGCTCTATCCCTGATATTGTACACCTTAACCCATAAATATAGTATACCGTAAAACTATATTTTTATCTTATAAATATATACATTGACGATATTTCCTGAGGAGTGAACGGAGCGATTGCCCGTCAACAAAACTCTAGAGTCGAGTTACTGAATATATATATACACCCAGAGGCTACAGTCTGTTTCATGCTAAACCTAATCGTCGGGCCATGTTATTTTTTCAATGTACACTTTTATATTTACATACGCTCTATCCGTGATATTGAGCACTTTAACCCATAAATATAGGACACCTTTAAACTATATTTTATCATATATATATATATATATATATTTGGAAAGTGCCTGAAAAACCATACCAAGAGTTGACCCAAGCCTTGTGAGTGAAATTGTGTAGACGGAACTGCTGGGTTCCATCAACAGCTGTGCTAGCACGAAGCCACATATCATCGTAGCCGTTGGTTTGAGCGTGCTGGCCTTGTTCAAATTGGTGATCACGCAAGATAACACGCTCTTTCCCAGAAACTGTAACTAAGGTCCGCTCAGCATAGTTACAGTATAAACCACAGTTGGACTCTGTGGGTGTTGAAGAAACACAAATCTGCCTGTGCGATCGTCTGCAATAGGGATTGGCTAGCCGCCAAGTAGACGGGTATCCTCGAATACGAGTGATCAGCTATTATTATTATTAATATTATTATTATTATATTTATATACATATATATAGAGAGAGAGGGGGTGGTTAAATGGAGAAGAGACGAAAATGGGGGACTGCGGTTCGAAGTTCCAGTTCAATGAAAAACAAAGATTTCAAATGTTTATTTTCAAGGTAGGTAAGTGTATATGTGCTGCAATAAGCTTAGCTAAGTCGAGTAAATGTATACACATGCTTAGAAAGAGTCTTTTCTCCTTTGTCTTTCTACTAAGCCTTTCCAAACACGGTAGTATAAACACAAAAAGAGAAAAACAATAGTTAAACTTTGGGCCCCCTGTGGAGTAAGGATTAACGAACTAGTCTGGTTGACCATTACTGCTTAGTAGGAAGTTCATTCTTTACTGGGTGCCACGCACGTTTGGCTTTGTGGTAAGCAGAGTAAATAACCAAGACTAAAATCTGAACAAGTTAACAAGAATTTCATACTGACAATTTTTATAGCTGAATCGATTATGTCCCTTTATTCTGGTTCTCAAATACCATCTCATTCACCAAATGAAATCCGCAGCTGCAAATACCATTAAAAGGTACATTACACTATGGATATTACATCCAATCACAAAACCATCTCTTTTCTATCTAAGCTTTTGAATCGATTCCCAGATTTGTGTTGCTTTCATTGTTATCACAATGTTTCTGTCGATCAATTCTGCAGCATTCTTCGTGTAGTCAGTATGTCAAAAATAGAGAGAGAGAAATAACAAAAACATAAATGATGATTAACATTGTCTGAACGACGCTTGAAATTATAATGGTTCTTCTCAAGATGGTCTCCGTTTTTTTTTTCTTTTTATATTGGATTGGCCAAAAAGTCCGTTCCGTTTTTTAAAGCGAAAATAAAACCTAAGTTTTAAACGCAAAGCCAGTTATTCAATCACTGATATAATTTCTGTTTCGGTTCAGGTTTTTCTGCCATCTTTTGGGCAAATCCATTATTCCCTGCTCAAAGGATGTCCTGTCATTACTGGCGAAAATCTCTTCCAGGTGAATTTTTACATCCTCAATATTTAACAACCCTCCCACGTGGGTCGAATGTGGCACAAGGCCGGTTTAATGTGGGATCCCCGAGCCCGTAGGCTCGGCCAAAAATATACCCTTTTAGAACCCGTATAAACGGGTTCAGGGACTGTCTACCTCCCCGGACGACACTTTGCCCTGCGGCAAAGCCTCGTCCAGGTTCCTCTCTTCCAAAGCAGATAGTTCGACAAGAGTCGCGCACAGTCAGAGACTGCGACTCGACTCGTTTTTTTTCGAATTTTTACATCCTCTTCAGAGTTGAGGGTATGTACATTCAACGATTTTTAAAGACACCGAAACAGGTGGAAATCTGAAGACACAAGGTCGGGTATATATGGAATGTGTAGCAAAACTTCTCAGATAAACCCCAGTAACTTCTGCCGCGTTTGCAAAGAAATGGCATTGGCGTAATGAAAGACAATTCTCTTAACTATTAGCAAGTGCTGGACACTTCTGGCGGATAGCTTTATCCAGCTATTCACAGTACGCAGCCGAATTGATAGCCCTGTTTGTGATAAGAAATTCGTAAAAGACAACACCCTTCCAAACCCACCAGATTTAAAGTATAACCCTCTTTGGTGGGTTCGATTCTTCATAGATGCCCTGTACGTGTGGCGTTTGTGCAAAATCTGAGGTACACTTCATACATAACAATAAACAAAATAAATAACTTCCAGTCATAATTAATCTATTAAGCCTCATTTACTGAAACTTAGAGATGTAGTTCTACATAAAGATGCTGAGAATATGAGTAACGAAAAATTTTTAAGAAAAATTAGAGCAGAAAAGACACTTAGAATGAGAAAGAGACAGTTGATATCTACAGAGCTACAAACTGAGGAAAGAAGGCTTGGAGAATATGGCACACACAGGACATATTGGATGGAAAATAGGCAGAGGGAAATATCGAGTAACCTACCTAACGAGCTTGTGTAAATGGATGTCACAACAGGAACTGGAAGGGATAATAAGGGTACAAACATTACTAAGAGCTATGAAGGAGAGGAAGGCGCGGAGAGTACTAATCGGCCACGTCTTGAGGCGACAAGGCACATAGAACATTAAAATTTGTCGTAATCTTGCGGCAAAACTACGCTTAAAGCACTGGCTCTTATTTGATTATCAAAGTTAGGTACCGTTGGACTTGATTATTACTTCGATGAGTGATCGCTTCAGAACATATTGTAAAATCTCGTAATCTATTAATAGCCTTGTGCCAGACCAGCCAAAGCTTAATAAACTATCTTAATCTATCTGGATCATCTCCAACAAAAATTGTGTTGGTCTTCCTTACAGCGCCGGATATAATAGATTCCTACCCGTGCGATCAATGATCTAGATCAATATTGCTTAACTGAATAGAAACTGGTACGTCCATTGTGAGAGATCCGTATGCTTACATCAATTAGCTGAGGCACTTCTGAATGCAATACTTAGTAGCGTTAAATTATGCAATCGTTTTATATGCTACACACTGGACACGTTGAAAATAATAACTTTTGATTTACATTTACTCGTAGAAATTGCATTCAAAATGCAAGACGGGGAGATTGCTATACGATAGATTTTCCGATTACATGAATTTTACATCGAAAACGTTAAAGATACAGAGACGCTTAGCTTTAAATTTAAATTTTAATGTCTTGTGTATCTAGATGCTTAACTTAACCGATTTTAAATATTTGTTTCGCGTTTCTCTTTTTCTTTTTTCTTTTTTTTTTTGTTTTGTTTTTTGTTTTCGTTTTTATAAATCGATTTCACTCAAAGCAAGACAGTGAAGCCACTAAGATACAAGGAGGGCTACTGGGTGTGAAAGAATTAGGAACAGAAAAATTACTAATGAGCGGGAAGAGAAAATAGTAATTAGGAGCACAGTAAATAGTAATTGACATTGCATTTAAATTTTTGGACATTAAAGTTAGCTGGAAAGCATGGAACCAGAAGGGAGTTGTACAAGAAAAAGCGTGAGAAAAGAAAATCTGAGCATATAATTTACGGTTACATCTCGCCAACTCAATTGGAAATTGATCAGATCTCAGCACCAGACTAGTACTGTGCTTAAATTTTTTTTAAATAGTCTAGGTACCATAACGAAGAACTTATTTGAACAGTTACCATGAAAGTATTTATAGAAAAGACACAGGGAGGCAACCTTACGGCAGTGGGAAAGTGACTGAAGTCGAGACGTCAGATAAGGACCAATAATATTGCTGATTCTTGTTTGAATTTTATCAAGGAGCTCAATGTAAATAGCAGGGGCAACGATATTCTAAGCCTGGACGAATGGTAGACTTATAGATATGTAAGATAGATTCTAGAGAGAAATATTGTCTAGCACGACACAGTGAACCAACGTTCTTAGCAGCTGACCTAAACATGGATTCAGTTTTATTGCTATAGTTTTTAATTATCCCACATTGCATCAGTGAAAGCTGTGTGAGAAAAATATATTTGCTGATGATATAATTATGGATAATTAAAAACAAATAATAGAAAGGGGCGTAAGACAAGGATGCATTTTCTCCCCAGATTTGGTAAATATATCTGCTAAAATGAGATGTGTTATTTTCATTTTTGCGTAATTTAGACGACACTTTATTCATCCCATCCTCTCTATCTATCTATCTATCTATCTATCTATCTGTAAACCACCTTCGTTCTAGTGGCATTATCGCCTTGCTTGGTTTGAAATGATGAAACAAACAAAAAGTGTAAACTAGTTAAATTAGAACTATCGTACATAATGATACACACGTTTTTTATTTTTTCAGTTTCTTTGTTTCTCTGTCCGTAATTTCTTTTACGCTAAAATTAACATGCGAACTCCGACCTGATTCCAACGTTCAGCCTAGAAGTAAGCAGGCAAGTAAACTAACGATCATACCAGCATCCTGCTGCTTGAACAGCACGGTTGAATTAACTTGATAATACTAACAAAGAACACACACAGTTACAACGCTTATCCTAGACAGGAAACTGGGGACCGAAACTTTGATCCTAGGTATAATGCACACAGATAGTTAGACAGAAGTACTGATCCATACGTAATTATGTCGTTTTTTTTGTTTTGTTTTGTTTTACAGGTACTGTGCTATTATCATCCGTAATTAGAAAAAGAAAAAAATAGAAAAAAAAAAGAAAGAAAACGACAGGTTTTAGAAGAATTTCTGGTAAATGTGTTTATTTGTATTTTTTTTTTTTTTTACAGAAATACAAGTTGGTTGAACTCTGCTCCAGTTAGAAAATTATTCCCTTTGAATCTGATTATACATAATGGCTGTATATGGAAAGCCAGTACAGAATCTCTCAGCATATAAGTTCCCGTCTTCTTTTCTTCTATGTACCGTGTCCTTTCAGGGCGTGGGCGATCGTGGCTCTCCACAATTTCCTGTCCTTTGTAGCACTTAATAATTTTTGTCTTTTTGGCATCTCTCCCAAAATCTGCTCCACCACCTATTCTCTCAAGCTGACCAGGTAGGTTGTGCGTTACTTTCTTGTCGCATTCTTACCTTCAATCTGTCCTATGAGTATCAAATTTTCTAAGCACTCTTTCCTCATTATATGTCTCAGAAATTCCAACTGTCTTTTCATGTTGTTAAATATAAGTATCCCTTTTTGTTGGCATTGTCACTAGAAATTCGTTGTTGGACATATGTTATGGTGGTTGGTTTTGTTTAGCAACGTATCAAGCACCATGGGTTATTTAATGCCGAAATCTAAACATTTGAACAGAATTTTATGGCTTCAACTAAGTATATTTTGAGCGCAATTGTATGTCTTCAACTACAGATAAAATGCATCGCTGGTCAAATACTGTCGGTCTTTTTTATGTAATACTGTATTGCTGGTAATTTTACTATTAAAATGTATTTTTATACTTCCATAGTGTTTGTATTTGGGGGGGGTCCTATTTGGGGGGGGTCCTATTTGCCCATAGCTGGGCTGCCAACCCAGGTCAGTGTGGACCTGTAAACAACAGCAATTAAGAAGTTGTTCCAGGCTCCTCAAAACCTCCAATCTCTCGATCAGAGGCTTTGCTGCCGGATGTAATTTATCGTCATACTCATAGCGTCACATGTTCGGTCCATGGTATTCTTCTGTAGAACCACATTTTTGTTGTTTCAAGTCTTTTCTTCATCTGTGACACGATTGTCCAGCATTCACAGACATGTAGGAGGACTGATACGACATAACTGTTCAGTACTCTTTTCTTTGTTTTTAACGATATTTTTTCTGTTTCTTAATACTTTACTTCCCTTACGACTACTATAGTGATTTTCCAAGCGTAGCTTAGACGTGGCACTAGGCCGAACGTAGAGGGCACCCAGTGAGGATCGAACTCACTACTCAGTCGTAATTGTTCTAGCGAGACAATCTTGCTAACCATTGCACCACCTCGAGGTGACCCCCCCCCTTACGACTACTATAAGTGAACAGAAAAAGTAAAATTACTGCCTGATTTAAAACCACCATAGCATCCAATATCCAGTCAGTTTTGTGCCATGCGTGATACACGCGTAGGCGATCATGTATCTTTCGATATCTTTCCCGCACTAGGTTGCCATTTCTTTCTGCGGTGGACCAGTTGCCATCCAAGGCTATAGAACCCAGTCTGTCCTGCTATTTACCCATAGCTGGGGGGGAGAAGATGATATAAGAGGCATACCTTTCCCAAGAGTATTAACACGTAAGTGAATGTACTGGAGTTGACTGGAATTCGAACTCGGCTTCTCCGATTCCTTAATCCATTACTGCACCGTATGCTATCATAATTATTTTCTTTCTCAGATTCTTAATTGCCTCTTAAATGAAATGATGAATTAAATATTCACTCGGTACCCCATTAATGAAACCATTTGTCCAATTAAACTAAGATGATTAAAAGAAAGCATATGTTATTAGGTGAATGTTAATAAGTTTGTCTCTTGGCTCATTGCTCGATCCTCACTCGATACCACAAAGTATTACCTTTCCCATTTCTTGCGAATAAAATTATGGCAAGACAACTTATTCCTATTCTGTCGATCATTGTTTAGCTAATTTGACAGGTGTGCCAACTCCTCTAGGTAATTTCATTCTCCAATTTTTCTCAGCTTTGACACATGCTGTGTAATTTGACTTCCACAAAAAGTATTGTCTTTCTTGATATATATATATATATATATATATATATATATATATATATATATATATATATATATATACGAACTGATACAGAGTAGAAAGCTGATTATATTTAATTTCAAATTAATGTTTAATGTCAAATGTTTAATTTAATATTTCAAATAAACAGTCAATTTATGTTTAATATTAGCAATGTTTAATATGTGCAATTGTTTCTTTGATATATTAATTTGAAGCTGTTACTCGGCAGTTTGACAGATATGTACAGGGTGAGCGAACCAAAAATGATACGAATTTTGGCCGCTGTCTTTTGTGAGCAGCTCACATTGAAAGCAAGTGCGCAAACAAGTAGATAAGAGGCAGCTTTAAAGAAGATTACATGGACCAAACATGTGAGCAACGACGAGGTTTTAGAGAAAATGGAAACAAAAAGAAACTTATACTTAACACCAGGAAGAGGCAGTTGAGAGTACTTGGGCACGTAATGAGGAAAGAGGGCTTGCAAAATCTGATACTCACAGGACAGATTGAAGGAAAGATGAACAGAAGAAAGCAGCCTGTGGCATACTTGGTGAGCTTGAGTAAATGGATTGTAGAAAAGGGTTTAGGAGAAATAACAAAAAAAAACTTAAGAGCTACAAGGGACAGGAAGATGTGGTGTGCTATGATCGCCTACGTCCTGAAGGGACACGGCACATAAAAGAAGGAAGAAAACTGAGTTAATGTAACTAAATTAAGTTCATTGAACATTTGAGTTTTACATCGTACAATGATTAAAAATAGCTCCAAAAGAATAAGACCTGTAGATCTTAAAGAATACAACCCCTCATCAGATCTCATAGACTGCCGCTACAGTATCACAGACAAGGAATTTTACCGAATAACAAAAACCACATCACTTAACGACTTACATTAATAATTAAAATGCAAAGCACATTTAAACTAGAGGTAAAATAATAATGCAATCAAGATGTTAACTTTCAACACTTCTCTGTACACGTCCATTCAGGACAGGCGATCATGGCTCTCCACAACTTTCTATTTCATATGACTCTTAGCAGTTTTTTTAGTGGACTTGCGCAGCCTATTTTCCTGGAAAGCTGTTTTAAGAAAACGATTTTATAACTTTCAACCGACAATACCGCTGTTCGGTCAATGAATACCGAATGTTTCCTTATAAAGAAACAGCTATCTCACTATTACTAATGAAAATGTTGCTGCAATTTTTTTTTTCTAAAACTAATATTGCATCCGTGAAATGTGCCTAACCTGACTTTATAAAGGAACAAACGAATTTCTAAAATATGTATGAAGATAAACAATATTTGATAATAAAACAAAATGTAGGTAATTTTGTTTATTTTATTAGATGAAGCATTGGTAACTATTCTGCGAAGTCGTCAAGTTCATTTAGCGTAGCCTTAAACCAGGTGGGTGTTTACCAGGTTTCCCCAAAGCAAAAGAGACGCGGGTTCGAATATTACCTGGAGCTTTTTTTATTTATGTCCCATCCGAGCTGTCTACTCATTGTAGCAGACTTAATGCCTGCGTAAAGTTGCAATAAAAATCAACCGAAATTTATGATGAAAATAAACAAAAAATATCGAAACATATTATACTTCCTCCTGTTGAGCACTTCTACGTGGTGTGATTATTAACAAGCGTGTTCTTGCTAGTTCAATTAGCCCCTGAGTAGTGAGTTCAATTCTCACAGGTGCTCCATACTTTCGGTCTTGGACCACATCTAAATTAATTGTATCGCTCAAATTTTCGCTATGTTTTTGCTTTCTCCTCCGTTTGTAAGTTAGTTTGCACGTGCATTGCACTCTGTCATTGCCTCATATAAGTAATGAACCATTCCGTTTTGATTGCGAGCGAAAAAAAGGTAAATCGGAGACGCTGTCTGTTTTAGTGAGAAAAAGAAGGCATACATAATAAGAAGAATAAAGAAAGAACGCTTATTTTGATAACTATAAGATTGTTGGAGATTTATTTTCAAACGAAAAATGATGTAATATTTCATTAATAAAATAATAATAAAACAAAATATTTACTCAAATTTTAAGATACACTATAATCCCTGCCATTACCTCAGATAAATAATTTGCCATTCCTTTTTAGTAAGCAAAGGAACGCATACATGATAAGAAGAAGAAAAAGAAGAAAGACAGTGAAGACAAGGGACGTATTAACACTATTAAGCACTTAAGGTCTGCTTCAGTTAAATGGAAATAAAGAGGGAAAATAAAAGAAATAGAAAGGAACGGAAGTGAGAGGAAAGAAAGAAATTGTTTGTAACGCTAAAATGGACATGTATTATTTTCGTCTTTTATAATTCTATGTATCTAATGTATCTTCTACAATATTATCAAATTTTATTGCTAATTATCCTTCATTAATGAAACTTACTTATGTACGCTATTAAGCTAAAATATCTGTCGCTGAAATAATGGAATTTCCAAGGGTATTTTATAAACGTGCCAATTACAAGACGCAGAAATTTCAAAACAGGAAAAGCGTTAAATTTTCCCGGGTGCTGCGAGTTTTGGTCGATTTTGTTATCACTTCAGTGTTTATTTATATCGCCATCAAAGCATTATTCAATAACTGACAATAAAATTCTAATGTCAGTAAATATTGAAAAATGAATAAATCCAACCACTTATTTTTATTCTTAACCAAATTTATCTTCAAACATGCTTTTTTCTGAATTACATAATTACGAAGTCTGTTCGGAAGATATCCAGCGATTTTGAATTTCTTGAGATTTAATTGTACATCCTTGATGCAATTGATTAGGAGGAACTTTACAATGCATACGTGACAAGAGACTCTTCCCAATGTTACACAGTGAGCAATGAAACACAATCAGTTCCGTGCATGTGTTTATTTTTGTTTTATTTCTTTTCTGTTTTTTTGTTTGTTATTTTATAAAACATCGCTTCACCCAGTTTTGTTAGTCCAGATATATCTCCCTGTTAGTTTCTGGATTTTCCCAAAACTAAAATCTCCGTTGAAAAGGAGGAAATTTCAGTTCATAGACAAGATTAGGAAGAACGCGACAAGGCAGCTAATGGCGACTCCAAAAGAGCACTTTATAGACAGTTTATTATTGAAATATGTTTCAGGTGTTTTTTTATGTGATTGAAAACTGATTTGATGAAGTATTTTTTTTTGTAAATATTCAGTATTTTAAAAATTATTTTGATTTTTGAATGGGTATTATTCATTTTAGCATTACAAACAATTCTTTTCTTTCCTCCCACTTCCATTCTTTTCTATTATCCTCCCTTTTCCTGCTTACTTAAAATGCTCATTAAGGCATAAATAAATAACGTTTTAGAAATTTGAATCAAGGGATGCCACGTGAGGTCCCAGAGAGAGAGAGAGAGAGCGAGAGCGTGTGTGTATGTTTATATTTGGTGGCTGGGTGTATTCTGAACAAACTTCGTATGTTTTAGAATTTATTGAGGGATAAGATTTAAATGAGAAACTACTTCCATTGTTTTGGTTTTATTGCAAGCCGAATCGATAATATTTGTATAGTAAAAAAACTAAAAATCCCTACCTGCTAGTCCATTTTATTCATACTCTTGTAAAAACTAATGGCTTTAAACTAGGATAATAAATCCCTTTTACCAAAAGGACAATCTCATATTTTAAATCTTCGATATTTTTCTAATAAATAACTAAAATATTCTATTCTATATAGTTACTGTATTTCTAACATTACTTATAATGCATTCAAATTTTCTGTTCGTTATTTGCTGCTAAAAAAATCCTATCATCAAAACTAAAGTTCGGTTTACACTTTTCATATATGTTCCCTGAGAAAATTTACTCACGCATAACATCTAACTTAGTCAGGCGTGGTAATCCAACTAGGCTAGGTGCACAGTACATGTTGAAACTATACAGGGTGCGACAGCTGTAGCGACCATGAAACACCACTACTTGCAAGTTCCCGCCTACTTTTAACGTTCAACAAGAAGTCAGCAAAAATCCAAATTGCTCGACTAAATGAGATATTTTCAAATCTGCATCGAATATAATGCAGTACGATTACGGTGAAGGCTTTTAAAGCAATAATGATTTCCTTCTTTTTTGTTGTCATTTCAAATAAAACTCCCATATTTCTACTTATCCGTTGCAGATTTTAGCAGTAAGTTGTTTAAGGAAAAAGCAAAGTCGCTTCCTATATCACACAATACATGAGACAATGAATTTGGCATGGTTTCTCGAACAATCTATGAAAAGATAAGTGGAAGAATTTTTTTGAGTGTCGAAATTATTTTTCCTATAATGATAATTTCTTGGGGAAATTACTCTGCCATAACGACCACTCGATCAAGTTATCGCACACATTGTCAACCTTGACAAGTGCCAACTTATGATAATAAATAGATTGACAGATATCTGTTTAGTGCAGGTGTGTCCATTTGTTTATGCTTCCAAATTATGTACTTGCAAAACAATTGTATGTATAAAGTACGGTTTTCTTTTTGACACCGCTATCACTGTAAACTCCCTCGGCAATTTTATTGTTTTAAAAAGCTATTTTTAGAATTTTAATAAAACTCATATGGAATTGGATTTTTATGCAGTCTCTTTTTTTCTTGATAATCGACAACTAAAGTATTAGACAATGTTCTTGTAAATGAAATATCTAATAAATAGTTTAACATTTTTGTTGTTAATTCCTTAGAGAAAAATATAAATCGCAACCTATTTTAGTGAATTTTTGTGGTGAGGGCAAATGAAAAGAAATCCCCGGAATATGCGTTTTTGTTTTTTTCACAACATTTATAATTTGTCATTCGTAGTTATGCATTTATTTAATATTTTTTGTTCTCTTTTTCACAGACATAATCTTGTAAATTTGTTTAAAAATTGTTTTCATACTTATCTTTTGAATAAAGGCAAAAGGAAAAGTTAGCTTAGACGACGCGTTTCCTCTTCTGAGAGACTTTATCAAAACAAATGTAAGAGAAAGAAACGCATCGGATAAATAAGTTTTCGTTTTGTCTTTATTCACTTTGTCCTTTTACAGATATACTCTTAAATTTTACACTTATATGGTAAATAATATTGCATTGTAGTTGCTTCACAAATTTTTATAAACTGCTAAATATTAAATTATTCTTGTAAATAAACAAATAAGATTAAAAAAATTAATTCTTTTGTTGTCAATTCTCGATAAAAAAAAAAGAAAATGCATAAGCCCCCAAATTGCCGAGGGCGTATCCAATAACAGAGAAAAACAGTGCTTCTTTTGAAACAGTATTTTCTGTGGTGACGTATTTAGCATACGTCACCACAAAAAATAGTTTGCCGTAATTTCATTCTTCGAAATAATTTATTTAAATAATTTATTTGGCTCTTGCAGCGTGTCTCACTGGCGACGGTTCGACGTAATGCTTTCTCCATCATAGCGGCTTGCAGAGGATAGAATTGTTTATAGTTACGTTGTTCTGGAATTGTCATCATTGGTCGACTGAACTTGCTTTGTTTCAATGACTTTTGTTATTATTAGTTACTTTGTTCAATTTATTTAAAACATCGATGATTATGATATCATAAGACAATGTGAATAAATATAGAATATTAACGAAATCAATCACATTTTACTTTGAATTTCTGGAATGATGAGTTATCATCATTTACTAATGTAAAGCCTTCTTCAGTTCAATTAATAACAACATAGATGAGGACATTAGTCCGACTGTAAAAAATGTAAATAATCAATGACATTATTTTTTGCTACTATGTTGCAATAGTTTTATTTTATATTCAGTTATGATTTTAACCAAAATAAAGTAAAACAATTACTTTTCCGCGAAAAAAACGTCTAAATAGTGTACATACATACTAGGCACGGTGGAGTTCTCTGTTTTCGGATTAAGAAATCAGAGAACAGAGTTCGAATTCCAGTCGAATCCATTACATTCGCTTACGTGCTAATACCCTTGGGAAAGGTATGAATCCTCCAGCTATGGATAAATAGCAGGACAGACCGGGTTCTATAGCCTTGGATGGCAGAGAGAAATAGCAACCTACTGCATGTATCACACATGGCATATAACTGACTGATGAATAAGGCAACTTGATTCGGTGTAATGGTTAACAAGCGTGTATCGTTAAATCAATTGCAACTGAATGAGTTCAATTCTCACAGTTTGGTTCACACTCCTCCCCGGTCAGAGGATGTTTATCCCTTGTTTCCTGTTTAGGATTGGATTTCCGATTCCTTCTAAAGTCTTCTAATTCTCTTTCACTCAGTAGATTCTTATATCTTAGTGGCATTATCGCCTTGCTTAGGGTGAACTGATTAAAAATAAAAAGTAAGAAAAGGGTGAATAAACTTCAATGACACTTCTAAGATTTTCCTAACATTGCACAAGAGTTGGCTCTAGGAAGTTTCGCATCAAATTAATAATAGCAATTAATCCTTCGTCTTTTATTTAATATGCATCACCAGGAATAAATGTCTCCCTTCCCTTCCTCTCTCTTTTTTTCTCTATCTATTTCTCTATCTGACTTCTTTCTTGCTTGCCTACATGTCAACAAGTTACCCCCGGCCCGGCCACCACTTCAATTACCAAGCTCTCTTCAGGAAAAAAAAAATAGTATTCGGACGCTATCGTCAGCTTGCATCTCTGTAAAGTCGACGCAGACTTAGAATGCGTATCTTTTGGACAAAATAATCAGTCAACCGTGACGAGTCAGCAAACAACGAATTCATCTACGTTTGCTTAGCTGCTCCCTATTAACTTACTGGTTTACTTACTCACCTATATTAGAAAAACACGAAAAATTGTTTAAAAAGAATAACTAAGTCTGAGTGGAAGTGAGGTCAGATGCGGGGAAGGTTCGCGAAAGTATTCAGAAACTTTATATTTTAGTATTTTGAGTAGATATTTTCATGGGACGGAAAAGAAAGAAATTTGAGGCGATCAAATAAAAATAAATCATGGCTACGCGAAAAGGGAATCGAGAAACAGGTTTTTTAAAAGTGAAATATTAAAACTTTATATATATATTAGATCTGGGCCAAAGTTTCTATCGAAAAAACAGTTTCCAATTGTGTATTCAGTTTCTAGTGATCAAGCTGGTAACTTTTCGACATACTTAAGAGAGAGAGATAGAGATGGAGTGAAAGAGAGAAAGAGATAGGAAGAGAGAGATGGAGAGAAAAGAGAAAGGGGGAGAAAGAGAGAAGAAGAGAGAGTGAGAGAAGAGAAAGGGAGAGAAAGATAAAAAGAGGAGGAGAGTGAGAGAGGTCCGTAAATTGACACAGATATTAGCTGACATTTGATCCGAAATTTTCACTGTATAGAGATTTTCTAAGTGTAGCTTAGATGTGGCACAAGGCCGAAAGTATGGGGCATCTAGTTAGGATCGAACTCACTACTCAGTCGTAAGTGTTCGTAACAAAAGCTTACTAACCATTACACATCCTCGAGGTGCCCAATTTTCACTGTATAATGTTCTATTTGTGCGTTTAATGGAGAACTGTTGGATTAAGTGCATTGACAAAAGAGGAGATTATGTTGAAAAAAGTGTAAAATAAATGTTTTCTTCGTTATTTTCTACGGGCTTATTGATGTACATACGTATATGTGTATGTGTGTGTGTGTATGTGTGTGTGCATATGTATGGGGTGGATGTATGTGTGTGTGTGTGTGTGTGTGTGTTTCATTAAAAACGACAGACAAAACATGTATCAATGCAACCATGCTTCCTAAAAAGATAGTATATTTAAACATCTTCTTCTATGTGACGTGTCGCTTCAGGACATAGGCAAATTATGGTACTCCATTAACTTTCTATCTTGTGTGGCTCTTAGCAGTTTTTCTGCCTTTACTAAGGTCAACGAGTCTCCTACCACGCCCTCCGTTCCGCCATTCTCCCTATCTCTCTTGCCCTCACAATGCTACGTAAGGGTTAAGTTTTTCAAAATATCCTTCTTCATTATGTGTCCGAGGAATTTCAGCTGTCTTTTCCTGATTTTGAGTATAAATGTTCTTTCTGTTGCCATTTTCTTTAAGATTTCTTTGTTGCTTACTCGCTCCGTCCATGGAACTCTCAATATCATTCTGTAGACCCACATTCCTGCTGCGTCTGTATTTTTTTTCCTCGTCCATTGGAAAATCGGTCAATCCGTAGGCAAATCATCCAACATTCATTGCCATATAAGAGGATTGATATCTCATAACAACCCACTACTCTTTTCTTACGATTTTTTCTGTTTCTTTAATCCTTCGTTCAAACATTTTTTATTAAATCAAACAGACAAGGAATATCTTTTCCTTCCACCTGGTGTAGAATAATTTTATACTAACGCTTTTAGGTTTTCTGACATTAGGAGAAATGGGATTATTAAATAGAAATTATTGTAATTTTTTATCTAAAGTTTGTTCTACCAAGTTTAAACAGTCAGTCTGTACGTTGCGCATAGAAAATTTAGAAAAAATAAATATTATCGTAAGTCAACTTCAAGTCTATACTTCTAACATCTCCGCCTAAACACTGAAATTTTATTTACTATTTATTTACTCTTTTCCTCAATAGGCACAGATAGGCTCGCTTCTCGTTCGGTTAGCACTCCTCTGGTCTTTTGAACAGGAGTAGAGGTTTATCTCTTATTTCCTGTTTAGGATTGGGTTTCCGATTCATTCTAAAATCTTTTCATTCACTTTCACTCCCAGTAGCCCTTTGCGTCTTAGTGAAATTTTCGGCTTACTTGGAATGAATTGATAAAAAAAGACAGGAATTAATTCAAGCGTTACTGACAGAATATTATAAATATTATAATCACATAATGTAAACGCATTTCTTCTTTTTTTTTACTATTAAAATGCATTGTGAATGATTTTGCTATGGGAATGCGCTATAAAATACCATTGAAATCGAATGAAAAAATATGAAGAAATGGAATTTCTGTAGTCAGGAATTAATACATGTGTTATGAACAGAATAAGATTAATATAGGCATAATTTAAATGCTTTCCAATGTTTTTACTATAAATTTGCAGTGTGTCTGCATAATGTTTGCAATATTGGACAACTAGCGACGTCGACAGCAAGGTGTAAACAAAAAATTTCCCAGTTTTTATAAGCACAAACCAATAAATGGAAAGACTTGAGGCAACAAACTATGTTAAGATCTGAAATGATAGCCTAAGGATTTTTCTCCTTATTTTTTTCTTATTTCACACACACACACACACTCTTTCTCTCTCTCTCTCTCTCTCTCTCTCTCTCTCTCTCAAATAGACAAGTATTCCATGACAAGCTTCACCGACCTGACACCATGATATTGAACCTCTACTGTCAGTCCTCTTCTCTACTGCTTGCAGTTAATGTATTTCGTAAAGTCATTTGATACATGTGCGCATGCGTGTTTAAATAGGGAATTTACGACGACTTATTTAACTATTGATTTACTACGTTTTCTTGTATCATTATATGATAAGCAAAGATTATCTGATTATTAATTGGCTCAAAAACGTACCGAACAAACTTCTTTTAACTAAATTCATAAAACAAGCACAAACTTCCTGCTTTTATGAGAATTCGAAGGAGATAACTTCTAGATGGGCTTCTTGGTTTTTTAGGGTTTTTTTTTTTTTTTACTTTAATGGTTAATAAAATTGAAATCATTTATATATACCAGAAATACCCGTAAAAAGTTCACGGTTTTCCTATTCTAATTTTCTGATGAATCTTAATTCTTAAGTTCATTATTGAATATACTCATGGCGAGTTCTACGACAATAAAATATCTGTAGAAATTCCCCTATCGCATCGTTAAATATTCGAACTTAACAAATTAAAAATATTGCAATAACAATCATAAATATGAATGTTGGTCATTATTTTAATATGTAATTGGGAACAAATGGTGGAGTACATTCTTTATTTGTTTGTTTCTTTCTTTCATTTTCTCGCTGATATGTCTTTTCCGTTTTTCCACGCAATCAAAACGAAATAGTTCATTATTTATGGAGTATTGGCAGGGCGTAACGGTTATTCTAACTAAAGGATGGACAAACAGAATTATAATAAGATACTTTCCAGTTCTTAGTTCGGATAAGAGATAAATATTATTTATTTTAATTCACCAATAAGTAAAAAATTATGTACGTATATTTTATGAAAATACATAGCTGTTTGTATATTATTCTAAATATGCACCAGATAAAGGTTTACAATTTTCTTTCTTGATATTTACAAAGCTTTGTTTAGTATGATAAAAGAGAGAATAATGAAAAATAAGTCGAGAAAGATTGTTGTTATGTCTATTATCTTAGCAAATAGGACTTGTCTATCTAGTAAATCGTTTTTTGAAGTTCCAGGGTTTTATCTTAGTTTGAATAACGACATTTCAAGTTTGTTTCTTTTGGATTTTTTGCATATGCTTTTTATTATCATACATTGACAATCTGGAAAAATAGGTTTCTTTTTTCTTAATTATCGAGTAATATTTCTACATTCCAGAAGGCCACATCATATTATTTAAAAATCGAATATAATGTTACCGCCTGCTAAATGACGATTTTACTTTCATTGGTTCAGCCAAATCCTTTATGGTTTCTTCTTTTTACTAAATTCTACTTCCTATCTTTCTTTTTCTTCTCTTTTCTCTCATTCTATTTCTTATTTATGTTTCTTTTGTTTTCGTTTTCTATTCATTCTTCTGCCTTTATTATTCATTTTCTTCACTATTTAGTCTAAATTTCTCTCTTTTTCTCTTTCTCTACTTCTTAGTCTCTCTATTTTCATGCGCTTTGATTTTATAATTTTACTTTCGCTTTCCCACTTCTCTCTCTTCCCCTCTCTCGTTTATTTTCCCTTATTCTTTTTCATTGTCTATATTATTTCTCTTTTTCTTTTTCTCATTTTCTTCTTCTCTTTCTCCTTCCTTTGTTGTTTTCTTTTTTTTATTTTTTTTTTTCCTAGTTTTCATTCTTTTAACTTATGAAAGCTTATATTTCGTCAGCCCAAAAAACACAGCAATATCGGCTGACTATAAAATGGCCAATGTTGGTTAGTCAGTTACACCTGTGTTCACATCTAGGCCAACAGCCATGGCTACGAGACGTGGACAAGCAGCCGTGAAATGAAAACTAGACTCTATTTGTTCCCTTTGATCAAACAGGTTTTCAAAAGGCTGACGTTACATTATATAAAAGCTGACTCTTTCCAAGCGGGGGATTTAGAGGTAGTCTTGCGAGTCTGTAATTGTGGTGAGGGATGACTATTTATGTTATGCCGGGAAAGAAGGCTGTGTGAAAGACCTACTTGAACCAACAATCAGTTTTCGATCCTGTTTGCTTTCGCTACGTATTATTTTAAATTAACACTGTTTAGGAAAGATATAAACTGACTCTTTTTCCTGACATTTTTTCTTCTCTATGCCTTTTCCCTTCAGGACGTGGGCGATTATGGCTCTCCACAACTTCCTGTCAATTGTAGCTTAGGTTATTCACTGCTTTCTTCTGTCTCTCTTGCCTTCATATGTCATGTGAGTGTCAAATACTTTAAGTGATCGTTCCTCATTAGGGGAGAAATTTCAACTACCTCTTTCTGGTTGGAAGTATAAATGACGTTTTTGTTTCCACTTTACCCGCTGCTTAATCGTTATTCACGTATTCAGTCCATCGTATGCTCAGCATCCTTCTTTAGAACCACAATTCTTTGCTTCAAGTCTCTTCTTCATCTGTGATAAGATTGTTCGGCATTCACTGCTACATAGATGGAACAATATTACATAAAAGTCCAATACTTGTTTCTTTGTTTCCAACGAAATTTTCTAGTTTCTTAATACTTTGCTTAGCTTTTGAAAGATATTTCAGGTTACATCCTCTGTTAAAGCACTTCCTAATTTTTTTTGTCTAATGCACCGTTTATACCATATGTCAGAATGCCATCCCTCTTTCCAAGATTGTCTCACTGAAAAGATGCATTCCAAATATTCCATATTAATACATATACATTTACATGGATTATTTTTGTAGAAAAATTTTACAAATTTAATAGCAATTTAAAATTATTGATGGATTTAAAAAAAAAAAACTACACAAATCCGCATGGATCTTCAAAGGCTGATGGACAGAGTACTGCGTCTCCATTTGACAACTCTTGCAGCTGCACCGGTACCAGACCTGTAGTTCCTTACGCTACAAAATTGTCTCCTGAGACGGTGCGGTTAAATATGATTTACAAAAGTCACACTTTTTTTTAAATACTTTTCCAATTTCCCAGTCCATTTGTCAGAGTAGCACTCATTTCAAGTAACATGACCAGAGCTTAAAGAAACCAGTTAACCCCTTTTGAAAATAGTTTGGGCATTGTGAGGTGATGAAAAGTATAAGTAATCCCACACAAATCCGGATTGAGGTCCCAAAGGTGGATAGATGGCGCACTTTGTCACCATCCGTCAACTCCTGCAGCTTCGTCTTGGATCTTGGGTGATCTTGACATATGAGTAGCCTATGAAACAAGGAATGCTATATTTATGCACATAATGATATCAGAAAGATCAATATAAATGCAAAAGGATGTCTACTTATATTTTATAGATTATGCATTGTTTGAAAGAGTACATCACAAGGAGCTGTTGGTAACCTTGACATAGTTGGGAAGGATATCAGAATAATACAGAAACTATACTGGTAGCAAGCCGCCTACATACGGATAGTAAATATACAAAAGTAAACTGCTGTCTCTAATGTGTCAAATTTGCAACTTTTATGTGATGATTTGTTCTCACAAGATAATACATTTATCATGTGCAAATGACACGAAATTTGTCCCATTAATATCAGCGTTCACCAGATTTAAACTCCGTTTCGCACCGGGGGCTCACAAGTGAACATCTGGTATTTTGGAACATTTCCAATGTGACATGTGCCATATCTAGAGTGGAAATGAACAGTCTCGGGGTTTCAGAACTGGTCTAACTATGTTCTAACTCTAAGTGTTTGGAAAGTTATGATCGTTTGAAGTTAATCAAAACTTACATATATTTAATCTTTTTTATTTAGATGACCACTTCTGGATATTTGCTTTTGCTGAAATAAATATTTTAAGGGACAAGCAGATTTAACTTGACGCTCTTTTAAAAAAAATAACCTATATCCAGTAGATTTAGGTCCCTACAACACAAAATTCACTTTTGTTTTGCCATATTTTGCCTTATTTTTGTCTCTGACCTCCCAAAGCTGAATAGCGCTAACAAAAAATGCTCGTCAATTTTTTTTCTTCTTTTCAATGTAAGTTCTCAATTATTAAAACAATTTAAATCTGCACAATTTAAGAAAATTGTTATCGGAAAGATATTGAAAATGTAACCAGTTACTTTCATACATTAAATTGGTCATTACCTGCTTTTGGCACCATATGCTGAGCCTGAGTTTTTAACATAAATTTCTTTGTATTTATCAGAAAATCATGATCTAGACCAGTGGTTCCAAAACTTTTTTCTCTGGCCCGTATTATCGGACTTTACATTTGCGAGCGTCTCACCAAATTTTATGTGATAAAAATTATATTTAAAAATAAAAAAGGGTTAAGGGAGATAACCGCGGATTCGAAGTTAGAACTTTATCATTGATAACTCTCTCCTCTAATTTGCGGACTCTAGTTACTATATTCTTAATACTTGATATAATGCAAAAATACCACTATAATAAAATCGGTCAATAATTATTTATAACTATTTATACTCGGACTCATGCATGCAATTACAAGTAATCCATATTTTAAATTTTAAAATCATATTTATTTTTGGCATATGAATTTTTGAAACTGTTTCTAAATATTTGATTGTCATTGAATCATTCTGCCTCACCTGCTATCCTCTTCCGCCGCACCTAGGAGGCGCGTCGCACCGTTTGGGAACCATTGATCTAGACTTATATTCCTATGTTTTGGAGATTGCTGAATGCATTTTTATATTATAACACCAAAGAAAGAAATGGGTTAAATGCTAAATTTAAGCTCTTTTGGGGAGTTTTCACTTTTCCGTGCAGATAAGCGTTTCAAGCCCTAAACCCATACTAGTTATTTAGAAATGTGTAAGTTTTGCTTTGATCTTGCTCTTAGGTACAGGTAACGTTAATACATTTCCATAATTGAGCTGAAAATTATTCAAGGAGCTCATAAACCACAAATTTCCGCTCAACTCTATTGTGCAAGTCCACCGTGTTTCGAATGTAAGGAGAAAATATCCCCGAACTAACTAAATTCCTTTCAGCTACACCCAATAAACATAACACAGTTATGAAATAGTCTGACGCGTACGTTTATGGATATACCCACACATCTTCAGCACTTTCTATGCCACGTCCCCTAGTTTCACTTTATTAGATAGCCGTATCTAACTTTTGGCATTTCAGTTTATATCACTCAATATTCATTTTTGACATATTTCTTTCATATTCGGTTATTTTTTATCTCAAACACTAGGACAATCATTTTACGGCTATCGGTAAGCAACGCTGTTCGGAAATTTAAAACAAAAAGAAATCTCGGCGAGATCATCTTACTGTAATCGCTGATCTTATCGATTGAGTTACAAGAGATCTTGTTACGTTCTTATTCATTCGTTATCTTCCCCAATCACTCGAGGTTATATTGTAGTTTGTGATTCATGCCAAGAAATGCCAGATAGTCTGAATTGAATTTTATGTCAGTAACCTTTGTTCTTAGAGAAGTGGATCTGGAGGTGAGCCTCAATATGTATCGAGCTCAGCCTAAGATAAGTAGATTTTACACTCAGTGTCACATCAGAACATCAGAGTAGCTGAATGCATTAAAGTTTTGACGTGGAAGGTAACCTCATAGCCTTCAGGTGCATATCTGCAACTCACAGGGTGTCAGTGGCTGTAAACAAGTGATTAACTTAGGTGTACTTAGGATGTTCATATATAGAACAACCGGGTATAAGGAAGACGTATAAGCTGAGGTAAAAGTCTTTCACATACTCGCGTGAACAAGACCCGTGTTAAGAGATCGCCCCTGAAACCACACGCGTCCGACGATATTAACTGACGAAGTTTGGAGATGAACAAACAATAATTTTACATATGAGAGATTTTTGTTTGAATTTTGGGGGTTGAGGTTTTATCATTATTTACTTTTATATTCGGACTGTTGTCTTCACCTTAGTTGTTTTTATCACAACGTTTTGGCCTTCTTCATGTGTATATCTGGATAATCTACAAGAAACTCCGAACTGAACCCTTTATTTAATCTTCGGGGGTAGATTCATGTCTAGGGATATTGTCTCGTTCTTATGTTATTTAGTACTATTCACTTATTGCTCGCCCGCCCGTTTTCGCCGAATACAAGTACACACTGCCCGATCCATGGATTGAACTCACAACCACTATGTTACCAAATTCACAAACCAACATTTTTACCATGGTCTTGTATTACAATTTGCTGGAGTAAACTTAGAGCTTTAAACTTAATGATTTGGCTGCCACTGCTGCAGATTAAACAGATCAATATACATCTGAGGAAGACCGAAGCTCACAACGACCGAAACGTTGTGATAACAACAAAGATAAGGACAATAGTCCAAATATTAATAGAGTAAATAATGAAAGATTTAGTTTCGTGTTCTTGTTAGTCTTTTACAATAACATTACATTACTTTTGCTTTTACTAGTTACATTATTATTACGAGTAGTAATATTAATAGTAGTATTAGTATTAGTAGTAGTGCTAGTATTGAATGTACACTAAAAGTTTGAAGCCACACCTGGTAATTTTTTAAATTCGTTCAAAATGAGTTGTTTTGTACTTTAAATAATAATTATTATACATGATTAAAAAATGTGAGACTTTTTATTAGAAATTTTATTATAAAAAAAGAAAAAAATCATTTTATGATTAAATTTTGCTCTCGTCAAAATATCTTCCTTTAGCCTTGAATACTGCAGCACAAATTTATAGCATTCATTGCAAAGTTTCTCAAAGTATAAGTTTGATAACTGATTCCATTCTTTTTTCAATGATTCTAACAGTTATTTAATTTTTTTTTTTTTTTCACTCTTTTCTCAAGTTCATCTCGTGCTAATTCTGGGGATAACTTCAATCTTTTAAACTGTAGTGTATAATATATAAAGCATTGTCGACCATAAATCATTTTTGCTACTAATTTTTATCTCACTTCTAGTTGCTTTTCCTTTTCATTGCAACCACTCGGGTGATCATTCTGCTGTCATCAGTAACCAGCGCAGATATGTCTGAATGATAAAAGTGAAAAGAAACTGAATTTAATATAAAAACATTAGTAAAAAATTAATAATGGCTGACAATGCTTCATCGAATAAATATTCCAGATGATGCACACTGATTCACCGTGTCAGAATAGATTCAATTATTCAAACTCTCTTACATATTTAACACACACACACAAACAAGTCAAAAGCATAAATACGCTCGCGTGCATGCGCGCGCGTCTCTGTGTGTGTGTGTGTGTGTGTGTGTGTGTGTGTGTGTGTGCGTGTGTGCGTGTGTGATAAATATGTAATACAGTTCGGAAAATTTCTATTCTGACATGTGCCGATAAATTGGCGTCATCAGATACAAAACCATGTCATTTCAACAAAATCTCCATTAGCGAGACAAAACGGAATTCTCGTTAAACATATTGGTTTTTAACTGTATCGTTTTAGAAGTTAGATTTTCGTTAATTTCAAAATGTTTTTTTTTTTATTTGTTCATTTATATAATCATTTATTTTTAAGGTTTTTGGTATCCCACACTGTTTTAGTAAGAACAAGCGACAAACTGAAATATCCCGGTCGTAAATTAATTGTAGGGGATTCGTAGATCATGCCACTTTCAATGCATCTACGTCTGAGTGTTTTTTGTTTTTTTTCATTATTAAAATGGCGTTTTCCGGATCAAAAGTGATTTTTCATATACGGTTACATGATGAGATTAAAGGAACATGCGAGTTTGTACGTGTCGCAAATGGCGTGAAGAAGTACACTTAGTGAAAGATATGGCAGGCTAAGTACACGTCAAGTGCTAATGTGGATTTTGCCAATTTGACGCATCTATAAATGCGACCAGTAAAATATTGAGTATTTGAAGAAGCATGCAAATGCGTTCAAATAAATCAAGATCATTCAACTCCTGAACAGCAAATTGTATATATTTACCACCTTGACTGGCAATTGCAGTCAGTTTGGTTTATTACTGGTGTTTAGCCATCAAACCTTATTTTATTACAACTAGTTCAGTTCCCGTTGCTTTCCTGACGGCAAAATGGTCACATTTCACTTTTAAATTTTTGTGCGTTTAAAATACTATATTTATTAGAAATATGTATGTATATATGCATAACTGGCCACTCGTATTCGAGGATACCCGTCTACTAGGGCGGCTAGCCAATCCCTATTGCAGACGCTTGCTCAGGCACATTTGTGTTTATTCAACACCCACAGAGCCCACCTGTGGTTTATACTACAACTAAGCTGAGAAGACCTTAGTTGCAATTTCTGGGAAAGAGCGTCTTATCTAGCGTGGAAAACAATTTGAACAAGGCTATCACGCTCAAGCCTTCGGCCACGATGAATTGTGACTTCGTGCTAGCACAGCTATCTACGGCCCCCAAAGGATCCATCCACCCAATTTCACTCACAAGGCCTGAGTCAACCCGTGGTATGGTTTTCAGACACTTCCCAAAGGTGTCGCATGCTTGGATCGACCCCGCCAGTCCGATAACATCAAGAAGTCTCCTTCCTGACAAATCGACCATGGCGAGATTCGAACCCGGCGAACGTTCTAACCACTCGGCAACGTGCCCATTATTAAGAATATATATATATTTCATCTTTATTCAAATTGCATCTATGCATATATACTTTAATTCAATGGCAGACAATAAAACATTTCTAAAATATTTTCAAAGCTGAAAAAATAATTGTACTTATTATCGGATATTTGTTTTTAAAGTTCAATAAAAATAATATAATTATCTGATATTTCAGGGTTTAAAAATGAAATGTTTTTTCCTTTATTTTTTTGGTGGTCAAGCCAGGGTAGGGGCTGTCCAGACTCAGCGGAAGTGAAATGTATTAATCAATGTCTCAAATTGTGTATGTATGTATGTATGTATGTATGTGTGTGTGTGTGTGTGCTTGTGTTTGCGTGTGCATTAAATGTCACAAGCACATGTAAGTCACTCATGTACAACACCGACATACTCATTACATTACATATGCGCATACAACGTTACACCCAGACCGTGTATAACGGACAGAGAATCAGATCTTTTTTTATAACATTGGTTTATCGTCTTCGCAACATGTGAGTTCGTGATAAAGAATTGTTATTACTGTTAACAGTAGATATGACATCATCATCACTGCGATACTGGTTCTCGGTCAAGTGTTTTTTTTCATGTTCGGGAACAAATGATAGTCAGATGGGACCAAATCAGGAGAATAAGGAAGGTGATCAACCAGATGTTCCACCAGTTCAAAGCCACAGTCACACACAGCGGCCATTGAAACCAAAGACTTGTGTACTGGAACATTGTCCTGAGGAAACGAGACCACCTTCGTCAGTTTTCCTGGGCGTTTGGTCTTGATAATCTTTCGTATCTCCCTCAACAAGTTGGCATAGTACTTTCCTTTGATAGTGTAGCCCTTCTGAAGATAGTCAATAAATACAATACCTTTTGCATCCCCAAAAAAGTGAGGCCATCACCTTTCTTGCAGTTGAAACGACCATGGCCTACTCTGGAGCAGGTGAGGACGGGTGTTTCCACGGCATGGATTGTCTCTTTGTCTCTGGCTCAAAGTAGTGAATCCAACACTCACCCTGGGTTAGAAAACGTTTAAGGAAACCAGCTGGATTTGCCTCAGACAATATCAGATTTTCTCGTGGTGTTATCAGCCTGTGTGCTTTTGATCAGGTGTCAGTAAATGTAGAACCCACCAAGCAGAAACCTTCGTCATACCAAGTTCATTGTCCAGAATATTCTCAACTCACTCACGGGATATGTTAATGTCATTGGCTATTTGATTTATAGTCAATCACCTGTCATTTATCACTATGCGATGAACACAATTAATGTTTTTCTCAATGGTGGCAGTTGCAGGACGTCCAGACCTTGGATCATCTTCAAGATCCCCCCCCTAAATTCAGCTGACTACTTTTGCACAGGAGTGCCATCCCCTTATGTAGCAACCATGGCAGCATGAATGTCCTTGGGGGCTAAAACCTTTTCCGCAGGTATTTGATAACACACGATGCCAATTTATTTTTCTATTTTCAAGAGAAGTCGCTACTTTTAAAGTCTTCTTAGAACAATCAGATGCCAGTTTTCCTTGTAAGAAACAATGCAATTTTGAAATTAAGGCCTGCAAGATTTCAGAGCTTCATTGCTTCATAGTCCGCCCACTGCGTATAGCTCTTGGGTTAATCTTGTACCACTTAAAAACAAAGGCTTCTTTACTGTTGTTGTTGTCGTCGTTGTTGTTGTTTTTTAAAATAACTGGAATTCCAAACACTTTGCGACAGATAAGTTGCGTTAAAACCAACAGCAATTATTTCATGCACCACTGTCCATTGAGGCCTGTGTGCTTACAGGACCATAAAATCCACGACACCGGACAGAATAATCTCCATTACAAGGCACATATAAACAAAGAGATAATGTATACTTTTATAACGTTCTTTAGTGTTATCTTTGTTTTGTTTCTTTTCATCTGTACCGACTCTTCATATCTTCTTTTTCGTGATGTCTTTGATTAATACTCTTCTCTACTATTCTCCTAATGTTTGATGCTGAAATATTATAAAATAATTCCCCGGTTACTGAAAACACGTTTGGTTATATATATATATATATATATATATATATATATATATATATATATATATATTAAACTTTTCACCCCAAGCAAAGCAGGGGTGGCCACTAGCACGCAAGGGATTACAGAAAGTGGGAGCAAGAGTAAAGAGGCGTGAAAGAGGAAAGGATGAAGAGAAGAAGGGGGGAATAGATCAAGACATCTGAAGATGTCGATTAACATTGCATTTGAATAGTTGGAGATTATAGTTATTAGGGAAGCAAGTAAGAGGAAGGGAGTTCCACAGACGGGAAGTGCGAGACATGAAACTATTGGAGTAGAAGAGACGGCTACATTTAACCGTTTCGACACTGATGGCACGTTTAAATTCATGCAGTCTGGGAACTAGCGAAAATAACTCCGATGCATACATACATATGAGGAAAAATATGGAAAAACAAAAAATCCGAATATGCAAGTTTACTGTTTTTAATGTTGTTTCAATGTCGACGTCAAACGTGTCGGTACTTATAAACTTTAGATTCTAGTAAAATTCCTCTCTTTCATTAATAGTATTAAACTCTATTTTAGGAATACGTTTTCACAACATCGCCCACGTGACGCCGACGTGATCGCATTTCAAAACGGAACTCTGATCTTAAAATTCAGTCATTTTGTTTTGATTATTCTTATGTCTATCGTCTTTTCATGTTGACTTGAATATCGTCTAATTTTAATTATGTTTTAATAACTATGTCCTGAAGAAGGTCTACTAGACCGAAACGTCTGACGTCGACATTGAAACAACATTAAAAACAGTAAACTTGCATATTCGGATTTTTTGTTTTTCCATATTTTTCCACATACTGTCGGATCTATATCCACATATTTGCTTACATTCATACATACACACACACACACACACACACACACACATATATATATATATATATATATATATATATATATATATATATATATATATATATATATACAAGGTAACCAAAAGTGTTCTGTCCGTTTTTTGATTAGTCATTGAATGAAGTTGAAATATATACGAAATGCGTGTAGCAATTGTTTTCAAATTCGGACAGCCGGAAGTAGGAACATCAGACGTTATAAAAAAAACACGCGCACCGTGCCCGGCCATCAGTTATAAGCCGGACAGCTGTGACAAGGATGTAAGTGTCTAGAGATCTCGTTCAGGGCTGTTTGCTTTACGACTTCAAAGTGGGCTTATCAGCAGCTGCATCAAATCGCCGCATATGTCAAGCGTTTGGGGATAGTGCTGTGGATGAACGTACTGCAAGTCGTTGGTTTCGAAAATTCAAGTCGGGAGATTTGTCTCTCCATGATGAGCCTCGCAGTTGACGACCACAGGTCTTGAATGACGGAGTCCTAAAGGCTGCCATTAAAGAGGACAGTAGTCTAAAGTGTGGTGAACTTGCAAGACAGTTCAACGTTTCCAATGAAACAGTTAGACTTCACCTGCACCGCCTAGGTAAGACGTACAAACTGAGCAACTGGGTTCCGCAAACGCTGTTGGAGGTCCACAAGGGACAACGAGTGGCAGCCTGCGTATCGCTGCTTTCTCGCCACCGTACCGCATCCTTATTCAATCGAGTGCTTATCAGTGATGAAAAGTGGGTTCTGTACGAAACTCCCAAGCGTTCCAGACACTGGTTGTCTCCTCAGGATGCTGTCCCTCACACCGCAAGACCGCCTATGCACCCACGGAAGATTATGCTTTGTGTCTGGTGGACAGGTCGATAAGTGGTTCATTATGAACTGCTACCAACGGGCCAAACGGTCACTGGAGACCTATACTCGCAGCAAATGAAACGTGTGCAACAGGCATTGCGCCAGAAGGAGCCAGCACTGGTGAATCGCAAAGGTGTGCTTTTCTTCTATGACAACGCCAGGCCGCATGTCGCGCAAGTGGTCAGGGATACTATACAGCAACTTGGGTGGGAGACTTTGTGCCATCCACCTTATTCACCTGGCCTTGCGCCATCCGATTACCACCTCATCCACTTCCCATATAATCATCTTCGGGGGAAATCTTTCACCAATGAAGCAGACTTGCGCAAAGCCCCCACGGACTTCTTTGCGTCAAACCCCCCACCCCGAGTTCTACTGCAAGGGCATTGAACAGATGGAGACACGTTGGCAGAAGATGCTGGATGCCGATGGCGATTACTTCGAAGACTAAATATAAGTTACACATACTGTGAAGCGTTTTCTTTTTTTCCTTTAAAAACGGACAGAACATTTTTGGTTACCTTGTATATATAATTTTTTCATATAGTCAAAAACAATTTACTCACTACAAAGATGCAACTTCGTTTCGGTGCATTTAATTGCACTTCGACTGGTAAGAACCAAAATGGTTATGAACAATTATGCACCGAAACCAAGTTGCACCTTTGTTGTGAGTAAATTGTTTTTGGCTATATGAATAAATTGTAATAAATATTAATATTTATTGCTCTACTCTCGGTACTGAGTCCTCTTTTTAATTAATGCTGTGAACGTTAGAATTTATTATTTTCCTTCTCATTATATATATATATATATATATATATATATATATATATATATATATATATATATATATATATATATATATTTGTTAGGATCAAATATAGATGAAATATGGATCAGAAGCTCACAAAATGATGAGATAAAGAATAAATAGGAAACGTTTATCAATCTAACAGGTTTCACCTTTATTAAAGCTTCATCAGAGAAATAGATATGAAGAAATAGATGCTAGTATTTTTTTTTATTTCTGTGTTGTTTTATTTTCATTGGTTAGTTATGTTTTACGTGCATTCGACTTTTTAAACCAACCTTAGTGTAATTTGTGGCGTGCCGAATTGAAGAAATTAACGGATTCCAAGTCTACCTGAAAATATTGCATTATGTATGTAAGTGTATAATAATTCTAGTTTGTCTACGTGGGATTCATGCTATGTCGATTTGGGAACGTTTTTACGTACATGCCGGTTGTTTTAGATAAATATATGTTAGATTCTTTAAGAATGCATTCAATAAAGTTGGTGACGCAAATTTACTGTGGGTGATCTAACGATTAAAGCACTTTCTAAACATTTTCGTCTTAGCGAATTGTTTTCTCTTTTAATTAGAGTAGCATTTTTTAATATCAAAATTCTGATCAGTGTCGTTAATGCATTAAGTTGCTTTCCATAACGAAACTGACTACAATTTTGATAGCGAAATACTCCTCTAATTAAGAGTGAATGTCTGTTTTTGCTTGTGTATGAGATAGATGGATAGGCAGAGAGAGAGAGAGAAATTCAGTATAGGTATGAGAGGGAAAAAGAGAGAGTGAAAGTCTGTGTTTAAGTATTGCATATAAACTTTCTTCAAAATGTAAATCATTTGCACAGACTGATGAGTTAAAAATCTGACACCCAAGCAATTTGTTAAAGCGCGCGCAAATATAAGAAAGTAATTATTTTTATTTTATATGTGAGGACAAAATCGGTTGAATCATCCTTCAAGCACAAATAATCTGGTTACAAGAAAGAGAAACTGATTTGCAGTATAGATGAAGAAACATTTGTTTATAATAGATAAAAAAACAGGGTGCTTTTTATTTAGGGCCACAATTTCGACATAAACGTTTCCACAATTGGTCAATCGATCAGTTCCCATATGCGCAAATTTCACTTATTTCATTGCATCAATAAGTCTCATTCAGAGAACGATGGTGTCAGACCTACAACCAAATCCTTTCGATTATAAGCTCGTTTCACAAGTGTGATTGATATAGGGAAACACCGCAACTCGCTAACTCCTCTCGACTTCTTGCTGTGACAACTGCTCAAAGACCCAAAGGCTTATACTAGGTGTTTGTGGCTTGAAATAACTGATTAATTATCTGTAAATCCCAATCAGTCATTTCTCACACTCTTCGTCAATTCCATGTGCAGTTCCAGCGTTGTTATTCTGCAATTTCATTCATCCAGATTCATCTTACTATCATCATCGGGGTGGCACTACACTTATTACGTTATCATGATAACGTAATAAGTGTAGTGCCACCCTGATATATTTGACCAATTAAATTTTCTGGTGAAATTTATAATTTTCCAGCGTAAGGATTATTTGTATTAAATAACGCGTTCGTAACAATATTCTTATGCATACATTTTCTGCAAAATACCTTCTTACTATGATAGTGAAAATAAATTATCAATGAACAGTAAATAAATCATGCATCATACTTCAAGCAACAGAGATGTTGTTCTACAGAATGATGCTGATTAAAAAAGAAACGGAACATGCGAGCAACGATTTAATTTTAAAGAAAATGGTAATGACAAGGACACTTATACTTAAAATCATGAAAATATAGTTGAACTTTCTGGACACATAATAAGGAAAGTGGGCTTGGAAAATTTGGCTCTTTCAGGACATATTAAAGGCAAGAGAACGAGAGGGAAACATCGAGTAACTTACCTAATAAGTTTGTGTAAATGAATAACAAAACATAACTCGGACCTTCCTGGGCATGACGATAAACTACATCCGCGTCCTGGGTAAGACGATAAACTACATCCGTGTCCTGGCTAAGGTTATAGACTACATCCGACAGAAAAGCTTTTGATCCGGAGGTTTTGAAGACTGTGGAACTACCTTGTTCCTGGGTGGTAGCACAGGGTCCCAGATATAGGCAAATAGTTAACTCCACAAAAAGAGTCAAAACACTATGAAAGTATAAAAATAGGTTTTAATACCAGCAATACTTTTTTTGGAAAGATTATTACCAGCAGTACATTTTTGAAAAAGAAAAATATTACCAACAATACATTTTTGAAAAAAATATTACCAGCAATAAAAATCTTGTCGGCATTAAATAACCCATTGAGGTTGATATATCGTAGAACAAACCAAACCAAACCAAACCATAACTGGGAACCATGGTATGGGGACAAACATTTCTTTGAGATGCACAAACATTGTCTAGAGTTACAACGGATAGCAACTTGTGGAGAGTCATGATCGTTCACTTCCTGAAAGGACACAGTAAATAAAAGAAGACAACCTCTTATTTCCTGTTTTGATTACTACTATATATCACGAGATTCTTGACAAAATCCAAAGAAGAGACTGTTATGTTATCGGTCCTGACTTGGCATCTCGACTTCAGCCACTTTACTATCGCCGTAACGGAGCTTCCCGCTGTTTTTCTTCAAATATTTTCATGACAATTGTTCTGGTGCAATTTTCTCTTTGGTAACACGACTTTACGAATTTAAGCTTACAGCGAGATTGTCAACTAGGTCTGACAATTTTATTGTTGAAATAAACTGTTAGAATAGAATTTACGATTACATCTAGCTAAGATGTAATTGTCAATTCTATTCTAATAGTTTCTTTTCTCTGACTTCTCGCCTGTGGAACTCTATTCCGGTTTCTTGCTTTTCTGTCACCTACAATCTTCAAAAA
This sequence comes from Acanthosepion esculentum, assembly GCA_964036315.1. Taxonomy (NCBI): domain Eukaryota; kingdom Metazoa; phylum Mollusca; class Cephalopoda; order Sepiida; family Sepiidae; genus Acanthosepion; species Acanthosepion esculentum. The sequence continues at coordinate 53,088,101 of OZ038477.1, forward strand.
TTTAAATGCCACGCCAATCGCCATCTCATGTCTTCCTGAATCCTATTCTTTTATTGTCATTTGTCCTCACTAAAGTCTTTTCATTCTCTTTGACACCTAGTAATCTCTTGCGTCTTAGTGGCATTATCACCTTGTTTCAGGAGAAATGATTTAAAAAAAGTATCTTATTTCGTTTGGTCAATACTGGTTACATTCAGTTTATGACTAAAATGTGTAGCGAATATAGAAAAGAGTATCACAATAAAAAAGAAATGAAAGGAAAATGATGTTTCTATTTTGATTTTATAACTGAAATAAGTGACTAGAAGGCTAATTATGTTATTTGGCTAATTATGACATTAATAGCAATTCTTATATTTTATAACGAATTCACATATTGCGAAGGTAAACTTAGAGTTATAATGGATGGAAAGCTGTGGAAAGCTATGCTCGGCACATAAAAAATAGTTATATTTGCTAATTATAATTGAAATTATATTCAAACTTACTTCACTCGGTATTGATAACAACTGCCAATGCGGCTAATTACAAACTATGAAACACCTAGTTTGCCCTAATCTTGAAGATTCATGCACACTTAACGGCCTTGAAATTAACACCTCAGGTAAGGCTCTGTGTGCAACACTGGGTGAGTATAGTGTAGCGACTCAAGATCTAGGTACACACCATACGGAAACCGGTGGCCGTAAGCCTAAGGTTAAAAAAGAAGTAATAGGAAAACGGTGAGAAGGGAATGGGAAAAAAGGTATATAAGTGAAGAAAAGGAAGAAAAGAATTGTAAAAACTAGTGAAGGAAAAGATGGTATAAAGGGGTTTAAGAATGAGAGCAAAGTAAATGAGAGGAAGAAGAGGAGAGAAGAAATAGTAAACAAGTAAAGGATCGTATTATAATACTGCTTAGTGGATTAGCAAGCTTGTTTCGCTAGAACAATTACGACTGAGTAGTGAATTCGATTCTCACTGGGTGCCTCATACATTCGTCCTTCTGATATATCTAAAGCTACGCCTAGAAATTCATCATATTATAATTTTCCTCGTTCCTAAGGAACGTTAATTAGTGTGTACGTTACGCCCTGTAATAGCTAGCCTGTAGCACGGTCCGCTAATACTTGGCGGAGAGAGAATACCTCGAAACGTGTTTTTTTTTTTTTTAACTTCCGGCAAGCCTCCTTCTGGGGTGCGTTGATGCTCTATATATGTGTTTAAAGGAAGGATAGCGGAAGCGATAACGCCCTCGCCCTTTCAACGCCAGCTTCAGTGAAATGGTACAGTAATATGAAATATGCGCGGCTAGTTTAAGTAATAAGAATAAGTAAAAACCATGGAATATTTACGGGTCTCGCTCTACATGATTAAAGGAAACCGGGTGATATCGGACAGATGCGTATGAAGTTAATTGAATGAAAAGAAATGGGAAGATAGAAAGAAAGGTAAAAATAAAGTTAACAAGTTCACTAAAGGGAGATGAAGAGAGAAAGAAAGAAAAAAGGGAAGGGAAGAGTAAAAAGAAAGAGAAAGAAAGTTAACCAGTTTCAGAGATGAAGAGATAGAGAGAGGGGAAAAGAAAGATGCAAAATTTAACTAGTTTATTATAGGGAGAGAAAGTCAAAAAGAAAGTTAATTTGTTTATTGGACGGAGAGGACAATAAAGAGAGAAAGAGATACACAAAAAGTTAACAAGTTCATTGAAGGGAAATTAAGAGAGAGAGAGAGAGAGAAAAAAAGAAGGAAAGCTAAAGAGCGTATTAAAGGAACAAATAGAAAGAAGAGCAAAAAGAAAGTTAACTTGTTTATTGAAGGAGAAAGAGAGAGAGAAAGAGAGAGAGATTCAAAAGGTTAACTAATTTATTGAAACGTGATGAAGAGAAATGGGAGGTGAAAAATGGAAGCGAACTAATTTATTAAAGGAAGAAGCGAGAGATAGGCAAAAACAAAATTCACTAGTTTATAGAAGAGCATTTATACTATTTACATTATTTGGACTGTTGTCCCTCATCTTTATTGCCATATTCACGACGATTCAGTCGTTAGAGGCTCCGGTCTTCTTCAGGTGGTATGTATTGAAACTTCGAACCGAACACTTTATTTAGTCCACAGGGCAGATTATTCTAATTCCACGTACCATGTCTTGAATGGCCAATATTACTACATCCAGGAACGCTAGTTTGTTGTTGATTTCTTTCTCCACTCTGAACTACATCGATGGTCTTATTGAGTTTACATGGTCCAGTAGTGGCTGGACATCTTTCTGGGGCCAGAGTATGAAGGTGTCATCTACGTATCTCAGCCACAGAGTTGGCTTTAGTAATGTTGATTCTAATGCTACTACTTGAAGTTAGGTCGGACCGTACAACGGCTGAAATGTCGTGAATATGGCAATAAAGATGAAGACAACAGTCCTAACAATGTAAATAATGTAAATAGTTGCAATACGGTCGGTTGTTGGGGGTTAGATATCTTTGATGGCATAGAGCCGAAAAAGGTGTGAAAAAATGTCTCACAACATATATAATGTAACAAAGGAGAACGGAGAATAAGAACTAATTAAAAAGGTTAATTAGGTTCCATAAATAAAGTTAAAAAGTCTCTCACAAGATTCTCGGGTGATGAGACTCTCGGGAGATTCGAAATCTGTGAGAGACTGGACCCAGATTTAATTTCAGCAAATCCAGTAAAAGTGAGTACAACTGACAAACCCATGAGCCTACTCGCTGCCCACTTCCCAGGATAGGTTGGGTGTTGACAGGTGATTAATTCCAACGAAAAAAATTCCTTGCCAAAAAGGTCGTTTTCTAAAACTGCCAACCACCCAACACTACATTGATTTCAAACAAAACTCTTTTCCACAAAACAAGATTTTCAAAGGAAATAATATAAAACACTACAAAATATCTCTATCTTTGTTTCTGCGTTGTTGCTAATTTTCGTGAATGACCTTTCCGATGTCATCAGTTTGTAACGATTACTACTATGTTTGACACGCCTACATTTTTCTCAATTGTGATTGGTCAAATAATAAATACTAACTATTACAGGACAATTTACTGATCGCATTCACCACACTGAATTTTTCCTACTGTTAATTCACAAACATGCTTTTGTTACAAAATCACCGATTGGGTAATTTTTCATCCAATCAGATATTTTTTGTGTGTTCTCGAAATTTCTCCCGCCATTGTCCTGGGAGCCTACCCATGGTTATATAAACCGGAATTCGTTCCAAAAATAGACAGTAGAAGCAGAACTCAGTAGAACTTAGCAACTCACACGCGTCTACACAGACTATTCATTCTACTCACTGCACACACACACACACACACACACAGAACTTAAATATCATTCACCATCAGTTCTATGTAACAAACCAAGTTGCAACAGCTCTGTTAGTTATATATAATCCACAACTGATTTATTGCATGTTCTTCTGAAAACATCATTCTATCTAATACAGAACTTTGAACATTCTTTCAGAAAACTTGTTTATATACATTTAATCTTTCAGCTAACAGATAAAGGGAGACTACTTCTCCTATCTTATTGTTTCACACATTACAAAAAATGTTTTGTATTTGTTGATTTTAATATGTATTTTATCGTTGAAACAAAAATCGGTTTTCCATTGTTTTTCTTTGATACAAAAATGTATAATTGTTAAATGCTATTCAACACGCAGCCACATCAACACAACCAGCATTTACAAGTTCACAACTCCTGCCTTAGTAGTTAGTCTGATCAGTTAGATAAAGTCAAATTGGTAGCTGATCTCAAAAACGACCTACAATATGTTGTTAAATGGGGCAAAGAGGGGATTGTTAATTTTAACACCTCAAAAACTCTCTTTTAATCATCTGAGAGAACCCTTTTTACCGTCCATCAGCTTGGCTGATGCTAACCTTCAGGAGAGTGATTCATTACGCCTTCTCGGACTAACGTTTTCATCTGATATGAAATGGAAAGCGTATATTGAATCTTTTGCTAAGTCTGCAGCTAGGAAACTTGGTTCATTATGTCGTGCCAGACAATTTTTCTAGACAGAATCTATCTTACATATTTATAAGTCTACCATTCATCCTTGCTTTGAATATGACTATCACATCTCGTCTGGTGTTCCTGTTATATAATTAGAGATTCTTGATACAATCCAAAGAAGAATCCGCAATATTATTGATCCTGACCTGGCATCTCATTTTCAGTCACTCTCTCACCGCCGTAATGTAGCTTACATGTGTATTTTCTATAAATACTTCTATGGTAATTGTTCTGATGAACTTTACTCCATGGTATCTAGACTTTATGAATTTAAGCGCAGTATTAGATTGGCGGCAAGGTTTCATCAATTTACAGTTAAAATGGCTAGATATAATCATAGGTTCTATGTTAACAGTTTCTTCTATCGTTCTTCTCGCTAGTGGAACTATCTTCCGGCTTCTAGCTTCCCGATCAATTTTAATCTTCAAAAATTTAAATGCAGTGTTAATCGTTATCTTCTGTCTTCATAAATCTTATTCTTTTATTATTCCCTCTACTTAATAGTATTTTTCTTTTCTTCTTTTTTTCACATACTCTCTAACACCCGGTAAACCCTTACGCCTTAGTGGCTTCGTTGCCTTGTTTTGTGTGAAATGATAAAAATCTTTTTTCAGATACTTAAACTTCTGTACTTGTTTGTCTTCTCCAAGTTGTAGTTCGCATTTTGATTTGTTCCCTTGAAGATCACCATAGATTCTGTTGTCTTACAGTTGATAGTTCTTTCTTCTCGCTGTCCTTTGCTACTTTGTCTAGAGGTTCCGGTTGTTTTTCTCCGGTGTTTGCCATCAACATAGTGTCATCTGTGTATCTTATATTGCTAAGATTGTGTCCACTGATAATAAATCCTCGTAGCATCCCCAGCTCCATTAGAAAAGCTTCACTGTAGAGATTGAATAAATTGGCTTCTTGCTTCCCAGTCAACTTCGTTATCTTCTGTCTTCTTAATTCTTCTTAATGTTTTATTGTCCTCTCTTTGTAATAGTAGTTTTTCTCATATTATCTAATACTCACTAACCTTTTTAGAAACGTTACTAACTGTTTTTAGAAGCATTTGTGAACAAATGCAAGCCTTCTTAAAAATGAGCCATCATCCTGTCAAGTTGGTGTAGCAAATTCCATAAAAGAGGCAACCAATTGCAAATCATTTGGTCATTGGATTTGGGGAGAGAAAGGCCCCCGTTGTAGATTCGACTTAGAGACTGAAAGGTACCTGTCAGTGTTTAGGGTTGGTGGGAGAGATACGTAACTATCGATTACCCAATCACAGGACCAAATTAGAGTGAACACAAATACAGACTAGTCTTTTCTCCCTTCCTCCCATATTACTAGTGCTAGAACTGCTTGGATTCCGACCGCTTTACCAAGCCTACCAGAAACTCCAAAGGAAAAATATATTTAAATACCTGGTTTGTAGAAAAAAAAAAGAATAAAGATGATAATTTTCTGTCTTTTAAAAAATATACATATAAATGTATATAAAATATACATATAAATATAAAAAAAATATATTTTTGTCCATTTCAAATCCAGAAAATAAATCCTATCTCAAAATATAAGTTATTAACCGAGCTTGAAATCGCCGACTTTAGGTTCCTCAGTGGTAGACTTCTTCAGGATCAGGATAATAGCCTGAGGAGGATTTCAATTAGAGCTAACGTCCACTGGACTAGAGTTCATCGGTTCATCCTTAAATCTGAAAAAAATTCAATAGGGGGTGCTAATGAGAATAGTGACCTATTTGTTGTAGCATTACCTGTCTCAGTTTAATTTACTACTTCAAGATAAACGACATCTTTCAAATCTCACTAAGCACACAGCATAACTTTTTTTCGGTTGTAGTCCTGGTTTTGTGATGGATTCTATTATTTCATTGTCGTTTTCGTTGGATATGATTATAAAGAACCCACTTTTCGCCACTGGTTATAATTCTACTCAAGAAAAGGTCGATAGCAAGACTACTTTTTAGTGGTGAGCAGAGGGCAATTCTTTGATTCAGCAGAGAAGGAATCGGATGATGAAGAATCCACTGACCAAGTTGCAGACACTTTTCCGATTTCATGAAGGTGTCCCATGATCGAAATGTGACTTGGATTGAAATGCTTTGATAATTCACTTGCAGTGTTCTTAGTATTTTCCTCAATTACGGATTGGGTAAGCTCGTTATTGACAGAATGTGCTCATTGAGATTAAAAGGTAATCTTCGAGAGAAAAATTTCCAGATCGAAACTAGCGAAATGACCGATCACTTAATCCAGTCCAGAAGACCACTGTAAACAAAAAAATATTTTGTCAAGCAGTTGTTTTTACTGTTCCAAGAGATTACAGAGCAAAACTTAAAAAAAAAACATGAAAAGCAAGGAAAATATTTTAAGAAAGAACTGAAAAAATACGGTAAATGAAAGTAACGGTTGTACCCTTTATTGTTGACGCACTGGTAAAATACTAGGAATAATTACAAATTCAAAACTATCAAGTCAACACCCTTACTAAGATCAGTTTGGATACTGAGGAGGGTGCTGGAATATTCAAGCGACCGTCACAAGATCTTTCAACTAGTTTTATAAGATATTTGTAGTTATACTTCGAAATATTAGCTTTCTACGCGGACTCTTTCTTGCTTGCTTTTAAAACATGGCTTATTTTATGACATGCTTAAAATATGTTGTGTCACCTTGTTCAGAATCGATGGAAAATTTTCAACGCCCTGCTCTGGGGTAAACATAAATGATTGTTTCTTTGTTTTATGGTATTCGTAACGTGTAATCAAATGTTGTATTATACTTAAATAATTGCTTTTCTCATATTTCAACACCACATGTTCAGGCCATACCTGTCTAAAGCTTTATTACTCTTAGGTGTCTAATTAGAAAGGCCGCGCTTATTTTATTCTATTTTATTTTTTAGGAAAATTTCCGACTTATTCAGATCATCTCGTTTACTAACTTGACATTTTTTGACCTGTTAAATAATTTTGCGACATCTTCCGTTTATTGCATATTGAGAAAAATTCCGACCACCCCGTTATTAAGAACTCCCTTTATATTACGAAGAGGCTCGGATTGAGAAATTGGAGAGCCGAGTTCGAATTCTAATCGCAATCCATTACATTCACTTACGTGCTCATACCCTTGGGAAAGGTATGAATCTTCTTCTTCCCTCTCTATGGGTAAATAGCAGGACAGATCGGGTTCTATAACCTTGGATGGCAACTGGTCTACCGCAGAAAGGAATGGGAAAAATCTACCTCGTCAGTCATGTATCGAAAGATACACGATCGCCTAAGTGTGTATCGCGCATAACTGACTGACTTGTATTACGCATCTCAGATAATTTTATTTCATTTAAAATACAAACCTACAAAGTTTAAAAGAACAACAATACTACATTTATATTATTTCTTTTATTTTTATATCGGTTGCAAGGAAAGTTGGTTCACTGAGTCGTGCTAGACAATTTTTTTCTCCAAAATCTATCTTACACATTTACAAGTCTATCATTCGCCCATATATTAAATATTGCTGCCACGTCTGGTTTGGTGTTTCTGCTATGAAATTAGAGATTCTTAATAAAATCCAAAGAAATTGGAATGTTATTAGTCTTGACCTGACATCTCGGCTTCAGTCACTTTCCCACCGCCGTAAAGTTGCTTCCCTGTCTCTTTTCTATAAATACTTTCATGGTAATTTTTTGAGTTTTCCTTTTTGGAACAAAGACTTTAAGTCCTAGATTAGCAACAGGATTTCATCATTTTACAGTTGAAATGGCTAGATGTAATCGTAAGTTCTATGCCAACAGTTCCTTTTGTTGCATCTTGTTTTCCAGGCAAGTTTGTCCCCCAGATGTTTAAATGCAATGTCGATTGTCATTTTCTGTATTCTTAATTCTTTTTCTTTTATTGTTCTCTAGCCTCAATAATGTTTTCCTTTTTCTCATATTTTTTCACACTTAGTAAGCCTTTGCATCTGAGTTGCTTTATTGTCTTGCTTGGGGTCAAATGATTAAAAAATTAGTATACTGGTGTCAGATAAACAGAATATTTAATTAACACTTTCTGTATTTTTAAGCCCTCTCAATACATCACCATGGCTCTAATGGAAAAATCGTTTCATTAATATTCGACCGAATATTTGATATATTGTTTCATCGAGTCCCCAGTTAATAACTGCATGCTAATGTAACTTATTATGCCATAAATCTTTTCGATTCAAATATACAAACAAAATCTTTTGTATATATATTATATCCAAAATATAAAGCCGTAGAATATTTTTACATCTCCCTAAGAAATTTCAAAAATGAAATACAATGAGTAATTTAATACAAATACAATAACTTGCGCGTTTTAAAACAACATTGACAAAAGCAACTCATAGCAAGTTATTAATAATTAGAGTTTATTGCTAAGAATGGACGAGCCTATAGTAATAATTAATTGATTTATTTGTTCTTTTATAGCTTATCAATACTTTGAAGGTTATTTAAAGCCGAAACATATTTTTGATTGTAGAAGTTTGCTTACAGTCTTTTCTTTTTATGAGCCGTGTCCTTTCAGGACGTAAGCGATCATGGCTCTCCACTTCCCCCTATTCCTTGTAGCTTTCAATAAGTTTCGTCCCTCTGCCACCTCCCCCAGTCCACGTTCTGTCATCCACTTGCTCAAGCCCGTCAGGTATGTCATGCTTTGCTTTTCCCTTGTCTCTCTTTCCCTCTATTCGACCTGTGAGTATCAGATTCTCCAGGCCCTCCTTCCTCATTACGTGTCCCAGAAATTTCAGCTGCCTCCTTCTGATGTTAAGTATAAGCCTCCTCCTTGTTTGAATCCTCTCCAAGACCTCATCGTTGCTCACAGGATCGGTCCATGATATCCTCAGCATCCTTTTGTAGAACCACGTCTCCGTCGCCTCGAGTCTCTTCTTCATCTTTAAGGAGACCATCCAACATTCGCTGCCATAAAGGAGGACAGATGTCACGTAACAGCTCAGTACTCTTTTCTTTGTTACTAAAGAAATCCTCCTGTCTCGCAATACTATACCCAGCTTTTGGAATGTGTCTTTGGCCATCCCAATACGTCTACGGATCTCAGTGTCGCACTTACTGTCCTCTATCAAAACACTTCCCAGATATTTAAACTTTCGCACCTGCTTGATTTTAGTGTCCCTGGCCTGCAAATCGCATTTCGGGCACATCCTTTTACTGATGGCCATGCATTCTGTCTTCTTGTATTTTATGCTTAGTCCTTTCTTCTCTCTCCCAGTCGTTACCTTCTGTAGGAGGTTTTGTAATTTCATTTCCGTGTCTGCTATCAGTACTGCATCATCTGCGTATCTTATATTGTTAAGATTGTAGCCGCCAATGCTGAATCCCGGTAGGATTTCCAATTACGGAGCATTTATTTTTAATTTATTTAAATCATATTTTGAACACTTTATATCAAAAGTAATGCATCGAGCCAGCAACCATTTTAAAAACATTAACGATAATAATTAGCCAGCTGTTGGTTTGGCCTTGGGTAGTATCTGCCGTCAGAAAAGATAATTGCCCAAACATGTTTCATATTGAAAAATAAATAAAGACGGCTACAGAGAAGTCGAAATAATATAAATTAATTTTTTTTTTTTTTTTGAAAAAGAGACGATACAAACACGGATTAGAAATGTGTTACATACCTTCTCTATAACCCTGATATGGAAACTTCGCAAATGTTACAAAAAGCTGTATTTACTCAAAAGTCTTGCATATCTTATGAGAAAGGACTGCCTTTGCTCAAGTCCGGAACAAATCTTCTTTCTCCGGTGTCTATGAAAATCTACTTTGGCAACGTAATCTAGCGGTTGTTATTAGAAGTCTTTTGGTAGAGAAGTGGGGTAATCCCGAAGGCTAATTGATGAAATTGCTATTGACATTGAAATGCATCTTATGCCTTTGCTTAGACGATCGTTTTCGTTGCAAGTAGACGAGCTAACAATTGTGAAAGGTACTGACTTCTGTTCGTTATTTTTATGAAAATATTGCACTAAAGAAGAAAAACTCTATTTTACCAGTACTCTTGCCCCTAATACAAATAGTGTAACTATTTTTTTTCAACAGCAGAACCCATTATGGTCAAACATTGTTGTTTGTGCAATAGATGAGAGACTAGTAAATAATTAGTCGCAACTAAGACACTTTATCACATTTCGAAAAAGAAGTCCTAAAATTGTATGTGTTCATAGATAGTATCTTAATGCAAATAATAGGTTATATTTATAGTATAATTTGCATATGAGCAGGGAGCTCATATATATAAACCGACACCAACTAGAACAAGAAAAGACTTATTCAGCATTATCCACGACACGAGATGAGAGAAGCTCTTCCTGGTTTCGTAATTGCTGTTTGAATACGGTGTTATTATTGCTATTCTAGAAAACTTTGAAGAACAACTGATTGATAAGTGTTTATTTTGTTACTTTTTCAGTTTCCAACATTGGTTTTGAAGTTTTTTGTTTTTGACTTTTTCGTTTTAGTGTAGATTGTAATATTTTACATTTACCTTTTATTTTCTTTTTGTTGTATTTATTACCCTCCCCCTATTTTGATTTGCATTTGCTCTTTGGTTGAATTGGTTATTGCCTTGGTTTGTCCCGTTCTTGTTCCATTTTATTTTGTTTGAAATGATATATGACTGTGTTTAAAAACTCTATTTAAAAAAAAAAAAAAGCAAAGAAAATATCTTACGTCGACCGTGGTGATTTTGCGTCATCACCATGGTCGACACAAACAATCCAAAAGTGCCTGATACACCGGTGGCGAATCCGGTGTCGCCAGCAAAATCGGCCTGGGCTCAAGACAGGCCGCTAAAGAAAGATGGCGAATTTTATGCCAGTGAGAGAAAGAAATTGGAAAGCAGTTTCAACGGTAATGAATTCCTCACAATAAAGGATGCCTTCGATGCCGTTAGAGTGCGAACTATTTCTCTGCTTACTTCAGACGTGAAGAGCCATAGATTAATGGGGGTAAGCAGAGAATGTATGAAGGAGGCTCTGAAATCACTGAGTATTTGTCCAAAGATTTTGGCCAGAAGCACTAATGCTCTTTGGGATGTCCTTCTCCAGACTGAGGATCAGGCCCGAAGATTGGCGGGAAGTGTTCTAAACACAAAAGCACTGCGATTGCAAACGGAATATATGGGCACCCGCAGAACGAAAATAACCGTCCACGGAGTGCCGATAGATATTTCAGAAGACCGAATGGGAGCGTTCTTTTCTAAATATGGGGAAGTGAACGAGGTGAAGGCCATCTGCAGTAAGGCAGGAATTGACACGGGGGACATGGAAGTGCAAATTACCCTCGATAGGGAGAATTTCCAAGAGATTCCAAACATTTTGCTCTGCCGCATGAGAAGAATGCTGGTGGTGGTGGAGGGGAGGAAACCATGTTGTTGGTCGTGCGGACAGTCAGGCCATATGGCAAAGACGTGCCCCAGCAAGAAGGTGCCCCCACAACCAGAACCCACTCCAGTTAAATCCACGGCATCAACAGGAACAACAGCAGCAACCGCTACCAAAACAGCCGAAACCGGTAAGGTTTCAAGTGACGGCTGGAAGGAAGTGGTGGCAAAGGGACGAAAATCTAAAACAAGCCTCCCGTCCCCACAAAAGGAGGCTACTCCCAAAAAGCAGCAGCAAACTGAGAAAGAGAATCTGAAGAAAGAGGAAAAAAAGAAGCAGCCCCAACCAAAGCAACAAGAAGTCCAATGGAGGTAGAAGAACGACCTACAATGCGGTCCTCCTCTTTGAAGAGGAGCAGGAAAGAGGACGAAGAAGTTCCTACGAAAAAACATTCAGCACAAAACAGAATGGGGAGGAGCCGGGAAAAATCCAAATGCGCATCCACCCCGGCATCTCCAGAAAGGTTAATTGCTGTGCCTGTACCTAGGAGTCTCCCCCCATCACTCTCACGTTTGCCACTCCCTCCTCCCACTCCCACCCCCATTCTCATTCCCACTCACACACAATTACCCACCCCCATGTCATCGGATGCGTCTCCAACCCAGCCTACACCCACTCTCCCGTCCGTTCCCTCCCCACCAGACCCAGATAGTGTTAAGAAAAAAAAAAAAAAGAGACTCTTTAAAAGAGCAGAAGACATATGTAAAGTGGATAGGAAGGAACTCGAAAAAAACTTTTCTTCCAGGGAAAAATCCCTTCTGGGTCCACTGTGTAAACTCACCTCCTTTGACAATATGTCGGTGGAAGACCCGCGGAACTTTCCAGGGGCCCCAGGGGTGATTGCCCTCATCAGGGATGCGGGGAAGCATCTCAAAGTGTGGACCCACATGTTTGAAGCCAAAGAAGAATTCCCAAATCTGAGAATGGTGGAGTTTGGGTCTCCTGACCTCACTAAGATGCACGGCTTCTGTGCAGGGAGGGTCCCGGCGCGTCTCCACCCCTCACTATACAGGGCCTTAAAAATAACATACCCTACGGACGTCGGCGGGATTGTCTCGGAAGGACGGATGACGTCAGAGCTGGGTACGGGAAGCCTGGGACAAACCGTCGGGGTCCTGTCACCTGCAGATTTCCGCCCGGTATGTGATTAAGGTGTTTGCATTAACTCAGTTTTTTATTTGCAGGCCTGAAAATGTCTATTAAGATAGCCAGTCTGAATGTGAAGGGCTTGAGAGATCGGGGTAAGGCTGCCCGCCTGCTTCGGGATCTCCTGTCCTTCAACGTGGATGTTGCCGCGATTGAAGAGACCCACTTTGTTTGCTCGTCCGATGCGTGTGTGCTGGAGAATGACTTTGGGAACCGGTATGCCAGAGGAGTTTCTTTGCTAGTCAGACAGACTCTTGATGCGAAGGTGGACCTTGTGCATACAGATGCCGAGGGCAGGTTAATCGTGGCCGATATTGCCGTGAAAAGTGGTTCGTTTCGGGTCGTTGCGGTTTATGCGCCCAACGACCGGGAGGAGCGGGATTCCTTTTTTCGGCGGTTGGGGCCGTTCCTGGTCGATTCTTCACGCCTAGTTCTAATGGGGGACTGGAATGCCATCCTGGACCCCAAGTTACAGGGGGCGGGGCGCTAGCGGGAGAAGGGGCGATCGTAGCCTGGTCAATCTGATTGGCGATTATGGTCTCGTCGATAGATACCGGGTCGATCATCCCAGGGGGAAGATGTGGACGTGGGCCCGTAGCTGGCCGTCTGACAAGGTAGTTATCTACCTTGACAGAATGTTAGTTCGTAGAGCTGACATAGACTTGTTAGATTGTCCCACGTTCCACTGGGTAGGCTACACGGACCATAAACTCGTTTGTGCCCGTGTGGTGTTAGAACATAGGCCTAGAATGGCTGGTTACTGGAAGTTCAATCTGTCTTTACTGGACAGGCGGGACTTCCAGGAGCAGCTAATTAGAGTAGTGCAGCGGGAGCTAGTGGGGGCGGTTATCGGGAATAGATGGTGGGAGAAACTTAAGGATAAAATTAGGTCTTTCACCACTGATTTCAGCAAACGGCTCGCTCTAGATAAGGCTGATAAGGTGAAGACACTTAAGGCTAATTTTTCCCGGGCGGAGGCTGGGGGGATCCCCTAGAGATAGCTCTAGCTAGGGAGGCCCTGCAGCGTTCGAATAGCGAGCGCTACATGGGTCAGGTAATTAGACATAAGTTAAGTAAGAAGCCGTGAACGTGGGTGCAGATCTGCGTCGGGAAGAAGTCCGTCGAGGTGGTGATCGCTACATTCGTCAAGTCAAAAACCCGGAGGGACGTACTCTGCGGTCGACTGACGACATGCGCAAGGCGTTTCGGCGGCATTTCGAGAGCCGCTTCACCAAGGAGCCTGGTCTCCGTGAGGAGGAGTTTCGTAGCTATTTGGCTGACTTTCCTCGGCTTGCGCCGACTGAAGCAGCTAGCTGCGAGGGAGAGATCACGGAGGGCGAAGTCTACGAGGCATTGAAGAAGGTCGGCAGAGGCAAGTCGCCCGGTCTGGATGGTTTGCCCTATGAATTGTATTTGAGGCTGTCGCACATCTTTGTTCTGATTTTGACAGCAGTGTTCAACAACTGGTTTCGGTCGGGGTCCATCCCCAGCCGCATTACTAGGGGTGTGATCACTCTGTTGAAAAAGGGCAAGGGTGTTGGGGGGAAATTAGATGATTATAGGCCTTTAACTCTGCTAAACACAGAGTTAAAGATTATGGCCAAGATCCTGCAGGAGCGTTTGCAGTCAGTTGCCGAGTTTCTGTTGGGACCCGAGCAGACTTGTTCTGTAAGGGGCCGAACAATTCAGAGCAACCTGCATTTGATCCGCACGATCCTAGAGGGCGTAAAAGACGACGAAGAAGCCGCGCTGATCAATTTGGATCAGTCCAAGGCATTTGATAGGGTCGACCATCGCTACCTTGCTACTGTCCTGCAGGCCGCCGGATTCGCACCCGACTTCTGCCGCTGGATTAGCCTCCTGTATCGCTCCCCCAGTGCTGTGGTACAGGTGAACGGAAAGTTGTCGGGCGCTTTTGTTCTGTCGAGGTCGGTTCGTCAGGGTTGTCCGCTGTCGCCTCTCCTCTATGCTTTGGCGTTGGAGCCTCTCCTGCGCCGGCTGAAGGACGAGACGTGCAGTCCGGCCCTACGCGGGATCGCCGTTCCTGGAGGGTCTCGAGCCAGGGTTTCCGCGTACGCCGATGACGTATCTGCTTTCGTGTCGTCCCTTAACGACATTGAGGCGGTACAGAAGGCGCTTGATCGGTACGAGAAGGTGACAGGGGCCAAGATAAACCGCGACAAGTCGTCCGGCTTGCGGTTAGGTGCCTGGAAGGGGCGAGATCTTCCGGGACGCTTCGGTTGGACGGACGGTCCTGTCCGCATTCTTGGAGTGTGGTTTGGACCCGACCTCCAGCTGGAGAAAAATTGGTCTGAAGTACTAGCAAAGGTCGTTTCTGCCGGTAAAACTTGGAATCGACGGAGGTTGTCCGTAAAGGGCAGGGCGGAGGTGTGTGTTACATACATTTTCCCCCTGATTCTTTATCGATTGTCAGTACTTCCTCTCTGTAAGGCCCACATGAAGGCGCTCGAGCAAGTGCTATCCTCCATTTTATGGGGGGGACGCGCACACTGGGCCGACAGATGAGTCTGCACTAAACGTCCGTGTCATGGGGGGCTGGGAATGCCACATTTGAAGAGTCACATCCGTGCCTCTCGGTTGGCTTTCCTACGCCGCGCATTGACTAGAGGAGATCCGATTCTGGCGGGGATTGTTAGGGACGCCTTCCCTAGCCTTACCATCAGTCCCCCCATCTCGAAGGTTGAGCGCCGTTGTAAATCTCGAGATGAATCGCTTTTCCTCAGCGAGTGTCGGTCAGCCTTGAGGGCTATTCCGCGGTCCAGTGACCTTTCACGGCCTAGGAAGGTCTTCTATCGGGGATTAGTGGAGGGTCGCGTGAAGGATCCCCTACGTGATACGCTCTGCTGTTCGGAGGAGGAGTATCGCTCCTACTGGTCTTGGGCGCCAGCGGCGAATTATCTCGGTAACCCCGAGTTTTCGCTTACCTGGCGATTGGCTCGGAATCGGCTGCCTCTCAACGACAGGGTTTTCATATGGGGCTTGGCGGATTTGCCAGACTGTGAACGGTGTGGCCTTGGTTTAGAGGAAACGGCTTCGCACGCCTTCTACCATTGCCCCCGGGTCCGCCCCTTATGGGACTATGTCGGTGAGCTGACGGCTCGTCTCGCTCCCGAAGAACTCGTGTCCATTGATCGTGCATACGCGTGTGACAATGTGTCGCCCCCGTATTCCGGGGTGAAACGAATGGTGTTTCTGATGCTGCTAGCCACGGCTCGAATGGTGATATGGACGACGCGCATGGAGGAAGTCTTGCGATGCAATCAGCTTTCTTATCAGGATCTGATACGATTCTTTGAGCATCAGCTCAGGATGAAGATTAGAACTGATAGAAAACGATTGCATTCGACAGCCTTTAGCGAAAGGTGGGTAAAAGCGGCTAGCTTGGTTCGTTTGAACGGGGCTAGCCTTGATTTTCTTTTCTAGGTCAACCAAAGTTACATCGGGGTGGTTTCCTGTGGAACCCTCCCCTTGGTTAGGTTAGACAAGCTTAAGTGTACCTAGTTAATATGAGTAAGTGTTGTTCCCGGCCTGTTTCCCGGCCATCATTTTAGTTATGATCCAAGTCGAGATTCCCAACCTCCCGAGTTTGTTTTGGCCTCCTTTTCATCTCAACTGGATCAGCCTTTTACTTCCCCATGGCCAAGTTATTTTATCTCTTTCCCACTCCCTTAGCGAGAGTGCTTCTTGATTTTGTCCTCTGGGCAGAATACAGCGGCCTCTCTATTTTGAGGGTTGGACGGGTCCTACTAACATAAATTATGTTTATTTAAAAAAAATTTGAATTTTTAGTTTGTTATGGGGTTCATCTCCCTCCCCCTGCATCTTTCCATGATTAGATTTTTATGTATTTTATTATCATCAAATTTTTATGGTGTGGGGCGCGTTTTTGTAGGTCCCCCCCCTGGTGAGGATGTGGTATTATGGTGTATGGAGGATTGAATGGTGATGGACGAATTCTTGTGGTGAATGTGTCAATTGTAATGTATGAATGGGTCGCGAATCTGATTAGCTAGGTATAGGATAGTTAGTTAAGACCAGCCTTTACCCCTCCCCTTTTTCGGCCTTGTGCCACAATTTGTACATTTTTGTATAAATAAATCTTGACAGTCTTTAGCGAAAGGTGGGTAAAAGCGGCGAGCTTGGTTCGTTTGAACGGGGCTAGCCTTGATTTTCTTTTCTAGGTCAACCAAAGTTACATCGGGGTAGTTTCCTGTGGAACCCTCCCCTTGGTCAGGTTAGACAAGCTTAAGTGTACCTAGTTAATATGAGTAAGTGTTGTTCCCGGCCTGTTTCCCGGCCATCTTTTTAGTTATGATCCAAGTCGAGATTCCCAAGCCTCCTTTTCATCTCGACCGGATCAGCCTTTTACTTCCCCATGTCCGAGTTATTTTATCTCTTTCCCACTCCCTTAGCGAGAGTGCTTCTTGATTTTGTCCTCGGGGCAGAATACAGCGGCCTCTCTGTTTTGAGGGTTGGACGGGCCCTACTAACATAAATTATGTTTAGTTTAAATATTTGTTGAATTTTTAGTTTGTTATTGGGTTCATCTCCCTCCCCTTTTCATCTATTCATTATTGGAATTTTAACATAGTATATTATCATCAAATTTTTATGGTGTGGGGCGCGTTTTTTGTAGGTTCCCCTGGGGTGGATGTGGTATTATGGTGGATGAAGGTTTGAATGGCGACGGATGAGTTCTTGTGGTGAATGGGATAATTGTAATGTATGAATGGGTCGCGAATCTGATTAGCTAGGTATAGGATAGTAAGTAATGACCAGCCTTTACCCCTCCCCTTTTTCGGCCTTGTGCCACATTTGTTGTATTACAACGAAAAATAAAATCCACGACACAACAATGGCGTCGCCGATAGGATTCTCTTTGGTCCTTGAAGACCCAGAATACGTAGATACATGGATTCGCTGCTTCGCTGCTAATGCGAGATGTAAAAAGTTGAAAGACATCAAAAGCAGAGGAGGGGAAAATGAAATCACCGACTTGTTCATGGCTACCGCTGGTTGTGAAGCCATTATGGAGGTTGCTACAATGGTGTACCCTCAAGAACTAGAAGAAATGACTTTCGAAGAAATAAGTCAGGTTATCAAGGGAAACATGAGGCCAAAGAAAAGCCTGGTGATTGCAGAAAGGACCAAGTTTATGGCAATGAAGCAGGAAGTGGATGAACCGATAGTAAAATATTTACACCGCTTAAGAAGTGCGAGTAAATACTGTGAATTCGAAAAACTAGGAACAGGAGAGCAGACAACGGAAGAAGAATTAATCCAACTAAGATTAATTGAAGGTATGCATAATTCAGCACATAGATATAAGTTAATGGAACAGTTACAACTTACAAACATGCCCTTGAATATGTGTCTAGAATTTATACAACAGCAGGAATTAATACATACCTACAACCAAAATAAAAATAAACCCTACGAAGAAATAAGAGCCGAAACATATACGGTACAAACAAAAAAAAATTGTGCGTACTGTGGAAAAATTCATGAAATGAAAAAAGAAAAATGCCCAGCTTATGGAAAAACATGTTCAAAGTGTAAAAAAAATCACTTCAAAGCAGTATGTAAAACGAAAAATGTGGAAAGAATAGAGGATGAAAATAGACAGATTTTTAATGTAAAAAATGTTAATATACAAAATAATGGATCTAAGAACGGAGACACAAAAATAAAAATGAAAATCAACGACTGTGTTGTTGAAATGCAAATCGACACAGGTAGTGAAGTCACGATAATACCCAGAAATTTGTGGGAAAAAATGGGGAAACCGTTTTTAAAAAAAAGCAACCTACAATTGCGTCAGTTTGATGGCTCGATTATAGCAATTATGGGTTACTTTGAAGGTTCAATAGAACTAAAAGAAAAATATGAAATAGTACCCATTATAGTTACAAATTGCCGAAAAACGCATGGACTAATGGGAATGACGTATTAAAAATAAATTCAACGAAGTTGATTAATGAGATGGAAATTGAAAAAACAGGAAAATTAAAAAAACTATGAAGCTAGCCTGAAATTAAAAGAAAATGTTTCCCCCTCCTATGAAGCGAGAAAAATACCAGTGCATTTATTACCGTTGGTAATAACTAAATTGCGAAAATTAATAAAGGAAGACTTACTAGAACCGGCCCCTTCAGGAGGAAGTAAATGGGCATCACCCATTGTCGTATTGAAAAAAAAAGATGGGGACCTGCGGATTTGTGGAGATCATAAAATAGGGGTGAACCATAAAGTCTGCGCCGACTCATACCCTATTCCGAATGTGGAAGTCGCTTTACATAAACTTGCTGGAATGAAAGTATTTTCGAAGATAGATCTAAAATCAGCTTACCACCAAATACCGATAGATGAAAATTTTAAAGAAGTGACGACCATAAACACACCTATAGGCCTGTTAAGGTGGAAAAGGATGCCGTATGGCATAAAAACGGCAAGTGCAATTTTTCAAAAAGCTATTGAAAAAGTAATAGGAAATGTTGAAAATACCATCTGTTATCAAGACGATATATGTGTTGGAGATTTAAATGAAGATGGTTTAAAGAAAAAAACTGAGAATATACTAAACCGATTAAGAGACGCTGGTATGACAATAAATACAAAAAAGTGTGTAACCAACAGTAATGAAATATCATTTTTGGGTTACTCAATATCAAAGGAAGGGATCTCTCCAGATAAAGTACTAATAGAGAAAATTTTAAAAGTGGTTGCACCAAAAAATAAAAAGGAGTTGGAGTCCTTTTTAGGTTTGGTAAATTTTTATAGAAAATACGTACCGAAATATAATGAATTAACAGAACCATTTGCGAAGTTAAGAAAAAAAATGTGGAATTCATTTGGTTAGAACGCCAACAGAAAGCCTTTGACAACTTAAAACAAATTCTGGCAAAAAAGCCAATAGTACAAATTTTTGACCCTAAGGACATAACTCTAACTACTGATGCCAGTGAGCAGTCCATATCTGGTATCTTATCACAAGAGGGGCATCCCATAATGTACTTATCAAGGAGATTAACAACGACTGAACACAATTATTCAAATATAGAAAGGGAGGCACTAGCCATAGTGTGGACAACGGATAGAGCAAGACAGTTTTTGATGGGAAAAAAATTCTTGTTGAAAAGTGATCACAGACCACTGGAATTTATTTTCAACCCAAGAAAAGAACTACCAAAAGTTACAACGTCCAGAATATTACGTTGGGCGATTAGACTGATGGCGTTCGACTTTGACATTGAATATGTTAAAGGGAATACGATACCGCACGTTGATGCCTTATCTAGATTGAGGTTTTATATAGAGAAGGACAAAAACGACGAGGAATTTGAAGACACATTCTTGCACCTTGTAGAAACCGATGTAATATCTGTAGATAAAATGGCTAATGAAACTACAAATGACCCAGTGTTAAATAGAATAATGTTGAGGATAAAACAGAATCTTTGGGGAAATTGTTCAATGGCTGAAAGACCATTCAAAGAAATCAGACATAAAATGACTATAGAAAACTGGGTAATATGTAATGGAGACTTGGTAGTTCCCCCAGAAACACTGAGGAGACAGGTTATAAAAAGTGTACACGATGACGTACATTGTGGAGTGGCAGCTACGCAAAGAAGATTAAAATTGGAAGCGTGGTGGCCAGGGTTCTCAAGAGACGTAGAAGACTACGTAAAAAGATGCAAAAAATGCACAGAACTCAGGAATTTCAAGCAAAAGAAAATACATGTGTGGCCCCGAGAAGTGGAACCATGGAGCAGAGTACACATGGACCATGCCTATGTCAATGGGATAGGATTATTATTAATATTAGTAGACGCATATTCAGGTTGGCCTGAAGTGGTGAGAGTACCTGATAAAAAAAGTACCACCGTCAAACAAATATTAAGAGTAATATTTTCGAGAAATGGGATACCTAGAACATTGGTGACCGATAACGCACCAGAATTTGCAGATATTGATTTGCATGAATGGCTAAGAAAAATAGGATGTAGACCTTACAAGACCCCTCCCTACCACCCTCAAAGTAATGGGACAGCGGAAAGGATGGTCCAGACGGTAAAGAAGGGCATAAAAGCATGCTTGCAACAGAAGGAGGAAATCGATGCTTTCCTACCAAGACTATTATTAAGTTACAGAACAATTCCGCATGCGGGCAGGCCGGAAAGTCCATCTGCCTTAATGGGCAGACAATTAAGATCCCCTTTGACTATGTCATATGCCACAAATCAAAAGATGTGGTACAAAAGAAATAGGAATATGCAACCCGAATCAGACGAATTTATTATGCAGAAAGGACATAATACTGCAATATTAAATAAAGAAAATGGGAACAGTGTTCTAGTTCATGCTGACCAAATAAGATCCCAAGGAGAAGAATCGGATGAGGAAATGCCTTCAGAGATGCCCATTATTGATGTAACAGAAGAGTTAATGCAGAGTGAAACTGCAGAGGAAGAAGTAGAGTGGGACGAGTTAGAAGACCAGAGCATGCCAGAGGAACAGTTCGATCATAGACGTGATAGATCTAGATCTCCAAGGGAAAGGAGAGAGATAGGGGAAGATGTTCAGGAGCGCACAAGAAGTACTCGCGGCATAAGGCCCCTCCGTTATAGGGAGATGTGGTGATATGCAAAGTAGTATAATTTGCATATGAGCAGGTAGCTCATATATATAAACCGACACCAACTAGAACAAGAAAAGACTTATTCAGCATTATCCACGACACAACAATTTATTTTGACAATTGTGATAAATCCAACCAGATCAAATCTAATGCATAAAACGTATTTAGATAAATTTATGAGAACTGATAACACGTATGTTCGTATTTCGATTGATTCTTCAGACAGACGTCCATTGGTCACCAAAAGGCTAATGCGTGATATGAATTATATGACATTATATTGAAGTTTTTATAGCCTACCAAAGAACCTGTGTAATAAATTAAAAACAAAAAAGAATGATTCATTTATTTTTGTAAAGTTAAATGAAATCAACTTACAGATTCAAGGAATAATTCTAACGTTCATTGTATGAAAAACGTCATTTGTTTATTTCTAGAAAAAAAATTGTTCTTAGAAAATATTATGAATTGAGAATTGTATCAGTTTCTTGTTTTCAACGGTCATCTTACAATTAGTATTTTTGAAAAATATCTTTTGATGCACTTACACTGGCGAGCAAAAGTTTTGGGAAAACTACAGGAAATGATTATACATATTTATTCTATTAAGAAGTTAAGATTTTTTGGTATTGTGCTTTTATCAGTAGTGTCTGTAGACCTTGAGGATTAGAAAAAGTTGCTATGTTTTCGTTAGTTGGCTGATTTTTGTTTAGCAGCATATTAGCCTCTACGGGTTATTTAATGCCGAAATTTAAATATTTTGAAAACAATTTCATGGCTTCAACTAAATATATGTCGAACGCAATTGTATGCCTTCAATTACGAATAAAATGCATTGTTGGTCATTTTACTATAAATAGGTATTGTTGGTAATTTTACAATAAATAAGTATTGTTGGTAAATTTACAATAAATAGTTATTGTTCGTAATTTTACTATATAAAAATGTATTGCTGGCATTTTTGCTATAAAAATGTATTTTTATACTTTCTTGGTGTTTTGTTTTTGTTTGGAAGTTCAGTTTGCCCATAGCTGAGATCTAAGAGGTGCTACCATACAGGTCAGGGTGAACCTGGAAACCGCAGCATTTAAGCGGTGCTTTCGTTTTCTGAGGTACCGTGTAACAGAAAATATACCTCATTAAGCAGCTTGAAGCTGAAAAAAGACCATGCAAAACTATTGAGCCGATGAGAGATCTGAGATAATAAAGCCATGATAATATGCACATTTCTAAGTAGGAAAACATCAGTGTAAGGTTTAGAATCATGGCTAAGATTTCTGATAAAACGAAGATGAAGGTTGTCTTTGAATCTTTGAAGAAGTTGACTCAACGAGAAATAACTCGGTGAATGGGAATTTCTCGAAAGTGTTCAAACTATCCAAAAGACGTTTGCTACTGCAGGTAGTTTTTTAAGCACAAAGAAAACCGGGAAACCACAAAAGTTAGACTAAGAAAAGATTTTGAGAGTCTCAGTAGACAATCCAAAATGAACATCCATACACGCGGGGAGTGAATACTGTCTTAACAGTGAGGTTTCGCTTGATACTGTACGCAGAGGATAACGAGAAAAAAAAAGAACTGGAACGGGCGTATAGCAACAAAAACGTCATTAACTAAAAAACATTGGAAAATCAGATTAAAGAAGTCAAAAGAACATTTAACATGGGATTCTAAAAAAAAGTGGCAAAATGCAATTTTTAATGAGTGCAAAATAGAGTTAAATTCTAATGCAAAAGAATATGTAATAAGATCAGAGGAAGAAAGAAACAATGCCAGATTCACCACGAAGACGGTAAAATTTGATGGTGGACTTGTAATGGTTTGTAGTTGCATCAAAAGCGATAGTAGAAGAAAATTGGTAAAAGTTTATGGAAACCCAAACAGTATTTATATTAGTTTACTATGGTTTAATATTCTGCCAGAATATGAAGAGAGATTTTTTTTTACTATGACGGTGCTCCTTGCCACACATGACGTGCAACAAAAAAGTTTCCTGTGGATGAAGATGTTCAACTATTGGAAAACTAGTCAGCAATAAGTCTTGATCTCAATATAACTTAACCAGTGTGATAGAAACTGAAGAAAGAGGTACTCGAAAAAACACACAATCTCCAATTGATATTCGTGTAAGGTGCCTTGGAAACTCATTGTAGTTGAACAAGAGATTGCTTTTAGATTCTAAAATCCTGGCTAAAGTTTCTGCTGGAACAAAGAGGAAACAGTGTTAAAGCCATTCAAAAGATGTTTGCTACTGCTGGAAATGTTTTAAGTACGAAGAACACCAGAAGATCACAATAGTTAGACAAGAGAGATGAAAGAATGATTGTAAAATTCTCAGTAGGAAATCCAAAATTGATAGCCAGACAAGTGAGGAGTGAATGCAATTTTCACAGTCAGGTTTTAATTGATACAGTCTGCAGAGGATTACTAAAACAACTTGGACGAGCGTGTAGCAACAAAAATCATCATCCACCAAAAAACATTGGAATAGAATAGTAAAGTGGTCAAAAAAACATCTAACATGTGATTCTGGAAAGCGGAAAAATATCATTTTGAGTAACAGAAAATGTTGTTGGTGGACACGTAACGTCCTGGGGTTGCATCAAAAGAGATGGTAGAAGAAAACTGGTAAACTTTGATGGAAACCAAAACAGCAAAAACTATATAAGTTTACTACGGTATAACCTTCTGTCAGATTACGAAGAGAGAGAAATTCTTCAGCATGGTGAGGTTCCTTGACACAGATCACGTGCAACAAAAAGATTCCTTGTGGATGAAGACATTCAATCTTTTGGAAGACTGACCAAAGTCAAGATCTCAATATAATTTTTCTCTCCAGAATTTATCTTGCACATTTATAAGTCTACCGTTCGTCTATGCTTTGAATACTGATACTGTTATGGGAACTTACCATAATAGTAATGGACTATCCCGTACACCATAAATACTGCGCCTCAAGAGGAAGCAGTAGTGTGAGTCAGACACAGTCAGTGTGAATCAGACGATTACCGTAAGACATTGGAATAGCGATACTTCGAGACAACATAGTTCTCTCTAACCTAAGCTGATTGTTATTACTAACACTTCTACTTCTTTTGTACATATTCTGTTTGTAATATATCCGTGTTATTCCATACCTGTGTTCGAGTTATTCTTCATTGGTTCTACCTTGGACCATCACCGTGGTGCAAGGACCTGGACCATAACAGATACTATATATAGTCCGGTGCTCTTGATATAAATACTTAATAAAATCCAAAGAAGAATCTGCTATGTTATAGGTCCTGACCTTGCATCTCGGTCTCAGTCACCTTCCCACCGCCGTAATGTAGCCCCTCCCATACCTTTTCTGTAAATACTTTCATAGCAATTGTTCGGATGAACTTTCCGCTATGGTACATAGATTTATGAATTCAAGCACAGTACTCGATTAGAAACAAAGTTTCATCAATTTACAGTTGAAGTGACTAGATGCAACCTTAAGTTTTATGCTAACAGTTTCATCTCTCACACTTCTCGTTTTTGGAACTCTCTTCTGGCTTCTTGCTTTCCAGCCACCTCTTATATTAAGAAATCTAAATGCAATGTCAATCGTTATCGTTTGTCTTTTTTTTTTTTACTCCTCTTCTTTTATTGCTTTCGCTCTTTAATAATGTTTCTATTTTTCTTATTCTTTCACACTCAGTAACCCCTTTTTTGGGATGAAATGTTTAAAATAAAATTGAACTAGTGGGAACCGAAGAAACGTGTGCTCCAACGAAGATTACTACCAAGAAAAATAGAGGAAAATTCCCAATGAGAGAATCTGGGAACTTTTTACATTCAATGCCACATCGAATTGAGGCAATTATACGAGCCAAAGGCAGCAACACTAATTACTAACTTTATTCTTTGATGTTGTGTACTTTAAATAAAGACCATTTTTTTGCAACAAAAAAAAGAAAGAAATTTCTTAAGTTAAAAGCTGAAAGGTGAAATTATCGCCTGTGGTATAATATTTTTGCATGGCTTTTTCACAATTTTTTTTTTTTTTTGCTTAACATACTCTATTATCCACCTGGCTTACGCCCACATCATGTTGAAATTAAGCAACGCCCAACCTGGTCAGTACCTAGGTGGGTGACCGCTTGGGAATAGCAGGTACTGTAAGTTTGGATGTGCGGATGGTGTAATGGATAATGGCTTGGAATTGTTAAAAATCAAAGTTTTACGTTTCTACCTTCAAGTAAAATTCTTTGCACTCCTCGTCATACTTGCAATAATACCTCCTGATAAATAACCCCAACTTCAAATATATTTAAATTATATGTAGTCTCTGTCCACGCATCTACTTTTGTTTCTGAATAAAATAAAACCAAATATAAAGAATTTAATCAACACGCATAGACCACTATGATCTCCTTAAAGATAAGTATAAATTAAATATTTATTTACGTATATAAAATCTTGATTTTAATTTTTAATCTCTACTAAGGCTACAAATTTATGTATTCTTAAAATATCAATAGGTTTAGAACTAGTGCTATAAAGCAATTACAAATTTAATTTATTAGTAATTTTACCAATTATTTTATACAAAATGTAATGCTATAAAAATGTTTTCAAAATTTATGTAAGTTAAGCGGTGGCATGTTTTAAAATCTCTTTAAAAAATGTCAAAGTGGCTGGTAAACAAAAGTACACTTAAATACCCGTGCTGTAGACATTTGCTTTCTGTTATAGCACTGAGTTTTATGCTGATGTCGATGAGGCTACAGCAGAAAAAAATAATAGTAATTATGTAAGTTAAGCGGTGGCATGTTTTAAAATCTTTGAAAATATGTCAAAGTGCCCGGTAAACAAAACTAATCTTAAATACCCCTGCTGTAGACAACATTTGCTTTCTGTTATAGCACTGGGTTTTATGCTGATGTCGATGAGGCTACATCAGAAAAAAAAACAAAGAAAAAAGATATTCTGAAAGAATTGTGATTGAGACCGACACACCTGAATCTGAAAGTTGTAAACATGAAAATGGTCAGTGTAACCCGGATATAAGAGACCCTGATATAAGATAAACCCGGATATAAGAGAGATTTTCTCTGGTCCCAAATTAGAGCCTGTGTTAATGTATATAAAATATACCAAACCCGGATATAAGAGACTTCTTATCCGGTCCCGACAACTCTCTTATATCCGGGTAACACAGTACTAGTAAATTGGGAATATACCTGTGCTAGTGGATCACAAATTGCAAATTGCAATATGATGGTCTCCGAATTAGTGTTCCTAACTATTTATTTGTGACTAGCCTCATCCTTCAAACATGGCTGGGTGTCAAATTTTTGGTTGTTTTTTTTTTTGTTTTTTTTTTTAATCCAGCCATGATGCCCCACCACTACCCCAGTAAATAAACAGAGATTCACAGTACATCAACTTCTAGGGGGACACACCCAACTTGTTATGGTCAGACAACTGACAAGCAAACCTGTGAAAGTTCTCACCTGTGGAACTCCCTTCCGATTTCTAGCTTCCATGTCACTGATAATCTTCCAAAAATTTAAATGCAACGTCAATCGCCATCTTCTGTCTTCGTGAATCCTATTCTTTTACTGGTCTTTCTCCTCACTAAAGTTTTCTCATTCTCTTCCATTCCCAGTAACCCCTTGCGTCTTAATGGCATTGTCGCCTTGCTTGGGACGAAATGATTTCAAAATGAATAGAATATTTACTGGTGCCCATCTTGATTTACCAAGTAAAAAGTACATCAATATCGTTGTTGTTGTTATTATTTTGAAATCCTTTCACGCCAAACAAGGCAGTAAAGCCACTAAGACACAAGGGGGTTACTGGGTGTGAAAGAATAAGAAAGAAAAAAACATTATTAACTAGCAAGAAAATAAAAGAGGAGAAATCAAGAAGACGATAGATAACGATTTATATTGCATTTAAATTTTTGAAGATCAAAGTTGGCTGGAAAACAAGAAGTCGGAAGAGAGTTCCACAAGCGAGATGTCCGAGAGAAGCAACTGTTAGCATAGAACTTGCGGTTACATCTAGCCAGTTCAAATGTAAATTGATGAGACCTTCCCGCCAATCTAGTACTTCGCTTAAATTCATGTCTAGTTACCATAGGGGAAAGAAATATTTATTTTAAAAAATACAAAAATGTGGCACAAGACCAAAACACCCTTTTGGGAAGACTGGTCTTCAATCTGTCTTATCGTCAACTTAGCTAGCCACGATTACGGAACCAAACATACCATAGTATTTCTTACACCAAAATAACATATTCTTACCACAGCCACTATAATAGCAAAATACTCTATGAAATACTAACTAGTTCTCTTATGCACAATTTGACTGTGAGAAGGGGGATAAAAATAA